>LPNX010388719.1:641807-695388 GCA_001517045.1 Pseudotsuga menziesii | reverse complement strand
GAGAGCTGAATGAGACCCTTGTAAACCTCAGTATGAGCATTTAGATAAACATAAAGAGCTTATTGGGTTGTCGGATGAAATAGAGAATCCTGTAGGTGTTTCCTTCGCCTTGGTGGCCTCATAGCCCGACTTGGGGGAGTCCTATCAGCATAAAGGACATATGTGTTGATATAATGTAACTGCAGAAGATATTCTATTATACTTATTATTATTGTCCCTCCCTTCCAGAGATGTTGTTCCTTCGATTAGGGATGTCATTGATGTAATTCGTCATGTAAAATTCATGAGGTAAAACCTCTGTTGTAAGTCGGGGCAATAGTACCCACAAAATTATTTTATAAATGTTATTTTGAGTCTTCCTAGGTAGGTCAGCCCCAATTAGAAAACCTTCCCTACCTAGTTAGATAGTTGAGTCACTCCCCTGATTAATATAAATAGGTGAGGTGACTCCCTCATTTGTATACACTTATCACTCAAGCATTGCGCAAGAGAGAGAGAGAGATTCTACAGTGGAAATGGAGCTTGTAGTATTGTTCTTGGGGTCTTACATTGTACTTGGTTGAATTATATATCAAGGAAGTTTTGTTGGGTTTTCTCCCCCATGGGGGTTTCCTAGGATAAATATTTATGATCTTTTGTGTGGTTGTGCTTGACTTTCTTTCATTGATCCTTTGCTTATGGTTATGTTCTTATGATGCTAAATGTTTTAATATATTGTATAACCATCAAAATTCTAACAATATGTTGGACAAGGGCCTACGGTTGGGTGGAAAATCACTTTTACACGGCTAGTTGCTTCGATTNTATGATGCTAAATGTTTTAATATATTGTATAACCATCAAAATTCTAACAATATGTTGGACAAGGGCCTACGGTTGGGTGGAAAATCACTTTTACACGGCTAGTTGCTTCAATTTGCATTTGATAAAGATAAGTATTCTTTTGTATTTGTATGTGCAATGTTTTTATTTGATGCATGTATTTATTATGCTGATAATTGCATGCTATATGTGTGTAGAGAGAGTTTATTTTTCGTTGTGTNTAAGTATTCTTTTGTATTTGTATGTGCAATGTTTTTATTTGATGCATGTATTTATTATGCTGATAATTGCATGCTATATGTGTGTAGAGAGAGTTTATTTTCCGTTGTGTAAATTATTTATGTTTCTGTACACACATTATGAAATTTGTAACATGACTGTGGGGAGAAATTTAGAGGCCTCTAATTTATCTAATGTCCCCTATATTAGTTGATATGATGGGAGGGGATCTTGCAGAGTGGTATCAAAGCTTCTGGTTGCAATATCAGAGATGTATGGAATGGAAATTCAAATTTATAGGCATAAAATTAGAAAATGGTTTTGGAGAAATTAGTTTCTGCTAAGTGACATATAAGGGGCCAATATAAATTTTGAAATAATCACCTTATGGCTGAAATAATATTATGTGGAAATTTGAAATTTTGGATTATTTGGGAAGTTTTAGTTGGGCACTACCTATGCCAAGTCAACGGGTGACATGGACTATCCACATGGGAAAAATTCTCAACGTGGAAGGGGACACTTGGGAAGGATATGCAGTGTGGACCATCCACATCAAATCCGTGTTCCTGTGTGACTGCAAATGCCAAAGTGTGAAGGCAAGTGAAGATTGAATCATCATGATCAAGATCGACGACTGAAAATGGTTCATGCTCGTGAAGATGCATGATGGTTATTTTAATGAGCCCAATCCTAAAGAATAAACCACTGAGATGATGTGTCATCTTCTCATGCATTTAGGTTCATAAAAATGGTTTCAAAAAATCATTGCTCCATCGATCCTGAAACCATTTTTGGCCCAGTAGGCAGTGATGCGATGTGGGGGAGCCATGTGGAAAGAAGGTATGATATGGTAGATCTATGTGGGAAAAGGGTTGTATGTGGACCAACCACATCAAATCTATATGCATGGGTTCCTGTGTGTGATGGGGCCCAAAAGAAAGAGAGATCAGATCGTATAGTAGTAGCAAAGATTAACGGTCGATAGTGATTTAGGGTCATAAACATGCACAATGTTTATTTTAGGGAGCCCTACCTTGAACGAAAACCATTGATGCAACATGTCATCTGCTCATCAGTTCATGGTCTCAAAAGCAGTTTCAAAAAACCATCGCCCCTTTGACCCTGAAACCACTTTTGGTCTACCCTACAGTGACGTGACATGGTAGCATGTGACAGGAATATATGTGACATGCATAACTATTAGAGATGATGGGACCCCTCCCGTCAATCATGTTAGTTCAGAAGAGCATGTGNTACCCTACAGTGACGTGACATGGTAGCATGTGACAGGAATATATGTGACATGCATAACTATTAGAGATGATGGGACCCCTCCCGTCAATCATGTTAGTTCAGAAGAACATGTGAGTGAGATCGATGGTTGATAGCACTTCATGCTAACATAGATGCACGAGAGATAATTTAAGTTTCACGATCGTGAAATAAAATGCACCCTATTGATGTGTCACCCTCCCGTGCATTCAGAATCATAAAAATGGTTTTGAGAAACCACCAACTCATGGATCATGAAACTGCTTATGTCCAATAAGTGGTAAAATGGTGTGCGGTTGCATAAAATGTGCATGAACCAGGGAAAAATATATGATTTTCACAGTCAAATTTCATATGCCCAAAGATCTAAAATTACAGTTTATCTTATGCACCAAATTATGTGAAGTGCAAGGATGACAAAAAAAACGAGGGAACTGCCTTCGACCCCACCATTTTTTATTTATTTTGAATCTAAAAAGTTTGTTCTTGAATTCAACAACGGCTGAACAATTAGAGTTTGAAGGGGGTGATTTAGATATTCTGTAGTTTGACAGAAATGGACAATATGGGGTTTTCAGAATGCATGTAAAATAATTATATAATTTTCCGAGAACATAATGTAGCTAACAAATGTGTTTATTAACACTTTTGTGGATTCATAGTTTTAACATTGATAGTTAAGGGTCATCATCATGGATGATGCACAAGACCCAGGTTAAAATTGTAGATGAAGGAGAAACCAAGTGATTCCCCCAAACATTGCAGAAACTATGAGGATCCCGAGGGTGTAACTATAGAGCTATAGAGTAGACAATGAAAGGTTGGTTGGAGCTCAAGAATGACAAAATTAGTTGAATGCAACTATGATTCAAATTCTAATAGACATCCAAAGGAAAATGAACTATGGGAATCACTCAGAAAATCAGGAAAAGAGTGGGAGTTTCTCAAGGATACATTCTCACAAGAATTCCCATTATTCGAGAAGGATTTCTAGAGGCAGGTCATAGACTCCCAAATTCTCTTCTAGTTAGTCATTAGAATCTAGGAATTCCACTAATGAATCAAGCTCTTCATCTCATAGGAAGAAGAGGAAGAGGTCTTCAAAGTAAAATTTGCAGGGGGAATTTAGGAAGGCCGAACCTCCTACATTTGATGGAGAGATAAAATATGGTCAAGAAGTAGAGGCTTGGATTTTTGGGATGAGGAATTATTTCTAATTCCAAGACTTCGGGGAATATGAAGGCAAGAGTGTCCATATTCAATATAAATGGAAAAATACCTCTCTGATAAGTACTATGATGGAAAAATCAAAGAGTTCCATGAGATGAAATTGGGACAAATGACTATGGAAGAACATGCAAACCAATTCTTGGAGCTATTGAGATATATCAAGTACATTAGGGATGATAAGGTGAAAAATCAATGCTTCCTAAGTGGACTACATAGTCATACAAAGATGGAATTGAGTTTGATGAACCTCTAACTCTAGATGAGGTCATAAGAAAGGATAAGTATTTCTATGAACAAAACAAAAGAAAACCAAAATTCCATAAGGCATGGAAGGAAAAGAAAAATGAGAAGTTTGACCAAAGGAAGAAGGGGTCCAATCCTTCTCAATTTAGAAATCAACTAAGGTAGCCACAACAAGGTGTGACTAAACCATATAGGATGATGGGAGACAAGCCAAGAGAGCCAATAGAGCCACTCCAATGTTGGGGATGTGGAGGGGATCACATGATTATAAATTATCCACATCGAAATGAGAGTGCAAAGAAAGTTCACAACATCCAAGAGGCTGAAATTGTGGGTCAAGTGGCAAGGGCCGTCCCTAGGATCTATGAAGCACCAGAGGGCCGCCAAGAAGACCATCAGTCAACTATTTTTGAGGTTGAAGGTAAGATTGCTAAATAATCTATTTCTATTTTGATTGACTCTGGATCTACTCATAGTTATATCAGACCAAAAGTTCTCATAGGTATATCAGTCCAAAAGTTGTATAGAATTGTGCATTTAAGAAATCAAAACATAGTAAACCATGGTTAGTTTAGCTAGCCATTGGAACCAAGAGAAAAGTTTGTGAAATAATGGAGAAATGTCCATTATAAATGGGTGGACTGTCCACTTTTTAAAATATGAATATTTTACCACTTGGTTCCTATGATATTCTCATTGGAATGGAGAAGTTGGAGGCCCATAGAGTCAAACTTGATTGCTACAACAAGACTTTTGAATACATTGATGAAGAAGGAAATACAAGGTTGTGAAGGACATTCCAAAGGTGATTTCTGTATTCTTTTATGTTTGCAAACATAAAAATGAGTACGGACGTGTCCGTAGCACATCAAGATGCTATTTCTAGCATGTTGATAGATGCAATTGTTTTCGTTTATAGTGAAATTCCCAAGATCGCCGTGCACTAAACTTCTTTTTAATCTCTCACATTATTGGTATTTGTTTTTAATTAATTAATTAATTGCATCCACCATATCTAGATTATGTTGTAACTACTCTACTATCAACATTTGCAAGGACCTGCAACAGCATCTCCAAGCAATTATGTGGAAACAACTCATTTTNAATTAATTGCATCCACCATATCTAGATTATGTTGTAACTACTCTACTATCAACATTTGCAAGGACCTGCAACAGCATCTCCAAGCAATTATGTGGAAACAACTCATTCTCCTTAACCAATTCCTCTTCTAGCCCTCATTAGTTGAAAATTTTATGTTTGCAAACATAAAAATGAGTAGGGAAGTGCTCATAGCACATCAAGATGCTCTTTCTGTCATGTTGAAACATGCTATTGTTTGTAGTGAAATTCCCATGATCTTAGTGCACTAAACTTCTTTTTTTATCTCTCACATTATTGGTTTTTTTTAATTAATTAATTAATTACATCCATCATATCTATATGTTGTTGTAACTGCTCTACTATCAACATTTGCAAGGACCTGCAGTAGCATCTCCAAGCAGCTTTGTGGAAAAAACTCATTCTCCTTAACCAATTCCTCTTCTACCCCTCATTAGTTGAAACTTTTCATAATTCTCTACTTGTTGAACTGCAAATCTTGATCAATGAAATTTCTTTCACTTGATTATTGAAATTTCACTTTTCATTAAAAATTGCAACTTTCTCCTCAATCATATAACTAGTTGAAATTTTAAATTTGTAGTTGTTGAAATTGCAATTTATCCTCAATCCTTTTATTGTTGAATTTTTGAATTGTCAAAATTGCATTTCCCTGAATATAAATTACAACTAGGATACAAATTTATAATTTTTTAATCTTATCAAAAAATTTGTCCTACAATGTTTGAAANATTTTTGAATTGTCAAAATTGCATTTCCCTGAATATAAATTACAACTAGGATACAAATTTATAATTTTTTAATCTTATCAAAAAATTTGTCCTACAATGTTTGCAATAACACTTCTACATGCTCACCACTAGAAAAGTAAAGGAATAGGTGACATGTGATAAAGTGGATAAATTCCAGGGTTCCAAGTCATTCCAATTACTAAATGGAAAAAGAATTGGAGGAAGGAATCATGGTTTTATTTTTTTGTAAAAAATTTAACATTAGATCGACCTTCCTTGTATGAGAAGACATTGGATACATATAAAAGGTATATCACACAAATCGAATATACATTGAATGTATAACCCCAACATCAAGTAGACAATAATAAAGAAACATCTTTAAGAGCACTTGTATGAGAAGACATTGGATACATATAAAAGGTATATCACACAAATCGAATATACATTGAATGTATAACCCCAACATCAAGTAGACATTAATAAAGAAACATCTTTAAGAGCAAGTTATTGCTACTAGGTGGAAATTTTCGCATCGACAACATGATGAGGTATTATGTGCCATCTTGGCATAATTTGTGTGTATAATGCTATGTGGAAGGTTCCATGCCAATGGGGAACCTATCACATGGCACTTAAAACATCAACATGTGTCGATGTGGAACCTATCATATAGTACATTACTTGTCACCATGTAGTTGATGTCATAACTATCACATGCCAACTTCTAGAACCAACACGACATGGATTTCATGTCATTAGGAAGTTGGTTAATTGATGTCCACACTACCATATTTATAAAAAATGGTGTAGAGTCACACCAATTTGATATTGTAACATTGAACATACATTGCACTAACATTGATTAACTAACGTCTAATACTACTAAACTACAAAGAGAAAAATGGATGCTATCATTGAGTGAATGTAGGACCAATATTGTTCAAAATGACAAATGTTTGACATTGCATACCCGATGTCTGATGTTGATGTTCATTTAACAAATGTTCCAATGTGAAAACAATATCTATAATGTTGATTTCACATCCAAAAATGACCTAAATATTATAGTATTGTTAAAAGATATTTCATTGCTCTGCTACCTTGTTATTAACATTATTTCATTGTTTTGCTACCTTGTTATTAATTTCTTATGTTGTGGACTATTTCTCTTTAATGAACATAATGCACTTCTCAATTATAAACATAGTTCAATTATGGAATATCCATTAAAAAGGACAATGGGTAAATATCCATAAAGGACAAATATATGTAATAAATTGTATTGAATAAGAAAAATATGAGATGATGATAAATGGCCATGTGAGGGTTGACTAGTCATAATGTTTGGTAAGTCATGTCCTTTCAATAGGTTATGCATTTAAATATGATGTGTCCTTTCATTAAATATTATTATTATTATTATTTTAGATTTCAAATTGTATATTTATACACTTATATTCATTGCATTCTCTTGTTGTAATGTGTAATATTTGTAATACATATTTTTCTTAAAGTTAATGCTAATACAATGGAGATGCTCAAAGGTTTTACATATGTATGTTTTCTTGTCTATTTCAAGGATGGTGTTTTTTTTACAACAACGGTTATAATATATTAAGAAGGTGGTGTAACCACATAAACCAACCCAAATTACAAAATGCCCTTGAGAAAGTGGCAATAGGAGTTCAGATTCTCAACATACGCCCTTATGGAATTGACAATAGAAGATTCTAGTTTCTATATACACCCTTATGGAAGCAGAAAAGAGGAATTTAACAGTCTTAAGAGCCCTCTGTAATATTCAGACTTTAATTTTTAACAGAAAGGATAGAAAAAAACATTTACAGTAAACCAAGGAAAAACTAAAATGGAGATTATTAACCGAGTCTAGCATGTCATAGTGTCTAGAGAGCAGCATATTTATAACCACTGATGAACCCAGCACATAGAGCAAACAGTAGCACAAAAAGCAGACCAATTCTCTCAATTTAGTTGAATTTCACATCAAAGTTGGGCGGAGAACCTAGTTTGGGAGGAGCATCATGCTTGACGAGCTTCAGGGCGAGCTTGTCTACCTTGATTTCCAATTTCGTGATCAATTTCCTCACCTCGCGACTGATTTTATTCCACAAATACACCAGGTCTTTGTCGATGTTTTCCAAACGCTTGCCTCCTTCTATATGTATTGCTTCTACTTGATCTTGCAACACCCTGATATCATTCTTCAGGTCCCTGATAACCGCCTCAAAAAACCTAGGAGGAGAGGACACGCTGGAGGATGTAGAACTAGATTCCATAATGAGCATCAATATTTTCTTCCCATTCACGATACAGCAACATAATTCCTGCACTTCCAAGGTATTAACCACACAAACATTCAGCAATATGATGGTACCTCCTGCCCTGTCTCTCCACTGTTTAAATTTGTTGCATCTCAAGGATGCAATGATCACCATATTTAAGCCATGCATGCGAGCCATTAAGCCAGTTGAGATCTCACTCCTTTCACCTTGCTCCAATGAGACAAACAACAAGTTTGCACTAGGTGAGGGGACTTCACCGTAATTCGCAATTAAACCGATCATGCCTTCAAACGAGTGGCCACGCACATGCTCAACTCCACCTGCCTTGGATGCTAGAGAACATGAGTTAGGGACCATGGAAAGGAGGGCCCACGGGGGGAGTGGCTCCATGGACGAATCCCAAGTCCTATGGAGGAACACAAAGAGAGTTAATCCCATTAATTTTTAGCGCTCCAAAACTTCGAGAGGAACCCAAATTCGCTGCTCGGTCAGCTTCTTTATTATTTTTTCTCAAGACATGATAGAACTCGATTTTAAGGAAGGAGAGAGATAACAACTTGATTTTTTGGATTAGGTGCTTAATGTGCATTTGATTACGAAGAGAGTTCTCGGTCATGGCTTGAATAATTATTCTCAAGTCTACTAGAACAATGAGCTCGGTGATTCCTTGATTATTGGCAATCCGGAGTCCCTGGCAGAGAGCTAGGGCCTTGGCCATATTGTTAGTTTCTGAGCCTAGTCACCATGCGAAATTGGTTTCCAAGTTTCCTTCCAGAGTGATAATAACCCCGCTCCCCCTTGTCGCCCCAGGATTAACTTTAGAGGCTCCATCCGTGAACAGGACCTTCGTTCTCAAGTGTCTCAGCCAAGAGATGAGTTCCTTTTCCTCCATCCTAATTTCCCAAGAGTTCCCCGCCTTGTGGTTCAGGACAACCAAAGGGATATTAGGTGACAAGATATGAATCCAAGCTTCATTGGTTGGGGGAAGGGAGCAGGGATTGCTCCAGAGATGAGAGAGGCAATCGCCCAACAGTCCACAAACTTTTGTAGCAACCTGAGCGGCTTTCCCCACTTTTCCAACCAAATATTCCATATAATGACCTTTGGCAAAGCCATCCATCACGATTTGGTTCTGTTAGAATTGAGACTAAAGGGAGCTTTGGAGGCCCAGTTAAGAAAGAGAGCCAGGAGGTTGCCCGAGGGGAGCTCAGTCTCCTTTGGGAGGGACGCTTTCAAGACATCTCTAGCAAATTGGCAGGATATGAGAATATGCTCATCATTTTCGTCATTGATGAGGCAGAAGGGACATCTTGTTGGGCCTTCCAAACCTTTTTTCTTTAGGTTATCCCTAGTCAGAATTTTTATGTGGATAGAGGTCCACGTGAAGAAGTCAATTTTATGGAGGCTTTTAACATCCCAGATACTTTTCCAGATGGCAGGATACTCTATATTCCTAGTATTCGAAAGCAGCTTGTATCCCGCTGAGGTAGAATAACTACCAGACCTGTCCCCCCAACCTCTTGAATCTTTATCTATTCTGGATTCAAAGGACTTCCCTTTTAAATTAATAAGGAGCTGCTCCTTAACACTTTACAGCTGAATTGGACAGGGAATAACCCAACTCTTCCAAGAGTCATCTGAATTCCATTCCGAAATATCCCAGAGGGTAATTAGGTTCCTTCTTTGCATGTCTTCTTTTAGGTTCCCCATACCCTGAAGCTGGGCCAGTCGGGGATCGCCCATGATCGAGTCCTCCCACACCTTTATATGCTTACCATTTACAAGAATCTACGTGATCTTAGTAGAAAAAAAGGGAAGAGCTTTCAACAGGATAGGGAGGAAGCCCTTTCTCACCCTAGGGGGGTTTCCAAGGCATCTAAGGCATCTATAGGAAAACTATTTTTTCCAAAGGGCCGCTTTACACCACGTCTGCTTACATGAGATAATATTCCAGAGAATTTTGGCTTCGAGTGCTACATTTTATAGAGCCATCTGCCTTATTTGTAATCCGCCTTGCATCAAGGGATTGACCACTTTTTCCCAGCTAACCAGGTGAGTTTCTTCTCATTATGTTTCCCACCTTTCCAGAGAAATTTTTTGAGCAAAGATTCAATGCTAGCCAGAACACCTTTTGGAGAAAGCAAAATGGAACACTGATATATGGGAATACTAGATAACACTGCTTTTATAAGGACTACCTTCCCAGCTGGATTTAACCAATTTGCTCCCCAAGTACTAATCCTATTTTTTATTTTATCAATTATAGGAAGCCATGAAGAGGATTTCGGAGTGGATTTGAAAATAGGGACTCCAAGATACTTGAAATCATCCCACTGTGTTTTGCCATTGATGCCTAGGATTCTGCTGATGTTCGCCATTTCTCTAGGGTTGCAATTCCAGCGAAGAATTTGACTTTTGTTGTAGTTGATGAGACTACCCAAAGTTTCTTGATAGAAGTCTAGTTCTCTTTTAAAGATCTTGGTCAAGATCAGACTCACTCCCCCGAGGAGGATAGTATCATTAGCAAACTGGGCGTGGTTCACATCTTTGACACTGTAGGAAATACGAAGCCTAAGCAGCTCATTATTTTGATGGCAATGATTGAGCTGGAAACATAGAACAGAGGCTTGAATAACATAGAGTAGGGGAGAGAGCGGGCAACCTTGACGAAGGTCCCTAGAATCCTGAAAGAAGTTAGCGGCATGCCCAGTCACCAGGGGGGCAATCCAAAGGGATTTGATACATGATTGGATCCAGCTAATGAATCCTGGATCGAAGCCAAACCGATGAATGACCTGGAAGAGAAATTCATATCTAACTTTATCAAAGGCATTAGCTACATCAAGTTTTATAACCATACCTTTTTCCCGATGCTTAATGATGAATTTGGTGATGATTTTGTAACCAATATTGCATAACGAGATAGGCCTGAACCTATCAGAAGAAGTAGCTCCTTTTTCTTTGGGGATGAGGGCTAGGAAGGCCGAGTTAGTGCTCCCTCCAATTTTGGCACATGACTGAGACTTGAGGTCCATTTTAATCATAGCGTGTTTGATAATTTTCCAACACACTTTGAGTAATCTGGTTGTGAATCCATCCGGGTTTGGCACCTTGTCTGGTTCCATAGTCGCCAGGGGCTACTTCACTTCTTTCTTTGAAATCGGGGCACTAAGTTTTCTGTTAGTGGAGCAGCGGAACAACAAGGGAACCGATTCAAGGATGGGGGAGCCAAGGAGGGGGGGATGAGAGTCCTCTTCAATGTAAACCTTTTGGAAATGGTCATGTGTTTCCTTTTTAATTTCTTTGAACTCCTGGATTGTTTGGCCCTGACTTTGGATCTCCTTTACAACTTTGAATTTTTTCTGTCCTTCCTCTTGCTTGTGGAAGAAGGTGGAATTTTTATCTCCATATTTGAGCCAAAGACATCTAGATTTATGTTTGATATTTTCTTCCTCATTCCGATAAGCAGCCTGAAGGACACGATGAAGATTGGTTTCTTTTTCAAGACTGGGATAATCCATCAACTGATCTTCTTGCCATCTTTGGTGATTTTCCAAATTTTGTTGAGCTTCTAACCTTTGGGCAGAAGGGGACTTTAAGGTCTTAGCCTAAGCCTTGAGTGCTCTTTTAAGTCTTCGAAGCTTCTCTTCCCAGATAAAGAAGGGCGATCCAGAAACTGGAACATCCCAGACCAATTTGACTAGATCCAGAAAACCATCATTGGCTTATCCAGCAGGGTCTGAATTTGAAGGGGATGGGCCCTAAATTTTTTTCTTCAGTCAGGTCCAACAAGATCGACTTATGGTCCAACATGCTAAAGGGTAAAATGGATGAATCCAATTTGAACCCTAGAACAACAATGGATTGTTGGACTAAAAATTTGTCGAGCCTGGCTGCAATATGAACTGGTCCAATTCTCTTGTTGGTCCAAGTGAAATTGCCTCGATTGGGCTTAATGTCCTCAAGATCCCAATCCCTCATGACATCCTCCACTGTTTCTCTTAGGGGGTATTTGACAATTGAGCCTCCTTTTTTTCCTTTGGCATTTAGAGTAATATTGAGGTCCCCGACTAGGATGATGTTTTCCGGTTTTTGGGAAGAGAGGATCTCTTGAATACTTTGCCAGCAGTCTCTTTTTTCCATCATCAAAACAGGAACATAGATATTAAGAATGCTTACCTGGATGCCCGATTCTTTATGATGAAGAATGGACAATATCCAATGTGTATGTGAAAAGGACTATATTAGGTTAAAGGCCTCTTTTTTCCATAAGGCGCCTATACCACCAGAAGCGCCTCGAGCGTTTTTTGCAAGACCGTCACCATTCTTCCAGAATAAGTGAGCTGATTGGAGGAAGCTTTCTTCCTCCATTTTTGTCTCCTGGATTAGTAGGATATCAGGATTGGAAATGCGAATAAGATCCCTCATTGAATCCAATTTTTTTTTCTTCCTAATCCTCTACAATTCCAGGAGACAATCTTCCTTACTTACTTTTTGGGATTTTGGCAGCCCCTTTGGCCTACCCTTTTTGTCTCGTGAAACTGGAATTTATCATGGCTTCAATAATGGCTTGTGCTCCCATAAGTTTATCTTTGTATGTGGCTTCTTCCTTTCACTCCTTGTCTGTCTTCCTTCCTTGCTTGGATTTTCTTTTGATAGGGGAGGGTTGCGACTGCCCTATTTCTCCTTCTTCTTCCTCCGAGGCCTCTTCATCTGAATACAGGTTCGTAGATTCAGGGAGGCTATTTTCTTCCTGGCTTTTCCCTTTTATTGTTGGGCTTAATATTTCTGCATTCGAGCTTGGGGGGCTCCCATTCTCCCGATCCAACACCTCCTCATTCCTAGTGTCTGGGGCTTCGATTGCCTGGATCTTCGATCTGGTGCCTTGGTCGATGGGGGAGATATTGGGGGCTTCTTCAGTCCTGGAGGGGCCTGATTTCCTCTCATATTTTTTATGAGCCTGTTTGGAGCTTGATTTGGTTTGTTTTTCCTGGATCCATCCTTCTTCTTGGTCTTTTTCTAGATCAATCGTCCTCTTAGGGAAGCTCTTTTGGAAATGACCATACTCATGACAGTGACGACATTTAAATGACAGTTGTTCGTAGTCAAGTTTTTGGTAGTGTTTCCATTCTCCTACTGCTAATTTGACTGCTTCAGGAAAACCTGCCTCCAGATCTACTTCTACATAGATTCTGGCACAAGAATAGTTCTCTTTTGGGTGAGCTTTATCAATATACTTGTCGAGCTTGTTTCCAATGGCTTGCAAGGATGAGAAAGTCCAACAATGGATCGGAAGGTTGGGAAGACAAACCCAAACGAGAACGGATTTAGGGACATCTACTGCAGGATCAAAGTCGGGATTCCATTTATTCAGATATAAGCCTTGGGGCCCCATGAAGTACGAGCCACTTTGAAAGATCAGATCTCGATCTTCTTTGGCAATAAATTCAAAAAGGAAGAAACCTCTGGCTACATCATAGCAAGTAACGATATTGGAGATCATAGGTCTCTAGTTCTTCTGAATCCAGTTGTCCGTGGTCTTAGGTGAGGGCCAAAGCCCAGTAAACTGGCCAACCAAAGCTCGATCTGCCAAAGAAATAGCCACATGCATGGGATGCCACGGGGGAAGATAAATGATTGGGACTTCGTCAATTTTATTCACAAATTTGGGGATCGGAAGAGCCTGAGGGGTCTTGGTTTTGCCAGAGATCTGAGATCTGAACGATACAAGTTCATCACATGGGCCCTTGGGGGACCCAGATCCATTGTCAGGCATGATGCCCCAGACAAAGCGGCCGCCTCCCAGAGGTGCTAAGAGCAAGGGGGCAGAGGCCTGTCAAAATGTGCAACGGCACGGAACCTTAGCACACACGAGCCTCCGTCAGGCAATCAGACGAGCTATGGATATACAACATTGTTATTGCATCATTCCTAGAATTTTATTTACTACTAAATTCTTATATTTCATGGATGGTGTTATCAGCAAGATGAATTCCCTTTAAAGGCACCCCCATACATGTCTAGAGAGAGACCTACTTATTATAGAAGATTTAAAATGTATGGCATCTTAGATTACACTAGAAACTATGAAAGATAAAATCATACATGTATATTTCATGGATGACGTTCTTTGTCATGATGATGCTAATACAATGGAGATGCTCAAAGGTTTTACATATGTATGTTTTCTAGTCTATTTCATGGACGATGTTATCATCAAGATGAATGCCCTTTAAAGGCACCACCATACATGTCTAGAGAGAGACCTACTTCTTATAGAAGATTAAAAATTTATGGTATCTTAGATTACAATGGAACCTATGAAAGATAACATCATACATGTATTTTCATTGATGGTGTTCTTTGTCATGATGAATGTTCTTTATAGGCACCATCATACATATATGGAGAGAGACCTACTTCCTCTATACATTTGAAAACGTTTGGCATCTTAAACTGCAATGTACACCTTTAAAAGGCACCATCATATATCTATAGAGAAAGACCTACTTTCTCTAGAAGATTGAAAATGTTTGACATTTTAGAGTACAATGAACACTTGTATACACTTAGACCTCAAATCAAGGTAACATTGTCCATTGAATAAAGTTGTTAAAGTTGTTGATAAAAAGTTCACAATGATCTAAAATCAAATAAACATTCTCTATTTAAACCCATACACACCTAAATCTTAAATGAAGATAACATTAACTATTTAAAAAATTATTAATAGCAATGCTAATGTTTAACATGTTAGACTACAATGAACACATCTATACACCTAGGTCTTAAATCAATTGAGTATTATCCATTTAATAAATTTGCTCATAATAATGTTAATATTAATATATTACGTCCATCTTAAATTAAGGTAACAATATCCATTCAAAATAAAAGTTAGTGATAACATGCTCATATATTACATTGAATGAAATTTATTTTTTACTATTTATTTATATGTTTTCATAATTATAGCCACAAAATAATAGATTGATACAACAATTAATAATAATTTATATATTCTTATAATTATAAGAACACAATGATTAATCCTAAGTCTTTTAATTTGAATAACCAACTAGAACTATTAGGAAAGTAGATTTATTTGTCTTCTAGTGTTATGAATTGGTGATGATTTCTCTCCCTACTCACTCTTAGTTAAAAGGCACATCAAAATTGCCTATCCATAATTTTGTGTTATGGAATTTATAAAAAAAGTATTTATAAATTTGGTTGGGAATGTGATCAAATCATCACAAGATCACTTTGGAATTATCAACATCTGTTGTTGTTGCGGCAACGGCTCTCCCTCGTTTACCGAGTTGTGGTAGCAAGCCACCCATTTGTCACCTCATCGTAGGTGCTAGCTAGTTTTCTTTGGTGAACAATATTCAACATATAGTACAGTAATAAATGTTGTGGCGGCAGTAAATGTGGGTTGTTGGATCTCAACCTGTTTGAGATCCAATGACCCACAGTGCTACTGCCGCAGCATTTATTACTCTGCTGCATGTAAAATATTTTTCATCGTTCTCCTTGTCTTATGGCAAGCTTGCCTCTCACAGGCCAGGGGACAACGCTAATCCTAAACCATTTGACCAAGTCAAAAGGCTGCCCTTCCTCCATTTGCCTCTCCATTTGACCTACATGTAGACACATAAGACATTGGTCACCGCTGATATGGATCAAGAGTAAACTATATACATCTTTTTTGTCAATACACTTGTGGTTATTATTGCTGGTTATAAATATTGGTGTAAACAATGGAAAGGATACATATATACTAATAAAAGTGTCACTTTATTGATACACATAGAATGCCAATTATTATCATATATGTAGGGTAATTCATTATTAGGTTATGTGTGTAATAAAAAGTTTAACATGGCTATATACTGAATACACAACGCTGATATGAATGCTAGGGTAGATGATGAAGGCATACACCATATCCATGCTACTTGGTACTACTGCAAACCATGCTATTGCTGCCACAAAGTGAATGTACTTATAAGCGCGTTTAATAAATGCTATTGCTTCTTACCCATATTGTTGTACGCGTGCATGATAAGTAGTTTCGGTGATAAATGTTGCATATAGATTACATTGTATTGTATTTGTATTTGGTCAATCGCATATGCATCGCTCTTGATTATGGTATGAAACGCTCATCTCGTACTTATTTTGTAACTTCTTCTAGATTTTATTAAGCACCGGTCACTAACACACTTACATATTACTTATTTTTGTGTTCAAGTGTCCTTATTGTTAGGAAAAGTTTCGACTTCTAAAACAGTAACACATTTACATATTTTTGTGTTCAAGAGTCTTTATTGTTAAGAGAAGGTTTTACTTCCAAAACAGTAACCTATTTACATATTTTTGTGTTCAAGTGTTTTTATTGTTAGAAAAAGTTTCGACTTCCAAAACAAAAATAACTAAGAATAAGTGACTAAGGTGTCAGTAACATGTTTACCAAAAAACCATAAAAACTATACCTACCATTTCATCCAGTAACACTGACGTCAAATCTAACTCTTGCATGCATGTATACGCCGGGACTGATCAAGAACTGTCTGGTACAAGAAAGTGGGCCACTTACAGAACAGGGCAATAGACTTACGATCTTCCAATCCATCTCCATGTCCTTGCAATCCACCTAGATAAGGTGCCGATTCTGGCAGAGTAAAAGTTATTGAAATAGCATAATTGCAGTTTTAAGGCAAAATTTGGTTTTAAAAACTGGGAAAAATGAAGAAAAGATGTTGAAATTGCAGGAAAATTTTGGTTTAAAAAATTAGGAAGAATGAGGCGTTTTGGAAAAGGATTGCCAAATCTGGCAGTGGAAAAGTTTCTAACAGAGGAAAAGTTGTTGAAATTGCATAATTGCAATTTTTATGCACAATTTAGGTTTAAAAAACTGGGAAAAATAAAGCGTTTTGGATTTCTTTATTTTAAGCCCACTCCTTGTGGGTCGTGGAATCAGTTTAATTGGAATTATTTGTGGAAGCAGCGACCTCCGGAAATACAATGGCAGAATGAAACAGCTGCTTCTTCCTGTAAATTATTATCTTACCGTATGCTTTTCGCCGAAGCTCATTTCGAGCTACCTTCAAAATTGCTCTATAAAATCCACTCTTGAATGTGAAAGTTAACAACATCAATCCATGGTCAATAGATCTCAGGAAGCAGCTCACCCTGTGCTAAGTTTGTTTAAGTTATATGGAAGCAACTAACCCTGTGTTATGATTTTCTTGTAGAGAGCTGCCCCGTAGATTTAAGAGCCGACCCAGATCTCTATTCTTCCAACGCCCTCGTTGCAGTCGCGGGCCCTCCGCTAACAGATCACTGAGCTAGTCATCAGGAAGAGTAAGAGTAGAACTCTCCTCGATCGACCAGACCAGTGATACGATGCTTGATATTGCTATTACGATCAGGTACGTACAGTCTGCCGGAAGATGAGATGAGTTCTTCTATGGGAAACGGGGTCAAAGATCAAAACAAGAGAGCTCTGGAATTCATCGAGACCGTCACCACAAACGCAGACGAGGTGCAGAATCAGGCCCTCTCCTCAATCTTATCGAGAAATGCAGACACCGAATATTTGAAGAGATATGGCCTCAATGGACGAACTGATAGAGCCACTTTCAAAAAGTGTCTGCCCGTTATCACTTACGAAGATCTTAAGCCTGATATACATCGTATTGCCAAAGGAGACACTTCCCCCATCCTTTCTGCTCATCCAGTTTCCGAATTCCTCACTAGGTATTACTTGAAATAATGGCGAATTAATGAGACAGCTAGTTGAACTGTAGTTTAATTAACGCAGATCCTATTTCTGCGGTGGTTATTGTAACCGTTTTCTGAGTTCTTCAGTCAATAAAAACGGATCGAGATACTCTCCGTATTGTAGTGGTTTTCCCATCTGTTCTTGTGCTCTGTTTTGCATGCTCTGTTCTTTAACTTGGTATCAGAGCTCCAGGTGAGCGTGCATTGAAGGAGCCGAGTTTTTCTTAACACTTGCAGTGAAGGGAGAAGCCGCCATTTATCAGTTTATTTGCAGCCACCGTTGTGAGCGTGTTGATTGAAGGAGAAATTGCGTTGGAGTTCAACGCTGGTGGTAAAGCCCACAGTGAACTGTGCGATCTAGAGCTGGGCGTTGAGAGCAGCAGTTGCCTGATTTGTTGATTGTTTTGCTTCCCTTGTCCATCGCTGGAGTGGAGGCCGTGAAATGCATCACTGTTGTTGTTGAGTGTCAATCCATTCTTTGAAGATAATCGCTTCTGCTGGATCCAAAGGGAGATCGTTGCACAGTCCCCACACTTGTGACTTTTACACGCAGAGTAGACGTTTGTGGAGCCTTCTTTTTTGTTCTTCCATGATCGATTGATGGGTACAACTGTGGAGATTCAATACGTGGAGATTCAACTGTGAATTTCAGTTCTAGTGAAATCGCTGCCTGCAAGAGCTGAGCTGAGCATAGCCAGCGTGGAGGTAATTTTTTTTTTGGCTGCGATTTGATAAATTTAATTTGGTAAATTTTTGCTATCAGGGCACAGATCTGAAGAAAACCCAGATAGATCTGAGAAAACCCAGATCTAAAGAGACCCATCCAAGCTGAGAAGAAGCCTGCGTTGGGATTTCATTGCTGAGATGTCAAATCCATTGGCAGAGACCTATCTGAATGAGGCCAACAAATTGGATGGCTCGAATTTTATAAACTGGAAATTCAAAATGCAGACCTTGATGGAAGGCTATGGTGTCTGGTCAATCACCAATGGAGATGAAGCGAAACCTGTAGTAGCTGCGGGTGGAACAACAGCACAAATTCAAGACTGGGATAAGCGCGAAAACAAAGCCAAGGTACTATTACGAATGTCTGTTAAAGATAGTATTATTCCACATATCAGAGAAGCTAAAACTTCTGTTGAAACATGGACAGCACTTAAAGATCTGTATGAAACTAGCAATACAAACCGTCTGCTTTTCTTAAAAACTAAATTGCTAGGCATGAAGATGGATGCAAATGAGTCTGTTAGTTCATTCTTGGGTCGTCTCAAAGAAGTGAAAGATAAGCTAGGAGATATAGGAGAAAAGATCTCCAGCACTGATCTCGTAACAATTACATTGAATGGTATGCTAGAGGACTACCATATATTTATAATAGGTCTCGCAGCAAGGGAGAAAGCTCCTACTTTTGAAGAGCTGACAGGTATTTTGCTGCAAGAAGAAGAGAGGCGTGGAAACTTTAAGCCTCAAGATTCAGGTTTGGCATTGTGGTCAAATAAGAGATCTTCGAGAGGGAGATCAGGAGAAAGAGGCAGAGGAGGCAGGTCATCACAGAGTAGAGCTCCTCAAAGACCGAATCAAGGTATGCCATCTAACAGGAATGAGTCAAAAAGTTGTTTTTATTGTGGTCGACCTGGACATCTTATTAAAGACTGTTATAAGAAAAAGAATGATGAGGCTAGGAATAGACAACCTAGAAAACATTCAGGTCATTTTGCTGAATACTCTTCACCACATGATCTAAAACTGTTTATGGCTAGAGATGGAATCGCTGATAAGATTTCTGAAACGCCACACTTTGACTCAAGGGATCTTAGACTGTTTGTGTCTAATGCTTCTTTATCTGCTGAAATTGATGATAGTGATGCTTGGTTTGTTGACTCCGGAGCATCAGTGCATATGACTTGTAATAAGAAGTGGTATACTAACTATAAAGAAACACAGAATGGTGCTCGTATATATCTTGGTGATGACCGTGCTTATCAGATCAAGGGATACGGAGATATTCCAGTGACATTGCCAAATGGTAGTGTTCGTCACATTCGCAATGTGGTGTATGTGCCAGGGATAAAGAAAAATCTGATATCTGTGTCTACTATTACAGATCAGAATTTGAAGGTTGAATTCTTCAAAAACTACTGCATAGTGAAGGACTTACTGGACAAACACAAAACTCTTGCAAAGGGAGTCAGAGTAGNAGGCCTATACAAGCTTGATGTTACTAGTAAAGAGCATTACGCATTAACTTCTGCAATCATGCCAACAGAGAGTCTTTGGCATCAAAGGTATGGTCACATCATTCATCCTGATTTATTGTTATTATTGAAGCATAATATGGTTGAATGACTTCCCATGTTAAAAAATGTGAACATTCCTTGTGAAGGATGTGCATTAGGAAAGATGCACAGAAATGAATTTCCTTCTAATCCTGATAAGATAAAAAGAGATGTGTTAGATCTTGTGCATACTGATGTTTGCGGGCCTATGCAAACTAGATCCTTAGGAGGTGCATTTTATTTTCTGCTATTTATTGATGATTGCACAAGATACACATGGGTTTACTTTCTTAGAAGAAAGAGTGATGTTTTTGAGTACTTTAAGGAGTTCAGAAACATGGTTGAAAAACAGACAGAAAAATCCATTAAAATCATTCGTTCAGATCAAGGGAGAGAGTATAAATCAGGGGACTTCAACAAATATTGCAAAGATAATGGAATAGTACAACAGTTTACAGTACCCAGCACTCCACAGCAGAATGGAGTTGCTGAAAGGAAAAACAGAACCCTGGTAGAGTGTGCACGCAGTATGATGAAAGGTAAGAGTCTCTCAAATACCTTCTGGGGTGAAGCCATAAATACTGTTGTTTACCTAAAGAATAGAAATCCAACTAGGAGTCTTGATAATATTACTCATTTTGAAGCTTTGTATGGTTTCAAACCAGTAGTTCAGAATTTGAAAGTTTTTGGGTGTACGGCTTTTGCACATATTCCAAAGGAAAATAGGAAGAAACTGGATGCCAAAGCCATTAAATGTATCTTCATAGGTTACTGTTCTCAATTCAAAGCATATAAATTGTTTGATCCTTCTACTCACAAGGTATTTGCAAGTAGAGATGTACTCTTCCATGAACAGGGAACAGCAACCAAAGCCATGAGGAATGGCATAAAATTCTTGATGAACCAGTTCTTGATGAAGGGGTTACACAAGAACAACAAACTATATTACAGCAACCAAACATACAGGAACAACAGCAACAGCAAGAGGGATCCAGTGATACAAACAGTCCAAGCTCAACTAGTGATGAAGACAAAAGTTCACACAGCGAAGAGGAAGGTAATCAAGAGCTAAGAAGATCTTCAAGACATGTTCGAGCTCCTGAAAGGTACAAAGACTATGCCCTTATGAGTAGCATTTCGAATGTACATGAACCCATTAGTTTTGATGAAGCCAATGTACATGATGAATGGAGAAATGCAATGGAGGAGGAATATGAATCAATAATGCAAAACAATACATGGGAATTGACTGAATTGCATAAACATAAAAAGCCAATAGGATGCAAATGGATATACAAACCCAAGTTTAAATCAGATGGTAGCATAGAAAAATATAAGGCTAGATTGGTGGCAAAGGGATACTCACAAACAGAAGGTATTGACTATGCTGAAACATTTGCACCTGTAGCTAAATTGAATACTATCAGATTATTAATTGCCTTAGCTACAAAGTATAATTGGAAGCTAAACCAATTAGATGTTAAATCTGCCTTCTTGAATGGTGAGTTAAAAGAGGAGGTGTACCTTACTCAACCTGAAGGGTTTGTGGAAAAATGGCAAGAACACTTAGTGTGTAAGTTAAAGAAAGCATTGTATGGACTAAAACAGGCACCTAGGTCATGGTATGAGAAGATAGACTCTTTCTTTCTTCAACAGGGATTTATGAGGAGCAAGAGTGATCCAAATCTATATATCAAATGTGATGAGCAGGGGTATATAGTATTGATTTTTGTATATGTTGATGACTTAATAATTACAGGAAATGCAAAAAATCTGATTGATGAAATCAAGGAGCAACTGTCACAAGTTTTTGATATGAAAGATCTAGGTGAGCTTCATTACTGTCTAGGTCTTGAAGTTTGCAGGAATGCAGGTCAAACATTTGTTTGTCAAAGTAAGTATGTCAGAGATGTACTTCAGAGATTTAAAATGGATCAGTGTAAACCATCTACTGTTCCCATGCAGCAGAATGTGAAACTCCCTTGTGCTGATGATTCAAAGGAGGTGAATGCTACAATGTACAGACAGATGGTGGGTAGTTTGAATTATCTCACCACAACTAGACCTGACATTGCATATTCTGTGAGTATGCTAAGTTAGTTTATGGCAAAACCTCAAGAAAGCCATTGGAATGCAGCAAAGACGGTACTCAGGTATCTAAGAGGAACACTTGACTTTGGTATTAAATATACTGATGCTTCTGTTGCTGAGTTGACAGGTTATTCAGATTCTGATTGGGCTAGGAATCCAGATGATCAAAGATCAACCACTGGATATGCATTTAGCATAGAATCTGGAGTTGTTTCATGGAGCAGTAAAAAGCAGCCTACTGTATCTCTGTCCTCTAAACCAGAAAATAATTACTGTTGGATCATAAGAAAACATTCAATGAATCCATTCTTAATTTGCTTTATAACGTTAACCGCGGCAGATTATTCAGTCTTGATTATGCTGACAAATTATTACTTCATGTTTTTCATTACCAATGGGTGGTCTCAACATGTTGAGACCCTCTTGACGAAATTGTGTGGCGAATTTTGCACAGCTCGGGAACCTCTGGTGGTGAACGGAAGCTGATCCCCACAATCGAGCAGGAATTGGAGAGGAAAACTCTTTTGTATAGTCTTCTCATGCCCGTCATGAATCAGTGAGTACTTTATTTTCTTAAAAAACGCCCAATCCTCATGCTTATGAACTTCATTGGTGTTTTTCACGTATAGTAATATTCCTCCTGTTGATTGTTTATTGAATAGTTTTAACTGTTGGAGTTGCAGACACATGCAAGGACTTGAAAAGGGAAAAGGAATGTATTTCTTCTTCATAAAATCGGAGGCAAAGACTCCGGGAGGGTTGCTTGCACGTCCCGCCCTGACGAGCTATTATAAGAGTCGCTACTTTAAGGAGAGGCCATACGTTTGTATCCATATATTTACACGGACCTATTTATCCCGAAATAAAGTATATTTAACCAGAGATACAGGCTATGGTTATATAATCTCCAGAAGCAATACCGTTCATTTCTTCATTATAAATAAAGGAAATTTAACCAGAGATACAGGCTATGGTTATATAATCTCCAGAAGCAATACCGTCCATTTCTTCATTATAAATAAAGGAAATTTAACCAGAGATACAGGCTATGGTTATAAAATCTCCAGAAACAACACAGTCCGTTTCT
Organism: Pseudotsuga menziesii; assembly: GCA_001517045.1. Lineage (NCBI taxonomy): Eukaryota > Viridiplantae > Streptophyta > Pinopsida > Pinales > Pinaceae > Pseudotsuga > Pseudotsuga menziesii. The sequence goes on along the minus strand of LPNX010388719.1, from coordinate 672,197 downwards.
TCATTATATCATAACTAACATAAGTTCAAGCTGTGAACAATTTTCTAATCACATAATTAAATTGGTGTTATGCCCAATTTCTGCAAGCGGGAGCCCATTGTGGGGGCTTCGGACTGAAGTAGGAATGCACGACCCTGGAGTTTAGAAGCTCAACAATGGGAGTGAATTTAATGCATCTGGGAGCTTGTATTGACTCATGGATGCCCCTCTACTGAGAGCATAATCCATCAAATGGTCGAACGTTCCCTCTTTTACTACCCTAATTTCTAGAGGGCCAATGGAATTACTGGACGCTCTTCCTCCGCGATAAACAGAATTCAGGGATTCTTCTACAGTGAGACAACAATCTTCAAAAACAGAAGAAGGACTGCAACTGCTTTGGTGTTGAAGCGAAGTTCCCAATATAGCACGTAGTGACCAGGTATTGTAGCTGTGTCGGCATAGCTTGTGTACTCCATCAACTGGGCTTCGAATGGATCCAGAATTCTCTACCGCACTGTGAAGCTCTACTTCATCTGTTTTGTCTGGGTCTATACTCAGAACAACATTCTGTCTGCACACAAAATGGAATTGAGGAGCAGCGTTGTGGAAGCCAGTCACACGCAGCACATCTCCCACTCTATAGCGATTCAAACCTGCATAATATAACACAAGTTTTGATTAAACATCCACACAATCATTCTGTCTGCACACAAAATGGAATTGAGGAGCAGCGTTGTGGAAGCCAGTCACACGCAGCACATCTCCCACTCTATAACGATTCAAACCTGCATAATATAACACAAGTTTTGATTAAACATCCACACAATATAATCCACAAACAAACGTTTAATTGAAAATCTTCTGCTGCCTGCAAACAGTACCGGCATATGTGGTGACGACAAGCTCGTATTCTTGCCCAAGTTTCACGTCAACAAGGTCAACTAACTCCTCTTGCTCTTTCTCGTCGAGCGTTTTTGGGATCGCTGGCGATTCGAGCATCAGACCTGCTGCTTCTTGTTTCCGGTGAACGGGAAGGAACTCGAAATAGGCCATGTTTGGGAGTAAAGTGTATGACACTTCTGAAGGCTTGCAGAGAGGCTTCAGATTAATTCCAAAGTAGCATTCAGATGAAGCGTAGAGGTTGCTTACCAGGGGTAGCCCGCTGCTGTAGTAATCCAAAGTAGGAATATATTGAGCCATTGTACCAGCGACGATGGTATTGATATACTTTGTGTTAGGCCGCAGCCTAGTTATAATTCCTTGCCAAGACTGGGCTGAACATTGCCTTTCAACAAAATCAGCCACCTCTGGATTCGGGTGCAGAAGCTCCCTCACGGCATCTCTCACTGATGGATCTGTTACCTCTCTGTTGAGAATGCCGGTTTTTATGTCCAGGCAAAATTGTCTCCAGTGCCCTTCCAGGAAGCGTATAGCTCTGGTGAATCCGGAAGCGAAGACGGCTCCCATAGTTAGCACCTCCTTATTTTGAAGGAGGCCACATAACAGTTGAGAGTACATGCTCTGATAGACATCCGGACAAAGAACTGTCTGGTTAGGACTGGTGTAAACATTGTAAGGATTCTGGATCATCTTCAACGGGTATGGAGTAAAGTCAAAAATCATTAACCCTGAGAATGAGAGGTGCATTGACACTGGAATTCATGGAATTCATGGCATGGAGTTGAGAAAGCCCAATTGGTTCTAGAGGGCCTTGATCTTTGCAGTGCAAGGAGTCTTCTTCAATGCATATTTCCTGGTCTACATATTTTCCCCCAAGTCCGCATGTGCCAACCCCGCCATAGCCATAGATTCAACACTCAGAGATGTGTTTATGATAGTCAGGGCTGATGAGGCTCACCATCACAATGTCAACCAAGAAGTAGTGTTCCCTTCATTCTGTTTCTTCCCTGGTGGATTTAGGGCTTAAGGCTTAGGGCTAATTACTCTTTCAGTCATTATTGTTTGTATGTCTCACTTACATTGAGGGATTGTAATGAGGTTTTTTTTTTTTCTTGATTTTTTTATTTTGCGTATGGATGACTCTTTTCGATATGCTTTCATTTAGATTGATTCATTGATTCTTTCATTTGGATGTGCAATCAGGATATTCATTTCCAAGGAAGAGGGCTAGTGCTTTCCTTTTGATGATACTTCAACTATAGAATCGGTGCCATTGCTTTGGCATTGTAGTAAAACATATTCAACGGCTGCCTATATTTGAGATAACCCATGTAATCAAGACATGATATCAAGTGTTTGGTTTGAGTCTGTAGTATATTCAATGCTCACCATGTATGCATGCCTATTCAAGCTTAAAGCAAGCTAGGTACTAATGGTTATGCTTCTGGAATGATCCGTGGCAATCACGTTATTGGTATGATTAACACTAACCTTTACTGATCTCAATTATTATGCAAATTGATTCATTTGTGCTTAAGCTCTTTAGTATAAACACAAGGAGCTTGATACAAGATATGCGGGTTTTAATAGGTGACAACTTAGTTTAGTTCATCCATTCATTCCCCTAATCCCCTAATCAACACTTCAATAAAGCTAAGTATTGTATAAGCATGAGCTTCCAATATCTACATGTCAATCTTCTAAACTAAGTTTCCAGTCAGCCATTGATGGCTTTTTCTTGTGATGTTTTTATTTTATTTTTTTAACTATCTTGTACGCAGCCCAACTAATGATCCTGCAAGATTTTTCCACTGTATTGCAATGAAACAGTTGTTCAAGAAGTTACCAAGAACTGTTAATATATGACCTTTAACATTTCGATAAATGGTGAAGAAGTTACCAAGGCTATTGCTATGGTGCGAACTTATTCTGCCTTACCAACAATGGTTGTGGTGAACAACAAAGTGGAACTCCACTTTTATGGCTCACTAATTCAACTCCTCTTCTTAGTGATATAATATGGTTTACATCTTCGCAGTTATATAAAATCGGTGGCGAAGTGCTTGTGTGTTGAAATATTTCTCCTGAAGTTGAAGAGATTGTAAGTTTCTTCTGTAGTTTTATGATGTTGAGGAGATTGTAAGTTTCTTCTCAATATAAATATAAACATTGCGTTTTCATAAAACCACGCCGATCTTCAATTTAATAGAAAAACATAAGAAGCATTGATTCGCTTGTGATGCCATTGTAGAAGACATCTATCAAATAACAACTTGACCAGTACAGTTCCAGAGTGGCTCTGTGGACAAGAAAACCTTCTAAGAGTTATATGCCTTTCTCGTTGTTTTATTCAAATATCATAGTAAAAGTGTAAGAATCCTTTTTTTTTGTTTTCTCTTTTATCTCATTGGACCAACATAGAAAACAATATTTGGCAGGTTTATAGACAACAACAGTTTCAGTGGTGTAAATCCGCATGGCTTTTTAAGCCGTTCAGTTAATCTTATGCTTTTTTTCTCCCACATTGCCTTTTATACAGCCACAAATGCCCAGTCTTCTAGAGCACCCGTAAACATACAACAACTTAAGCCACAAATTCCCACTCTTCTAGAGCACCCATCATTAACATACAACAACCTAAGCAAATTAAGGAGGTTATCAGGGGTTTTAGATCTGGAAAAGCTTAAAGAATTGGGAATAACTAAGTGTTGTCAGCTTGAAGGAAGTTCTTCAAATCTTGGGGTTGAAATGCCTGTGCTAAATTGGAATGCCATTGCTCAATTATTGATGCTTTTTTTCATATTTTCTTTGGGTAATGTTACTTTTCACCTTTTGCATTTAGATTGATATGTATTTGGATTTGTCATAGATATTGTTGCTTGTAGTTATTGTTAAATATTTCAAACGATTTATTATTATTATTTTAAAATTTATACTATTAAAAATAGTTAAACTTTTTTTTCTATTGATAAAAGATTTTTAAAATTTTTTGTTATCGTTAATTTTATTTTTTTACTCTAATGTAATTTTATATTTTTTTGAAATTCTTTAATTTTAATTATTTGAATTAATTTCGAATTGGTCAAAAATCTTAAAACAATATTGGTCCACTATATATTGGTCTTAAATGACAATCTTTTCAAATTTATAAAAAAAACCATATAATAAAAAGAAAGCATAGTGTAAAAGACATAATGAAATATTCTATGGACCATTCAATGATGAAATGCTTGGTAAATATGCATGTTTAAGAAGAATACATTTGCCAATGGCTTTTAGGAATTCACTTTTGATATAGTTGTCAAGCTAGAATTATATGCTAAGATAAGATCTATACACCTAGATAATTATTTATGAGATACTAATCTCTTCAAGATAGAAGCTATGTTGAACTACCTAGAAGACATTACAATCTTTCTCACCAATATCATAATGCCACAACTTTCACAATTGCATAAAAGAAAACACTAGTCTTCAAGGAAACATACTACCACTTGATTGTGGGCTAGACAAATATGGCATTGGCATAATCACATTTTGTTCTCTGTCATCAATGTCTGAGAATACCTTGGGAGTCCCATAGAGAGGATGTATGAGAACATTATAGAGGAAAATAGGTTGCTTGTTGTTAGATGTTCTTAAGATTATAGCAGTATATCTTAATTAACTGGATTTATCAATAGGATCACTAGAAGATAGACAAAGCACATAACAATAACACGAGTATTTGTCACCTGGGAAACCCAAATGGGAGAAAACCCAACAACCTTCGTCTAGAGATAATAATTCTGAGATCAGAGTACAATGAAGAAAGATAAAATATGGAAATGCTTTCCAAAGATAGAAACCTTGAAAACAGTCTTCTTCTGCAGTATATGCAAACTTCTCTCTCCCAAAAAACCGTGAAATTATCTTGTGTTGTTGTTGTGATGTTGTATATAATAATGAGGAGGGGCGTCTCCTATTTATACTGATTTTCCACTAGGAAAATTACTAGGGTCGACTTATCTCTTGGGGGAGCAATAAAAACCTTTTTATAATTTTTTATTTATTTATTTTTATTGTTGGCTTTTCACCCCAAGGTTTACATTGTTCTTTCTAGGGTTTGTACGACAAGTTCAACTCTGATAGGAGGTACAATACAAGTACAATAGAATAGCTTCTGAAGTTGTACAAATTCTAACACTCCCTCTCAACAAGGAAGGTATTCTTCGATCTTCATCAGCATCACGATCATTTGGGTTTCATCTGTACATCTATACTGTCTCATCATCTGTAAACATACTAAATGTTGTCTTTATGAATTTGTTCTATCCGGATGTTTGAGAGAAAATATTTTGTTACCTCTCTATCTCTACTATCGATGGAATACTTCCATGCTTGTCTACAGATCCTGGATGAGCAAATGTGTACGACCATCTACTACCCGTTCGTCTCATCTGCCGATGGGGTACTCCCATACCTGGCTGAGAACCTAAACAAGTAAATGTGCATGACCATTTACTGCATGTTTGTCTCATCTACCGATGGATTACTTCTATACCTGGCTGGGAACCTGAACGAGTAAATGTGCACGACCATCTACTGCATGTTCGTCTCATCTGTCGATGGTTTACTCCCATACCTAGTTGAGTACTTGAACGAGTAAATGTGCATGACCATCTACTGCATGTTCGTCTCATCTGTCGATGGTTTACTCCCATACCTAGATGAGAAGCTGAATGAGTAGAGGTGTATGTGCAATTACACAGACATATGCTACCTGTCTGACTCATCTGTTGATGGGATTCCTCCAATACCTAACTGAGCACCTGGACGAGTAGAGGCACCTGTGTGAACCCGACCATATACTACCTATCTGTCTCATCTGTCGATGGGATTTCTCCCATAACTGGCTAAGAACCTGGACAAGCATAGGTACTTGGGAAAAAGTATGGTAAATGTCTCTCAGTCATCTCTCCCTCTCAAGGAGGGATACATTTTCTTCTATTCCAAGTCTTCTGCGAAAGTATTCAAGCTTCATCCTGGGAAGAGGCTTGGTGTGAACATCTGTAGTATGTTCATCTAACGGAATATACTGGAGCTCGACTGTACTTTTCTACACCATATCGTGTATGAAGTGAAACCAAATCTCTATGTGCTTCGACTTGTCATGAAATACAGGATTCACTGACATATGCACACAACTCTGGTTATCTTGGTGAATCACAGTTGGCTCTGAAATCTGAACAAACAATCCTGCAAGTAGTTTATGAAGCCAAACTACTTCTTGGGCTGCTAAACTTGCAGCCATATACTCGGCCTCTGCAGTACTGAGAGCTACTGAGTTCTGCTTCTTATTTATACTGGGAAATTACTGCAGAACTCAAACTGAAAAAAAAATCCAAAAGAGATCTTCCTATATGTAGTGCATTCGGACCAATCTGAGTCTGTAAACTCTTGCAATCTCAAGTCACAATCTGAATTCTGTCGTAGATCATATCCCACAGTGCCACATAAGTATATGAGTACATGTTTTGGAGTAGTCTAGTGAATCTGTCTTGGTTCGCACATAAACTGACCGAGGGCATTCACAACAAAACAAATATCTGGTCTGGTGCTCGTCAGATACATCAAGGACCCAATCAACTAGCGATACATAGTGGGATTGATCAAATTTGAATTTGAAGCAGAAACTCTCAGCTTCTTCAAATTTGCATCCATCGGAGTAGCTATGGACTTGCAGTCCAACATTTCGAATCTCTTGAGTTATATCTATGGTGTATCTTCCTTAACCTAGGAAACCCTTCTTTTTCCTTTATCATACTTCTAATTCCAAGAAGTAATGCATCAACAATATCATTGAGAAAGGTTGTCTTGACATCCATCTGATACAAAATCCATCCCATTGCTGAAGTAATAGCAATGATCGATCCGATGGAAGTATATCAAGTCATAGGAGAAAATGTCTCATCATAATCGACTCCCTCTTTCTGCGAGAACCCTCTAGCTATAAACCTAGCCTTGTATTTTTCAATACTACTATCTGCTCCATGTGGAGTTTCATGCTCCTCTTGCATTCTGCAAAATCTTCCATGCCCATCTGGGTCTTTCCCGACTTACTGCCATATCTATGAGAGCATCATCTGGCTCAACTGGATCAATGGAACTGATCGATTTATTCCTTTCTTTAGAATCCCTCTTAATCTCTAGAGGGAGAGATGTTCTCATCTCTTCATCGTCATCGATCTCCATATCTGATCGTCTTCCTTTTCGGATAGCCATTTCTTCTTCAAAGGTTACATCTGTGACTGACTTCAATTTTCCTCGATCCTAGGATGTATATTCTGTAAGCCTTTAAAGACTTGCGATATCCCACGAATATTTCCTCCTTGCCTGAAGGTTCTATCTTGGGCACATGAATGTAGACTAGAAAGTAATTATCCATCTTGGTGACGACCAGGTTCATCAAGGATCCTTCAATTGTCTTGTTTGAATCACGACAATAGTATCATCAGGTTTCTATCATATGTAGTAAACTAGAATCCTTGTCTTTGAGGGATAACTCCCTCTATCTCTCAGAAGTCGGTTGAGTAAATATTTTTGAAGCAGCAGATAGACCGACATTCAAAGAAGCTTTCTGCTTCTAATCACCAAATCTCTGCATGAGATCATTATGGGTCTGAGAGTCATAATACATGCTTCTAGAGGCTTTATGCTTCTTTTCCATCCGTATATCATTGGGATCACTTGTCCTTGTAGATCATGACATTCCCTACAAGTCAAATCCTGTAAGATGGTTGGCAATGTTTTATAATAAATGTATTAACAATATAATGTAGGCAACATTTTATTCAATGCTTCAACACAACACATGTAAGGCCATTATCTGGATGATTATGGTCTTCATTATAGCATACCATTAAGAGTGTGTACTACTCTAGTATGTTATAAAGAAGTTTTCATCCTAGATGGGTTGTGCAGCATGACAGGCTATTTAATTACCTTAATTTAGAAATGTAGATCTATGTAAAACATTTTAAAAAACAACCAAATCTAATCTACTAGAGCATGTAAAATCAAATACTTATCTTTTTTAGTTTTGTGGGTGGGTTCCCATGTCAAAGTCCACTGATCTTCATATGCTTGCTTGTTGATCATCACAATCTGAATCTTCATATCATTTCTTAGAAGAAGAACTTCAAACGATCATTTGTCCTTGGCTCCTTGTGAGGAGGGTCTTCTTCTACATCAGTAGTTGAAGCTTCATGCTTCCTTTTGTTTGAACTTCGCCAGCTACTGGCATAATGACCGTATTTCTTTCACCTGTAGCACTATATATGAGATAAATCCTTCTTCTCTTGTTTCTTCTGATCTGGGGGAGGACTTGATCTCATATCTTGGTGCTTGTGATTGAAGAACTTCCTTCCCCTTCCCTTGCCTTTCTTGGCATGAGATATGAACATTTGGTTCTCCTCAGGTTGAGCACCATGAAGTCTTTAGCGTGCTGTGATTCTTGTTTCTTCTTGAGTGCATTCTACCCATAGCTTATCAATTTTGGGAAGCTTGGTTCGACCACTTATAGTTTGTATGAAATACTCCCGAGATGGTGGGAGACCATTTAAGGTGGTCTTAACGAGATCATTTTCTTCAGTATTGTCTCCACTGGACTTTATCTTGTCCCGGAGCTCAGTGATCCTCATGAAATATGATACAATATTCTCAAACTTTGTCATCTTCATATTCAATAGTTTATTCCTCAATGTGATAGTCACATTGATATTACTGTGTTCAAATAGCTTCTTCAAGGTTTTGAACATCTTCCTAACTGTCGTCTTTTCTGAGATCTAAGGAACCAAGTGGTCTCTAACTCAGTCCACCAAAATTCTTCTTGCTTTGGCATCATTCTTCCTCTAGTGAGATTTGTCTAAGTTTGGATTCTAATTCAAGGACCTTTTAATTTACACACTGTAATAGGTCATTTTCTTCTAATAGAAGAAGAACCATAGACTTCCATGGGATGAAGTTGGAAGATCCTTCTAGGTGATCTTCAACCTTCATGTTGATCATATTGACTGTAGATATGGATCTGAAACCCTAGCAGAGACTAGGTCAAAACTGAAGGTTGGAGTTTTGGAAAATTGACTCCACAAATAAATGCGCCCTAGAGAGGTGAGCTGAGAAGTGGTAGAGTCTAGCCAAAACTGTGGAGGGAGTATGTCAAAAACTAAACCCTAATTTCTGTTTTAGTTGTAGAATTAGGTCAAAAATGGAAAATTCTCAGAATTGAATTATGTCTTCACCAAAAGATGAGCCCTCCTTAGAGCAAAATTCCCAAGGCTCATTTTTTGCCAAAAGGTTGAGTGAAGACCTTGAAAGATGAAACCCAGTTCCAACAAGTTTTCGACAGAGTTTCGGCAATGGCTTCTTGTAGCACTTCAGTACTACCATGTTAGATGTTCTTAAGATTATAGTAGTATATCTTAATTGCATTTATCAATAGGATCACTAGAATATAGATAAAGCACATAACAATAACATGAGTATTTTTCACCTGGGAAACCCAAATGGGAGAAAACCCAGCAACCTTCGTCTAGAGATAATAATGATGAGATCATAGTACAATGAAGAAAGAGAAAATATATAAATGCTTTCCAAAGATAGAAACCTTGAAAACAATCTTCTTCTGCAATATATGCGAACTTCTCTCTCCCAGAAAACCATGAACTTCTCTTGTGTTGTTGTTGTGCTACTATATATAATAATGAGGAGGGGCGCCTCCTATTTATACTGATTTTCCACTAGGAAAATTACTGGGGCTGACTTCTCTCTCCAGGGAGAAATAAAAACCTTTTTATAGTTTTATTTTATTATTTTTATTGTTGGCTTTTCACCCCAAGGTTTACATTGTTCTTTCTAGGGTTTGTACGACAAGTTCAACTCCCATAGGAGGTATAATACAAGTACAATAAAATAGCTTCTGAAGTTGCACAAATTCCAACACTTGTAAAACTTGCAAGAAAGGTTGATGCAAATTTAGTCGCAATTGGAAAACCTTATGGTGCAGCTCCGGGACATTAAGAGAGGCAAGGAAGTTCAAGAATAACTATGGTGTACAAGATGTAGAACAGACGGACACCATAAAGACAATTTCTCAGTGCTCATGAACTATGTCGCAGTAGGAGAGCCGAACCCAATAAACACCCAAGGGATTCCTTGGTGTAGAATATGTCAAACTAGGGGACACAAGTCTAAAGAATGTCTATATTTACATAAGATTGTAAGTGCACTAGTTAGTCTATATTGTACATTTTGCAAATCAGTAGTTCATGATGAAGAGGACTGCAAAGCACTTCAGCTGTTGTAGGAAAATACGGTGGATACCTACTTTATGAAAAATGATGAGCAGATGCAAGTTGAACGAGCGCAACCTCAATATCATCCCCCACAATATCCACCACCGCAATATCAACAACCACAGTACCCTCAGCCGCAATACCAAAAAAATCAATATCCACAACAACAACAATACCCTCAACAAAGAGGGGGGGGGGGATTTTTGAGGCCGAGGACAACAACAAGGAGGAGGAGGATTTGGTCGTGGAAGAGGCCAAGTCATATGTTATAATTGTGGGCAGCTAGGACATTTTTCCTGATATTTCCAAATTCCTACAAAAACATGTACATATTGTAAAGCATTTAATCACACTGTTGAACAATGCCTGCAACTAATTGAAAAATGGAAGTCTCGAACTGTCATAAATCCCAATCCGGTGCAAAGTCTGAATCTGAACCCGAACCAGAACATTCAGATGATCTCTGTCAAGTGGAGAAAACCTCATGTTGTTGTGGTTACAAGAGGAGGTGGTGTGACAGGTGCAGACCATAATAGACAACAAGGACAACCGTAGGTGAGACTCGTGGCACAAAAGAAAGCCCCACTAGATGTCCAGAAGGAGAAAGAAGTCTTCTTGGATGTGTGACCATAGTTTGTTGATTCTAATCAAATGTCGATATCTAGACAAGTCAAGACCATGCCCAAATGATTTGAACAGTTACTCAGGAAGCAACCCATGAAAAAGGTTAGTAAGCTTAAATCATTTTTCAAAATTTGTTTAGCACTAATCCATGACAAAGATGATGTCACAGAACTAATAACAATGATAGAAGAAACTCCAGATGAAGTGGGACCTTAAAAAAGGGTTAACCATATCGTGAAGAGACTAAAACTAGGTCAAGAACTGCGAATGACTGCGCAGATAGGGAACTGTGATATGGATTATATCATATTATATTTGGGCTCAGATGTTAACATATTGACAAGACAAAAATGGGAGAGCATGCATAAACCGCAGTTGGACTCGTCTTCCATTCAACCAAGGCTTGCGAACCAGTTGAAGTTTCTACCAATTGGTAGACTAACTCAAGTGCCTGTAGAATTTGAAGGCTTAAGAACATATGCAGACTTTGAAGTAATCGATATTTTCGATTACACAAATCCATATCCTGCACTTATGGGAATCGATCATGTGATAGACAACCAAATCATTATAAATTTTAAGATAAGGATCTTATCATTTGAATATTTTGAACTAAGGGTGGTTGCGCCATTCGATCTGCTTGAAGGGAAGAGATATGTTGACCCAGTAAATAGTGAAGGTCAAGGAAATTGCCTAGATCATTTGTATAATATCATGTCTTCAAGAGAATATTATATAAATCCAACACCTGATGGAAAAATGAGTTGGCGGGGAGTAAGTTCTCGCACATCCGACTCAGGTGATGCCCTAGAAAATTGGCAGAACATGCTACATGAAGTCTCCATGACAATATGCACAAGAATCACAAGATCTTCCTAAAGGGTAGGAGATGAAGCAAGCGAGTTGCCTACATATGAAGGATTACCCAACCTTGCGTATTTTCTAGTGGAGTTTGAAGAAAAAGTTACAGAATCACAATGATAGTCTGCCTTGGACTTTGTGTTGAAAGCTACGCCCGCTAGATCATGGGGTACACATAAACAATCTATCTTTGAATGGCCACAGTGTAAATGATTACTAGAGATTAGATTTGGGGAAGATATCGATTATTTTGATCAGAAGTATACAGGACTAACAAATCCTGTGGAGCATATTGAGCATTGTCGCAGGACATGGAAAGAATATCCACGACAAGAGTGGGTTCATCGATTCATCCACACACTGGAAATGGTACCAAGAAATTGGTATACATCAGTGGAGCTACAAAGAGGAACTGTCGAATGGGAAGATTAGGTTACATGATTCACATATACATTTGAATTCACAAGTGAGCATCTGACAATTTATGCTGCACTACAGAAAATGAAAGAAAAAATATTTGAAGAAATCCCAGTCGCAACCACAAACTTCCATTAATGCACCATGACATTACACCATTGGATGGAATGTTAGAATATTACAGGTGAACCAGATGATGATGATCCACTTGAAATAAACATACATGTGTTAGAGGGTATGCGTGTAGTGGAAGGAGCTGGTATGTCTAGTGACCAATTCCTAATTAGTCCACTCAATATCAAGAAAGTAAATATCAAGTCATTTGAAAACCCAAAATTTGCCAATATTGGAGACTACTAGGACGATGAGACTGTGGGAAAGATCACTAACTTACTGCATGAATTTCAAGACCTGTTCCCTACAAAAATTTCTGAGATGAAATGCAGAGTCGGGGACCTTGGTGAAATAAAGATACCTTTGAGGCCCAACACAAAGACGATCAAACAACGGTCGTATAGATTAAACACGTGCTACAAAGAAAAAGTTAAAGCTGAACTAGACCGAATGCTAGAGGTAGGTGTCATAGAACATGTTGAACAATCAGAATAGATCAATCCAATTGTAGTGCAAGACAAGAAAAATTCAGGTGAAGTGAGAATTTGTGTTGACCTGAGGAAATTAAATGATGCATGTTTGCATGATCCATTTTCGACTCCATTCACAGATGAGCTATTGGAGAATGTCGAACAACAAGAAATGTATTCATTCATTGATGTATTCTCGGGCTACAATCAGATAATAATTGCAAAGGAGGACTGACACAAGACTACCTTTGCGATGGAGTGGGGATGCTACCAGTACACGGTAATTCCCTTTGGACTCAAGAATGTGCCTACATTTTTTCTAGAATCGTAGTTGTTGCTTTTAAATATTTTATACATAAATTTCTTGAAGTCTACTTTGACGACTGGATAGTAATTGGTGTTGTAAAAGATCACACAGAGAGCCTCAGAATGATGCTAGAACGATGCATTGTTAAAAAGTGTATTTTGTGTGCGCCTTTTGGAGTTCTGTTAGGCCATGTGGTCTGTCGTGATGGAACTTTGGTTGATCCAGCCAAGATTTCCATCATCCTTGACTTACCACCACCTACCTTGGTTAAGCAGTTGAGAGAAACATTAGGATATATGGGATACTACAAGAAGTTTATCAAGGGATATGCAGAGGTGACTACCCCAATGGAGAGACTGCTGAAAAAAGACACTAAGTCACAGTGGACAGATGAATGTCAAAAGAGTATGGACAAGCTGAAGAACAAGATGGCTACTGCGCCAATACTTTTATTTCCAAACTAGGAAAAAGAGTTCCATGTTCATGTCAACGCATTGTCTATTGCTCTCGGTGTGGTACTGATGCAGCCGAGTGAAGGATCGATTGATCACCCCATCACCTTTTCCAGTAGAAATTTGTCAACTACAGAGAAAAATTATACCACGACGGAGAGAGAAGGGATAGCTATGGTATATGCGCTGAAAACATTTAGACACTATTTACTGGGTGGACATTTGAAGATGTACACTGACCATTCTGTGCTGAAATATTTGGTCAATAAGCCATTGTTGGGGGGGAAGATCTTTCGAAGGCTTCTCTTCTTCCAGGAATGTAATCTCGAGATAATTGTTAAACCCATTCGGTTGAATTTGGGATCAAACCACCTATCAAGGATTGAAAGTGGAGAAGAACCTACTAGTATAGAAGATAATCTTCTTGATGTGCAACTGTTTGCGATAACCATGTTTGATGATCAATATAATTATATCATACATTTATTTAGTACAGGTTATGCGCCAATTGAGTTTACCATGACACAGAGGAAACAATTGGTGGTGCGAGCTGTAGAATTCTAATTGATTGCTAGACAGTTGTATAAAATGGGTCCTGATGAAATACTTTGGAGTTGCGTCTTGGAACATGAGAGACCGATGATGTTAAGTGAATCACATGCTGGTATCACAGGAGGACACTATGTAGGAAATGCGACGGTGCACAAGAAATTACAGGCGAGATTATGATGGCCCACCATTCATGCAGACGCTCGGGATTATTGTCGCAGCTGTGATATCTGTCAAAGAACTGGAAATCCATCATAAAGAGATGAAATGCCATTAGTGTCGCATATAACATTACAGGAATTTGATAAATGGGTTGTTGAATTCGTAGCACCTATCATTCCATTAGGGAAGCGCACAGGAGTAAGGTATATGGTCTCATAGGATGGCCATTAACTTAGACACAGTAGGAGGAGCCTTAATGTTCTAGTCCCAAGCACATTGGATAATTAGAAAGAAAAGGGCCAAGGATTACATTTGAAATTTTGAATTCCAAGCTCAAAGTAAAAAGGTAGAAGGGGACTTAGTAGTATCAAAGGCGGAGGATATAGATCATTCAATAGAGCTGCACCTAAACCCAACTTGAGAGGAGGATAGCGGCCATATGTACTACATATGATGTAAAGTTGTAACATCCTATGACTGCCATTATGCATAACATAGGTATCCCATGTTATCCCACATGGGAATGTACAAAACTCAACAATGGAAATTACATTTATTCATGTTGTAAACATTGTATTTATACAAACACAGGACAATTTTGAATAGCTATAAAACTGTTCTAACTAACAAACTGTTGTAACTTAAAAATATCTAACTAACACACTGTTGTAACTAACAAACTCTCCTCACGGATTAGTTAGCATTCCCCCCTTAATCTGAAGGGACATCTGACATGCCTAGTAACAATCTGAATTTTTCAAATTTTTCATGGCCCAATGCTTTGGTATATATATCAACGATTTGCTCTGAAGTAGAACAATGTGTCAGATGGATGGTTTTGGCCTCAAAATGATGTCGAATCAAATGATATTCGGTGTTGATATTTTTGGTTCGATCACGGAACTTAGGATTCTTGGCCAATTAGATTGCAGAAGTATTGTCAACAAAGAGAGGTGTTGAAGTTTTATGTTTCTCCTGCAAATCTTCAAGAATTTTTTGAAGCCAAATGATTTCTTTTGTGGCTTGAGTTGCTGCAACGTATTCGGCTTCAGTTGTAGAATCAACAGGAACTGATTTCTTTCGTGATCTCCAAGTGATGTATGCTAATACAAGATTCATCAAATAACCTGAAGTAGACACCCCATGCTCCTTATCTCCATTAAAATCTGAATCTGAATAACTAGTGAGATGGAAGTCTAAAAATTTAGAGTATTTGATGCCAAACGACTGAGTACCTTTTAAATATTTGATCTCTCGTTTTGATGCGATCCAATGACCTTCACAAGGTTGATGCATAAACCTGGAAAGTGTTCCTACAACAAAAGTTATGTCAGGACGAGTAGTAGTAAGATAAATCAAGCTTCCAACAAGTTTCTTGTACTTTGTTGGATCTTCAAATACACTGCTTTCATGTGAAGTAAGCTTTAGGTTCTGTTCCATTGGAATAGAAATAGAATTACAATCCAGCATCCCGAATTTACTCAATAGATCTCCAATATACTTCTTCTGAGAAATACAGATGTACGCTGGTTTTTTATCTACTTCAATTCCTAAATAATAATGAAGTAATCCCAAATCCGTCATGTCAAAACCCTATTTCAACTCCTTTTTAATAAAGACTATATAGTCATCATTATTCCCTGTGATAAGCAAATCATCAACATAGACAACTAGATATACAATTGATCGCCCAACTTTATTAACAAATAAAGTTGCATCATCTAGATTGAAATGCTTATAATTCAATTTGAGAAGATGCTCAGTTAACTTCTCATACCATGCTTGGGGTGCTTGTTTCAAACCATATAAATATTTCACCAATTTACATACCTTTTGTTCTTTTCCTTTAAAAGAAAAACCTTCTGGCTGAAACATATAGACATATTCTTTTAGATATCTATTTAAAAAGGAAGTTTTTACATCCATATGATGTATTTTCCATCCATTTTGAGCTACAAGAGAAAACAAAGTTCTAATAGTGCCCCATTTTACAGTAGGAGCAAATGTTTCTATGTAATCAACACCTTCTTTTTTAGCATACCCCTTTGCTACAAGTATTTCCTTGTACTTGTCAAGTGAACCCTCAGCCTTTTATTTAGTTTTATAAACCCACTAAGAGCCAATCGGTTCGATGCCAATAAGAGGGTACACCAACCTCCAAGTGCCATTTTTAATAAGACCATCATATTCTTTCTGCATTACATCTTTCCATTCATTACAACTAACAGCTTCTTCAAAGTAGCAGGCTCATTAACAACAATAGAAAATTTTAAATTAAATTCATCAAACCTTTTTGGAATTGTCTTTTTTCATGCTGATCTATGAACTAATTGCTACGGTGATGGCTAAATAGCTTCTTCAATTTCCGATTCTGCATTATTGTCATCTATTTTTTCTTCTACAAAATCATTATTATCAACTATTTTTTCTTCGTTCTCAGGTGTTGATACATAAGGAAAATTAATTGAAGGGAAATCCATAGACTGATCTAGAATATGAATCCCCCCTTCAAGACGTGGAAGGTCATTATCCCATTCATAATAAAACTTCTTGGAAGGGAATTTATCCAAATGACTGAGTTGTCTATCAATAGTAGATGCATCTTTATCAAATTCAAGAAAAAACTACATCTCTTGAAACAACAAATTTCTTGTTCTCCTCATCATACAACCTGTAAGCTATGGAAGTATTAGAATATCCCCAAAAAATACATTTTCGACTCCTTGCACCCAATTTATTACGTTGTTATGTAGGAATCAAGGTAAAGCAAGGAGAACCAAAAACTCTAAAATTTTGAATAGCAGGAAGTCGATTATACCACTGTTGATAAGGAGACTTATTATTGATGGCAATAGAAGGACATCGATTACAAATATAGACTGTACAAAGTACTGCTTCTCCCCAAAACATCAACTTGACATTTTGAAAAAACATCATTGACCTCACCATATTAAGCAAAGTTCTGTTCATGCATTCTGCCACACCATTTTGTTGTGGTGAATAAGGAACGATGGTTTGATGTTTAATACCATTATCTTGTAAGTACCTTTCAAAATATTTAGATGTGTATTCACCACCATTATCTGAGCAAAGAGTGCCAATATTAAGTTGAGTTTCATTTGTAATCCATAAATAAAAATTCTTAAAAGTTGCAAAAACTTGTGATTTCTCTTTCAACAAGTAAACCCAACACATCCTGGTGGTGTAGTCATCAATAAATGTTAGCAGATATTGGTTACCATTGGCAGATGGAACATGCATGGGCCCACATAAATCTGAATGTATAAGTCCTAACTTCCTAGAAGCTCTGGAAGTAGACCTATAAAAAGGTTGCTTACAATGCTTGCCTAAAATACAGGCATTACATGGAGACAATTTTCTTGGAATATTAGGAAGCCCTTGTATACCTTGTTGCCTCATAATTCTGATACTATCATAATTGATTGACCAAAACGAGCATTCCACAATCAGCTTGAAGACAAAGTATCATTATGCTGAGCCAAAAGAGCCGAGTTGGATAAAAAAGATGATGTCCCTTTTAGTTCTAAATGTTTGTCTTCTTCAACACTAGTCATAACAATCACATCATTAGATGTTCTTTGTATTTCACCTATACCATCAAACACATGTATAGAATTCCCTTGATTCCTAACTTGTATGAGAGACATTAAATTTCTTTTTAATTGAGGAATATAAATAACATCATGCAAAATATAATCAGCAAGTCCGGGTAACTTAAGTCGGATAGATCCAATTCCTGAGGGCTTCAACTGTGACTTATCAGCAAAATAAATTATACCATCAATATGATCACTAAATGTCTCAAAAAAATATCTTCTGAAGTTCATATGACATGTTTCTCCAATATCTAAAATCCAAGTGTCTTCCCAAGAAGCAAAATAAGTGTTAAAAACTTCATTGATGCTAAGATTACAATGTGCAACAATATAGTGGGCATATTCAGGTGGTTTTCCTTTTTCTGGAGGCTGTTGCTCTTTCTTCTCACTAATCCTATGTAATGTCCCAACTTTTACATTGGGTCACAATGGCCAAATCACATTTTCCATATTCATGAAAGTTGTCATACGGATTCTAAAAGTCAAATAATTGCCAAGGTGGAAAATCACTAGTTTCCTAGGTTAGGGGTGGAATCTTTGAGATTTGGAATAAGGGGGATAATAAATGATGTTTAAACATTAAAATAGGATAAATATTTAATAATGTATCTTATTAAATAAATACAATAGAAAAATGAAACGGCTATGGAGAATGGAGACACATGGAGACTATGGGGCCCACTCAAGCTAGAATTCCTATGTCAAATGGCATCCTCCTCTTGTAATTTCGAATCTATGGGAAGCCTAATGTTTTGGGACGGATTATAAGGTTAATATACTTGTCCATATACTTCACAGGTCTAATTTGGAATGAATTGTAAC
This sequence comes from Pseudotsuga menziesii, assembly GCA_001517045.1. NCBI lineage: Eukaryota > Viridiplantae > Streptophyta > Pinopsida > Pinales > Pinaceae > Pseudotsuga > Pseudotsuga menziesii. The sequence continues at coordinate 653,585 of LPNX010388719.1, read as the reverse complement.
TTACATGGGAGAGGAAGAGCCAAATGGGAGTTCCATGGACACTTGGCTAGATTCCCCTTACATTTATGACATCTATGACACCAATGATGGAGATTCTATGACAGTTATGACACAAGTCAGATATGAAAGCTGAAATATTGACATAATAACATGTCAAGACTGAATAGAACATCTTAGAGGTCGAATTTTGGATTTGGAGAAGGCCAAGAGGCTCCTACTCAAATTTGAGAGAAGAGGGAAGGTGAAGAGAAAGGCCACATGGCATAGCATGAGAAGCCACACCAATTCAACTTGGCTTTGGTTTATGGATGGATTTGGTACATTATAAGACTAATAATTTTTATAAAATACAGCAATTAGCCATGAGATAAAGCTTTTGATCATTTGTAAAATTGTTATTTGTGAATTGTGAGAACTAGTGGATGACTAGTTTTCTTGCTTAAGCCAATTTCGAGGGTGAAAGAGTCCCATCCTAGTTGGTGTTTGGAAAGGCCACTCAGGTATTTCATGGACATTTAATGGAGTCTTATTTTCAGGAGTAATCTATAAGAAATCATGTGGATTCTTCTATTGCAGCAGTCTCTCTCAACTATTTCCCATTTTCACACCATATTCACGCAAATGGAGGGATTGCGCTTTGGGTGAGCTATTGATCTCTTTGGGGAAGATTCTAATGCCAATTATATTATTTTTTTATGCATATTTTCTATATTTCATGTTCAAAATACTCTCAGGTCAAAATACCCAAAATAATTAATGTAAAAATGTTGAACAATGAAGAAATAGTGTCATTCCCCCACTATCTTATTGTGAACCATTGCAATGCTGATGATTTTGAAATGGGAGAGCCTTTAATTGTCCATTTATTATTGTAATCCATTAAATATTCTATTTTATTCATTCTCCAAAACTTTCAAGTTTAAATTCCCAATATTTGTATCCCAAAATGACTTTTGATGAGAAAACAATGACCATTTCCACTATATTTTGATATATGCCATGGTAATGCTTATTATTTCGAATGGAGGAATGTATATTTGATAAATTTATGATGTTTGGACTGTAATTAATTTTTATTTCAAGTCTCATGTTCATAAATTGAGCATTGGAAGCCATTTTACTCATTTTTATTGCATTGGGAGAATATTTGGTGCATTTTCCCCAAGGGTTGAAATTGTGACTTGGGAGTTGTTTTGGAAAGAGTCATAAAATACTGTATATAAAATGAAACATGATGCATATGAGACTTTGAAAAGTTCCCTTACACATACCCAGCCTCTGTTCAGAAATTTAAGTGACTTTGGGATCATTTGTGAAGCCATTTCCGGCAATTACCCAGGGGGAATTGGAGCCCCAATTTGCTAGTAAAGACTCCTACTTTGAACAGAACATTAAAAAAGTTTTTAGAAGTAATTGGGAGGTACAAAAAAATACATTACCATCATATTTAAGTTATATTATCATTCATGTACCTTCAGAGAAAATTTGGAAGCATTTGGGTCAATTTGGAGGTCTAGACATCAAAACTAGTCAAGAGCCAAAATTGTGAAAAAATTGGAAAATTGGGCATTTTAATAAAATTCCAAAGAGGGGACATTACAGTGGTATCAGAGCATGATCTTGGCACCTGATTTGGTCTGATATTTATGAGGACAATAATTTAGGGACCACCATTATATATTGAAACCAAAAGTGCTTTTGTTGAAGAGAAAAAAAAAGTAGGAGAAGAAGGCATTTTTTGGGGGGAAACTATGACTGGGCATGAAAAGAGAACCTCATATGACGGTGAGGAGCTAATAAAAAGCATGGAAACTATATTTGAAGACATGACCAAGAATATTATGAAATCATTCAAATTTTTGGCTATCCAAAGTTGGGAAAAATATATTGATTTTAAGAAAACCAAGGAGAAAAATGCATTAGTTTGCTTGAAGGAGCAAAAGGAGGAGACCCATGAACCACCTAGTTCTGAAATAGGCAGAGTAGAAGAAGCAGTATATGAATATGATCAAAATTCACTCCCAAGTGACTCTAAAAAATATGAAGAGACATCACATGAGTATGAAGAAGTTTTTATTGAAAATACTGAAGATAATTTTGAGACACATGCTACCTTGGAAATGAAACAAAGAGCATCTACTAATGGATGCTTGAACTATGAAGGAGTACCTATTGATGGGTGCTCACAACTATATGTTGGTGACATAGATATCAGATTTCAAAATGTTTCTGCAATCCAAAATTCCATTAATAATGAAAATGAAGACGTTGTAGCAGTTGAAGAAGAAACAAGATCAACTTCCCCATCACCACTTGAGCTTCATGAAGTTGGTCCAAGCAAGAGGGAAGAAGATGAGGAGGTTCATTTGAAAGAGTCTCATTTTATTGAAGGGTCCTTAAATATTAATGAAAATAAGATCTAAGAGGCCCTTATCATACTCCATGACACTCAAGCATTGGTATCAAATTTTTGTTGGAGAGCTACTTCCTTGGAGGATCCATCCTTCCTTGAAGACATGGAGAATATCCAAAGAGCAATGTGCTACGTCAAAGGTAATTTCATGTATTTTATTTTTTATAGAAAAAATTTCATTGAGCTTATTAAATGGTTACATGAATCCTACTTGAAGAATAATGAAGTTATTGATAAGCTCACAATTCAAAATGAGCAACTTCTTGAAAAGTTGCAAGACACTTGTTTTTCCTCCGATGTTTCAGATTTTCATAAGGTAGATTGCTTGGAGGATTCTCATGACATGATGGATCATGAGAAACATGAAAAATTTCAGGTTCTTGATGTGCTTGAGGATTATAATTATGATATCCAATCACTAGTAATGGTGGAAGAGGAACTTGAGTTGCCTCTTGAAAATGGTTACACAATTTTTGAAGAAGTGCATAATTCCACCACCTTGGAACCAATCCATGAGGAAATTTTTGCATTTTCTAGGGAGGTGAATGATCCTACCCCTATGAATACTTCACATTATGACAATTTTTCACTTACTGATCATTTGGGTCAGTTGGTTCTTTCTCCTACATCCTACACTTCTAAATTTTGCAGCAGTCATCTTGAATGAAGTATGGGTGAAAGGTTTCTTTTTGATGGTTCCACATGAAGAGCATGGAAATTCTATTTATCCTTTTGATGATGTAATTATTAGAGAGCCACATTATTTACATTTGCAGCAGCATCCTTTTTTACATTATGATTGCACCTACACATCTACATGGGTGCACCTATGATGTTCATTTGAGTCACTTGAAGACTCATGGTTTTTCTTGCTCAACACTTGGTTCATTTGATGTTGGAGGAACTTCATCCAACACTTGGGTGAAGAGGGATATGATTGAGGAACATTATTATTGGAAGCAACATCCTCTGTTATTTCATGATGATATACATATTCATGGGTGTATTGATGAGACTTCTTTGACACACTTGAAGTCTTCGTGTTTTATTTGCTCCTTATTTGGTTCATATTTTGGTGTAGGTTCTTCATTCACTTCTTGGATGAAAGAAAAAATGGCTGATTATTATTTTGATGCATATTACATTCTTTGGGAGCAGCATTATAGGACATGGGATCCTCACCTATGTCATTGGAGAATATTTGATTGGTCACTTGAAGCATGTATGCACTTGGCAAATGGTAGTCTACTCACTGGGAGGTATAATCACTTTCATGATTTCTTGGTGAGGCACCTCCTTGATGCACATTCTTCTTATGTTGTTATATACTTTGATGATATATATTATGCACTCATGATGTTTGGAATAATGCATACAAGAAAATGGGATCAACAAATTCTCTTTCCAAATGGTATGGGTTGGAGAGCACTCTTAATTGTTGGAGTGCAATGCAAGCAATGGGACCCTGGGATAGTTTTTAGTCCCATTGATTTCAAATTATTTGGGAAACAAGTAGTATGGGAAATGGATTACCCATTTCATAAGGTGATGTTAATTCGAGTAGTGCAGCAGCAAGCATGGTGGTTTCTCTCTGAAATATTCATGAAATCTCAAAGAATCAAGGTGGGCAGCTCAGTGGCAACTTCAAAGAATCATACAGAAAACAGGTTCTTCAACAACCATGTTTGAAATTGCTTGAGGACAAGAAATATTGGGAAGGGAGGATTTGTAATATCCCAAATTTTACAATGGGTCACAATGGCCAAATCACATTTTCCATATTCATGAAAGTTGTCAAAGAGATGCTAAAAGTAAAATAATTGCCAAGGTGGAAAAACACTAGTTTCTTAGCTTGAGGGTGGAAGCTCTGAGATTTAGAAGAAGGGGGATAATAAATTATGTTTAAACATTAGAAGAGGATAAATATTTAATAATGTATCTTGTTAAATAAATACAATATAAAAATGAAATGGCTATGGAGAATGGAGACACATGGAGCCTATGCAGCCCACTAAAGCTAGAATTCCTATGTTAAATGGCATCCTCCTCTTGTAATTTCGAATATATGGGAAGCATAATGTTTTGGGATGGATTATAAGGTTAATATAATTGTCCATATACTTTATAGGTCTAATTTGGGATGAATTTTAACTTACATGGGAGAGGAAGAGCCAAATGGGAGTTTCAAGGACACTTGGCTAGATTCCCCTTACATTTATGACATCTATGACACCATTGATGGAGATTCTATGACAGTTATGACACAAGTAAGATATGAAGGCTGACATACTGACATACTAACATGTTAGGACTGAATAGAGCATTTTATAGGTCGAATTTGGGAGTTGGAGAAGGACAAGAGGCTCCTACTCAAATTTGGGAGAAGAGGGAAGGTGAAGAGAGAGGCCACATGGAATAGCATGAGAAGCCACACCAGTTCGACTTGGATTTGGTTTATGGATGGAATTGGAAACTTATAAGACTAATAATGTTTATAAAATACAGGGATCATCCATGAGAAGAATCTTTTGATCATTTGTGAATTGTGAGAACTAGTGGATGACTAGTTTTTCTTGCTTAAGCCAATTTCGAGGTTGAAAGATTACCATCCTAGTTGGTGTTTGGAAAGGCCACTCAGTATTTCATGGAGATTTAATAGAGTATTATTTTCATATTTAATCTACAGGAAATCATGTGGATTCTTCTATTGCAACACTCTCTCTCAACTATTTCCAGTTTTCACACCATATTCATGCAAATGGAGGGATTGCGCTTTGGGTGAGCTATTGATCTCTTTGGGGAAGATTATAATTCCAATTATATTATTTTATGATGTATATGATCTATATTTCATGTTAATAATACTCTCAGGTCTAAATACCCAAAATAATTCATGTAAAAATTTTTAACAATGAAGAAATAGTGTCATTCCCCCGCTATCTTGTTGTGAACCATTGCAATGCTGATGATTTAAAATTGTGAGAGCCTTTAATTATACATTTGTGATTGTAATAAGTTAAATATTCTCTTTTATTCATTCTCAAAAAATTTCAAGTCGAAATTCCCAAGAGTTGTATGCCAAAATGACTTTTGATGAGCAAACAATGACAATTTCCACTCTATTTTGATATATGCCATGGTAATGCTTATTATTTCGAATGGAGGAATGTATATTTGATAAATGTATGATATATGTACTTTAATTAATGTCTATTTCAATTCTCATTTTCATTACTTAAGCATTGGAAGCCATTTTACTCATTTTTATTGCATTGGGAGAAGATTTGGTGCATTTTCCCCAAGGGTCGAAATTATGACTTGGGAGTTGTTTTGGAAAGAGTCATAATAGCCTGTATAAAATGAACCATGATGAATATGAGACTTTGAAAAGGTATATTACACATACCCAGCCTCTTTTCATAAATTCAAGTGACTTTTGGATCATTTGTGAAGCCATTTCCGGCAATTACCCAGGGGGAATTGGAGACCCAATTTGCTAGTAAAGACTCATACTTTGAACATAACATTGAAAAAGTTTGTAGAAGTAATTGGGAGTAAAAAAAACATACATGAGAATAATATTTAATTTATATTATCAGTCATGTAACTTTAGAGAAAATTTGGAAGCATTTGGGTCAATTTGGAGGTCTAGACATCAAAACTAGTCAAGATCCAAAATTGTGAAAAAATTGGAAAATTGAGCATTTTAATAAAATTCCAAAAAGGATACATTACAATGGTATCGGAGCATGATATTGGCACCTGATGTGGTCTTATATTTATGAGGACAAGAATTCAGGGACCACCATTATATATTGAAACCAAAAGTGCTTTTGTTGAAGAGAAAAAAAAAAGTAGGAGAAGAAGGCAATTTTTGGGGGGAAACTATGACTAGGCATGAAAAGAGAACCTCATATTATAGTGAGGAGCTAATAAAAAGCATGGAACCTATATTTGAAGACATTACCAAGAATATTATGAAAGGATTCGAATTTTTGGCTATCCAAAGTTGGGAAAAATATATTGATTTTAAGAAAACCAAGGGGAAAAATGCATCAGTTTGCTTGAAGGAGGAAAAGGAGGAGACCCATGAACCACCTAGTTCTGAAATAGGTAGAGTAGAAGAAGTAGTATATGAATATGATCAAAATTCACTCCCAAGTGACTTTGAAAAATATGAAGAGACATCACATGAGTATGAAGAAGTTTTTATTAAAAATACTGAAGATAATTTTGAGAAACATGCTACCTTGGAAATGAAACAAAGAGCATCTACTAATGGATGCTTGAAATATGAAGGAGTACCGACTGATGGGTGCTCACAAATCTATGTTGGTGACATAGATATCAGATTTGAAAATGTTTTTGCAAGCCAAAATTCCATTAAACATGAAAATGAATACCTTGTAGCGGTTGAAAAAGAAACACGATCAACTTCCCCATCACCACTTGAGCTTCACGAAGTTGGTCCAAGCAAGAAGGAAGAAGATGGTTCATTTGCAAAAGCCTCATTTTCTTGAAGGGTCCTTAAATATGAATGAAAAGAATATCCAAGAGGCCCTTAGCATACTCCATGACACTCAAGCATTTGTATCAAATTCTTGTTGGAGAGCTACTTCCTTGGAGGATCCATCCTTCCTTCAAGACATGGAGAAGATCCAACTTGAGAAATGTGCAACGTCAAAGGTAATTTCATGTCTTTGATTTTTGATAGAAAAAATGTCATTGAGATTATTGAATGGTTGCATGAATCCTACTTGACGAATAATGAAGTTATTGTTAAGCTCACAATTCAAAATGAACAACTTCTTGAAAAGTTGCAAGACACTTTTTTTTCCTCCGATGTTTCAGATTTTCATAAGGTAGATTGCTTGGAGGATTCTCATGACATGATGGATCATGAGAAACATGAAAAATTGCGGGTTCTTGACGTGCTTGAGGATTATAGTGATGATATCCAATCACTAGTAATGGTGGAAGAGGAACTTAAGTTGCCTCTTGAAAATGGTTACACAATTTTTGAAGAAGTGACCCAATTTTGTGAAAATAATATTATCTTATTTTATTTTATTTAAAGACAATATGTTAAATTTTATGTTAAGATGTAATTGATGACTCAACAGAGTCAAGGATATTGAATTTAATTCTGAAATTATAATTATAAATAAATAAAAGTGGAGACAACAGCTTAGGAGAGCTGTTAAAAGAGTGTTTACTGGTCAAATTGGTGGAGGAGACTGGGTAGAGAGCAAACAGACATGTGGCAGCATCCTCAAACCACTTCCAACTGTTGCAGGTGGCAACCTCCCTACATTTGGGGTCATGATACCCCAAGAAAGTGGGATCAGAGGAGGTGGCTCAATTAATGACAACTGACCCAAAAGACCTAGGCAATCTTTATAAAAATGCCCATCGAAGAGAGTTGAGGCTGCCCATTTTCTAGAGAAGTGATCATTCAGGTGAATGTACTTCAGAGAAATTCAATGGTGAGGGAATTTGTGGAAAGAGTTTGAGGGGTTGACTGCTAAGTGATCTAGTGCAGCTTTTCAGCTGAAGGATCTTACTGCCGAGTGCAGAGTGTTTTCTGAGTCATTGGACTAGTCTATTGTTTGCCTGCTCCACTAGTTCTCAGCCAAGAAGACCAGGAACAGGCTCGGGGGTCCTGAGGAAGCGTTGTTTGAGTGCTCTCCAGGAGTTGGTAGGGAGGAACGGCCTCCTAACACTGTTGTTGTCCATCTTAATCAGGTTCTACATTCTATTGTGTTACTGTGTTAGATAGTAAAATGTGAATCTGACTGATTAATGAATGTTAAATGTTTAGTTGTGAACTATTAGAGTTAGTAATCTTTTAGTTTATTGAAAGAATGAATCTGAAATAGATAGGAAATAATTCTAATTTGTGTTTTTCCACGTATGGAAGGACCAGACCGTACTCCAGCACAGGCAAAGTATTTAAAATAGATGAAGGATATGATAGGAGACTGAAAATAATAGATGTATTATGCATTCCATATTATTAGAATAATTTATTACAGTTTGAAGATTATTATCAAAAAGTCCAATAACCTGGTTATTTATGTTCTTGTTTATGAAAATATACTGATAAAGAAATAGCAGTATTCCATTATAGGTAGAAAGGATTATTATGTTAAGAAACTACCCAAATAGATAAGATGTTATGTATTAAACAGTATAGTATTCTTTCTATTCAAATTAAAATATGCAGGAGGGTAAACTGTGTTAGGTTATGTATATATTTTCTTTATGATTATTTAATAACCAGTTGTTTATGCAGTAAGGAAACACAGTTAAACTGCTTTACTTACATTCAGTCCATTGAATTTATAACTACCATTCATTTAGTCTATTTACTATTAATATTAACTAGACTAAGTTTAACAAATACTATAAAGCGAAGTAGTGTATTACTAAAGTATCTAAAATATAAAGAGTAAACTAAACTAAGTTGCAGAAGCTGAATTCGGGTATTTCAACCTGTTAGCTTAAGTAAATTAAACAAATAAAATATGATAATAACTAACATTTAAATAAATGATTATTTATAAAAAAACTATTTTAAAAATTACAAACAGGATATACCTGTAAAGATAAATTACAGGGTCAAAACCCTAAACAAATATCATGTTTTCAAATGACAAGCATTAAGTTATAATCCGATTACTTGGATTAATTATTTTATAAACAACTAAACTAATATAAATTGTTACAGTCCATTAAGGACAAATAAAAAGACAACCGTAATGATATAACTGGAATTTTTCTCAACACATCTGGAACACTAGTTAAAAACCAAATTAACAAAGTAATAGAACTTATTAAAAATAAATTGAACAATTTGTTTAAACCATGGTTTCCTACAGGAAAACCCTAGCTCATATTTCTGAGCAAAACGAGTAAGATTTATAAATTAACCATGACTGAGTAACAGTCTTAAAATCATTAACAGTAATCTTTTACAGAGTACATTAAATAGTAAATGCCTTCACTCACAGTCGAAAAGGGTAAAAACCCTGATAACACAGAGTATCAAATAGTAATATTGTAAACCGAGTCCAAGCTTGAAGACAGAATTGTCTCAACAAAAAAACTAATGTTATATATTAATAAGCCATAAGACTGAACATTAAAAACCAATACATCTCTCAACTCACGGCCGAATCTACCCATCGACTAGCGAGGGTTTGAAAACTTGTTAAAAACAACAACGACCTTTAAATAGAGACTACATAGCTAATGGCGAGCCTAGAAAAGCTTCCGAGTTCATGGTTACTCCAATCGACAACCTTGACACAAGTAGGGCAAGAACCCAACATTTGACCACAAGGCTTACCCGTATAAAGCCACGGCCTTCGAAGACAGTCGGTATACTTTTCTCCATGGTTGGTGCATGTAGCCGCAAGCTTCTGCAAAGAGTTTACAAGGCAGAGTATTATTTACAATTTTCATAAAATATTTCAAATCTTACTGTAACAACTTGTTGTGCACCTGCTCAACAGCCTTCTAAAATCATTATTGCATCAAAGAAAATGGGATTTTGTTTGATGCAATGTCTTAAGTTTAGAAGGGATAAACTCAACTACTGAATGGTGGATTTTTCTCTAGCTACTGATTTATTGAAATACTGCATCCCAATTGAACAAATTTCATGAGCAACCTTAGAACGATGATGTCAATGGTTTTTGAGTTATGGGTTGATCGATATTATCCCTAGGAGTATTGATCAGAATTTGCGGTTATAATGTAAACTTACTAGTCCATGCTTTAACAAACATTATAGTGGATATGTTCTATTGCAGGCTTAAGAATATGTTATGATATCATGTTCATAACCTTAGTCTAGCAACGATGCAATGGAGGTTAACGATGGTCGATTGAACATAAATATATTATTCTTGGGTTTATCCTAATGTTTGTCGAGATATGAATCGGGTAAGTCAGATGAATTGATTGCCAAAGGTATCATTGGGATTATGTTACCGTTCGCCACCTTCTGAGATTGAACTGAATGCACGATGCGCGAAATCTCTGGCACGAGTCACACTACTGGGAAATTTACAGTGCAATGATATCACTCGTACCTATCTTCCCTCCACGTCTCAGTCTCTGTACGTAAACTCGGTCGTGGTGGTTGGTTATTGGAACGTCTGTCATGCGTACAACTCATACACCCTGGTCATTTAAGTTGGAAGAGATTATGATAGAATCGGGTTTTAACACTTCGGCCGTCGTTATTGCTCGCCATTTCGAACTATGATGGCTCCGACTGTGTTGAGCTTACAGGGGTTTTACCTGCGTCCAAATGTAGTTTTCTCCCTGTATTGTTTACAGTTACCAGGTTTTGGGTCTAAGTGCTCTCGGTCCTCGTCTCTGTCACTAATTCTCTGGTGGCAGGTTTGCTGTGCGCATTGTCTTGCCCGCAGGTTGACAGGGATGGCCCCTGTTATACGAGTCGAGCCACGCGAATTAACCCTGCTGGAGTCAAACTCTGATTTGTTACACAAGGTCAAGGAGGTAGGATGGTTACACTTCCTGCGGAAGTTTTTCGATTCAAACCCGGAGGTTACCCGGGTTTTCGCCATGTCGTTGATGAACTATCAGGTCGAGGTAGGAGATCTGTGTTTCAGGGTGGATGAAAGGTCTGTCGCCCATGCGACTGGTCTTCCTTTGACAGGACAGAGATGGTTTAAGTATCAAAAAATGGAAATCACAGAGTGGCGCAGCTTGCTGAAAAACCCAACACAGGAGGTCTCGTTTCGCGCCGGTGTCGCACGTAAGTATTTTCGTAAGGAATGGAGACCTGTTCTCGATTTAATTCATAGATATCTTACCTGTGAGGGTCGACTGTCATCGGATTATGTGTATCACCTTTGCTTAATGGCAGCTTTTATAGGGTTTCAAATTAATCTTCCCTATTACCTCTTGCACAGCTTGTTTAAGATGTCAAATGCTATCAAGAAAGGGCCGAAGCATTTAAGCCATAGTTTATTCCACCATGGTCTGGTTCGCATTTTGGTTGAAAGTGAATTGATAAAATCGGGTCGGTCTTGGGAACAATTTGTAGAAGTTAATGGCTTTTCGAAATTCTGCCATTGTATGTTTGGTAACCCTGCCGACTGTGGTAAGCATAGGGTTTTGGGTTCGGCTTCGTCGAATCAACCTACACCAGACCCTGATCCTAATAATGTGGAACCCTCTCGAGTACCTGTGGTTGACCCGGTTAATGTTAGTCCTGCGCCTTTACGTCCTACTCATAGTAAAGAAGATTCAGGTTTGTCACCTGTCACGCCATCAAGCGCTGGTGACAGAGTTGGTAGTCGTCGGGGAAGTGTGCCTAAGCCTAAACT
>LPNX010388719.1:480746-630415 GCA_001517045.1 Pseudotsuga menziesii | reverse complement strand
TTCAATAATTTATATTATTGGTACATGGTAGTTGATGGTGCGTGTATTAATGTGCAGTCTTTAAATTTCTTTAATATTCTGCAAATATTATCATACAATACATTTACCAGTATTTGTTGAGATTCAGATTTAGTTAAATCGTGCTCCCGATCGAGATAGGTGTTAGATTAGAACTTAGGATTTATTTAATTCTCGTTTCTTGCATGATACTAAATTGTTAGTCTGATTACATACTTTCTGTCAAAAACATCTTTAATTTATTCCTTCATGTAATTACTATGTATTTGTATATATCATTAACAGTAATTGTAACATATAACTTTTGTTTATGTATTGTGCTGTATATATATAACAACAAGTTGTTTATAGTAATCTCACATAACGGTAGTCTCAATCCGAGTTTAATTCTTGTGATCATAAGATTAACACCCACTAATCAGTAGCACTAATTGGTCTCTTAGGATCTCAGGCCAACAGAGCCTCTAAACCTGTTGGGAACGACTACTTGAAACAGCTTGGAACCTGTCCTAAGGATCCCGGACTGGGTCGTTTTCCCCCGTTGCGGGCATAGTCAAATACGCCCGTCAACACAACTACTTTGCGGTGTAACTTCTTTATGGAAAGTAATATTTAAAATAATAACCTTATATAGGAATGTCGAGCATACTAATAGAGAGGCTGTCACTAACTTCAGCAGCTCTTACGAAACTCTTAAACCCTATGACAAGGGCAACGCATAAACCAACAGCAAGTAAATATTAACCTATCTCCGCAATGACAAGCCACGGAAGGACAAGAGGGAGCCACAAACAGGTCGTAAGCCAAGTGCTACGAATCTCAACAAACCCTTGCAGAGTTAAGACTCACAATACAAAGAAAGAGCTTAAAGACCAAATAATGGAGGCTAAAACAACATTAGCCAAGACTCGGAGCACAACTAGAACCTGAAGGGTTCCATGGCCGCCATGAGAATTTTTGCAGAGCAGCCCAAAGGCCCGAGAACTACGAAGGGAAAATGACGAACAATAGGGTTGCAAGGAACTTATATCTCCAGTGCATGGTCAGGAGAAGTCCAGGTGCCCACTAAAAAAATCAAACAATGCATGGGTCAAGCTCTATAGTCACCAACATGCCAATAATTTCCAATTATTTATATAATGATTTGTTAACAATCGATGCAGGAACTATATTATATAGTCATATATCTAATTCATTGTTAACATAATACGTATATATATTATAATGTTGATAAGCGTTGATTGGGCGTTGGATACACAATGATTTTCAAAACTTTGACTAAACGAAGGTTTAGTAATCATATAGTTCGGACTATTATAATTGTTTATGCTTGGTTTATAAGGAAAACCTTTCACTCTTAAAACAAATAGCTTGGGATGGATGTAATACATCAATCTATATCGTAATGTCGATATTGCAATATAAGTATTTTGTTAACCATATTATATAAACTTTAACCCTAGCAAAGTATAATAACCATTAGTTATATGAAAAAGTCCAAGATGAATTGTTTAAAACCATTGAACAACTATAGACTTCTATGTATACATACATTATGGGCTATGCAAGGTTATAATCCTTTAAACCCACAAATCAAGTGGTAAAATTTATAAAATTGGATAGCATAGTAAAGAGGAGAATCAAGAATTCTTCGCAAGCTCAATTTGTTTAAAACTTGTTTAGAACCTTCGAACTAATTACAGAATTGTATGATTATGAACAAAATAATTTATGCATGTTTATAAACCTTATAAAAACCAACGTTTCAATTGGAAATAAACTACAAAGTTGGCTAGAATGGTAGAAGAATATATATGAAATTCTTTTACATAGTTCTTTTGGGTTTAGACTTTAATAGTCAATAGTTGTTTCTCAACTTGGATTTTGTTAGCAATTTACCATGATTATTTACTGGCAGGATGATTTTATGATTTTAAAAGATAACCATGCATAGTATAATATGGAAGGTTGATCATTATAAGAAAACATCTACCTTAAAAGCTGTTATAGACAATAACTTAAAGAAAAACACTATAGAAATAATAAGAATTGCATTGGAATAATTCTACTTAAGTCTATAAGCAATAGAACCACATGGATTGACTTAGGTTGAAGAAGTAAAAGGTAAAGGATTGTCCAAGTGAAACAACGCAGTTGCTTTTACACTAATTACACTTATAATAATAAGAAGTTTTACAGGTTGGGAACTTCCCTACAAAGTGAAAGTATCAAACAACTGGATTTACAAAGTAGATATTGCGATGATGTACACAATACATTGGTACAATAAGTATAACATTGCAGAATGTGAATAACAAAGTAGAAGTTACTAGGTAACAAATATTACAAGTTAAGAATCACAGTAAGTATCTTTACTATCACTAGGTTCGATAAAGATAGAAACTCTTTTACCGAATCTTGCATACAAAGAATAACTGAAGAAAATAAACTTCTTTACCTCATTGAATTGCTTGGAATTTATCAGCTTATCTACTAAGCATTTTAATTGCAAATAGAAACACTTCTTCGTACTTTATGGATTTAACGTTTACTTGTTCGATCATACCTGTAAACCTATAAGAACCAGTAATCTTTCTGCGTTAGCATAAATGCTAAGTAAGCCCAAGATTCAAAGTTAGATTCCACCTACTTGTCACATAGAAGACTCATCAGTAAACTGAAATAAAACGATACGCAAGTAAACCTTATTCATGTTACAGAAAGGAAACTGCTTAGTTAACGTAATTTGAGATTATGTAATACTAATCATTTGACAGTTTCTTTTACTGCTAACCATTAGTTGTTAATAAACCGTTGTTTTTAGCATTTTATATTATCTCAAAAATTTTAAATTTTTGTGAAAATTTGGGGTTTTGACAATTTGGGTCAATTTGGAGGTCTAGACATCAAAACTAGTCAAGAGCCAAAATTGTGAGAAAACTAGAAAATTGGGCATTTTAATAAAATTTCAAAAAGGGGACATTATAGTGGTATCAGAGCATGATCTTGGGACCTGATGTGGTCTGATATTTATGAGGACAAGAATTCAGGGACCACCATTATATATTGAAACCAAAAGTGCTTTTGTTGAAGATTAAAAAAAGTAGGAGAAGAAGGCAATTTTTTGGGGGAAACTATGACTAGGCATGAAAAGAGAACCTCATATGATGGTGAGGAGCTAATAAAAAGCATGGAACCTATATTTTAAGACATGCCCAAGAATATTATGAAAGGATTCAAATTTTTGGATATCCAAAGTTGGGAAAAATATATTGATTTTAAAAAAAGCAAGGGGGAAAATGCATCAGTTTGCTTGAAGGAGCAAAAGGAGGAGACCCATGAACCACCTAGTTCTGAAATAGGTAGAGTAGAAGAAGTAGTATATGAATATGATCAAAATTTACTCCCAAGTGACTCTGAAAAATATGAAGAGACATCACATGAGTATGAAGAAGTTTTTATTGAAAATACTGAAGATAATTTTGAGACACATGCTACCTTGGAAATGAAACAAAGAGAATATACCGATGGATGCTTCAACTATGAAGGAGTACCTACTGATGGGTGCTGACAACTCTATGTTGGTGACATAGATATCAGATTTCAGAATGTTGCTGCAAGCCAAAATTCCATTAAACATGAAAATGAAGACCTTGTAGCAGTTGAAGAAGAAGCAAGATCAACTTCCCCATCACCACTTGAGCTTCATGAAGTTGGTCCAAGAAAGAAGGAATAATATGAGGAGGTTCATCTGCAAGAGCCTCATTTTCTTGAAGGGTCCTTAAAGATGAATGAAAACAAGATCCAAGAGGCCCTTAGCATGCTCCATGACACTCAAGCATTGGTATCAAATTCTTGTTGGAGAGCTACTTCCTTGGAGGATCCATCCTTCCTTGAAGACATGGAGAAGATCCAAAGAGCAATGTGCAACATCAAAGATAATTTCATATCTTTGCTTTTGATAGAAAAAAATTCATTGAGATTATTGAATGGTTACATGAATCCTACTTGAAGAATAATGAAGTTATTGATAAGCTCGCAATTCAAAATGAGCAACTTCTTGAAAAGTTTCAAGACACTTGTTTTTCCTCCGATGTTTCATATTTTCATAAGGTAGATTGCTTGGAGGATTCTCATGACATGATGGATCATGAAAAACATGAAAAATTTCAGGTTCTTGATGTGCTTGAGGATTATAGTGATGATATCCAATCACTAGTAATGGTGGAAGAGGAACTTGAGTTGCCTCTTGAAAATGGTTACACAATTTTTGAAGAAGTGCATAATTCCACCACCTTGGAACCAACCCATGAGGAAATTTTTGCATTTTCTAGGGAGGTGAATAATCCTACCCCTATGGATACTTCACATTATGACAATTTTTCACTTACTGATCATTTGGGTGAGTTGGTTCTTTCTCCTACATCCTACACTTCTAAATTTTACAGCAGTCATCCTAATGAAGTATGGGTGAAAGGTTTCTTTTTGATGGTGCCACTTGAAGAGCATGGAAATTATATTTCTCCTTTTGATGATGGAATTATTAGAGAACCATCTTATTTACATTTGCAGTAGCATCCTTTTTTACATTATGATTATACACATCTACATGGGTGCACCTATGATGTTTATTTGAGCCACTTGAAGACTCATGGTTTTTCTTGCTCAACACTTGGTTCATTTGATGTTGGAGGAACTTCTTCCAACACTTAGGTGAAGAGGGATATGATTGAGGAAAATTATTATTGGAAGCAACATCCTCTATTATTTCAGGATGATCTACATATTCATGGGTGTATCGATGAGACTTCTTTGAGACACTTGAAATCTTTGTGTTTTATTTGCTCCTTATTTGGTTCATATTTTGGTGGAGGTTCTTCATTCACTTCTTGGATGAAAGAAAAAATGGCTGATTATTATTTTGATGCATATTACATTTTTTGGGAGCAGCATTATAGGACATGGGATCCTCACTTATGTCATTGGAGCAGATTTGATTGGTCACTTGAAGCATGTATGCACTTGGAAAATGGTAGTCTACTCACTGGGAGGTATAAGCACTTTCATGATTTCTTGGTGAGGCACCTCCTTAATGTACATTCTTATTATGTTGTTATATACTTTGATGATATATATTATGCACTCATGATGTTTGGAATAATGCATACAAGAAAATGGGATCCATAAATTATCTTTCCAAATGGTATGGGTTGGAGAGCACTCTTAATTGTTGGAGTGCAATGCAAGCAATGGGACCCTAGGATAGTTTTTAGTCCCATTGATTTCAAATTCTTTGGGAAACAAGTAGTATGGGAGATTGTTTCCCCATTTAATAAGGTTATATTAATCAGATTAGTGCAGTAGCATGCATGGTGGTTCCTCTCTGAAATCTTCATGAAATCTCGAAGACTCAAGGTGGGCAGCTCAATGACAACTTCAAAGAATCATACATAAAACAGGTTCTTCAACAACCATGTTTGAAATTGCTTGAGGACAAGAAATATTTGGAAGGGAGGATTTTTAATGTCCCAAATTTTACATTCGGTCACAATGGCCAAATCATATTTTCCATATTCATGAAATTTGTCAAAGGGATGCTAAAAGTCAAATAATTGCCAAGGTGGAAAATCACTAGTTTCCTAGCTTGGGGGTGGAAGCTTTGAGATTTGGAATAAGGGGGATAATAAATGATGTTTAAACATTAGAAGAGGATAAATATTTAATAATGTATATTATTAAATAAATACAATATAAAAATGAAATGGTTATGGAGAATGGAGACACATGGAGACTATGGGGCCCACTCAAGCTAGAATTCCTATGTTAAATGGCATCCTCCTCTTGTAATTTCGAATCTATGGGAATCCTAATGTTTTGGGATGGATTATAAGGTTAATATACTTATCCATATACTTCATAGGTCTAATTTGGGATTAATTGTGACTTACATGGGAGAGGAAGAGCCAAATGGGAGTTTCATGGACACTTGACTAGATTCACCTTACATTTATGACATCTATGACAACAATGATGGAGATTATATGACAATTATGACACAAGTCAGATATAAAGGCTGACATAATGACATGTCAGGACTGAATAGATCATCTTAGATGTCGAATTTGGGAGTTGGAGAAGGCCAAGAGGCTCCTACTCAAATTTGGGAAAAGAGGGAAGGTGAAGAGAGAGCTCACATGACATAGCATGAGAAGCCACACCAATTCAACTTGGATTTGGTTTATGGATGGATTTTGAACCTTGGAAGACTAATAATGTTTATAAAATACAGGGATCTTCCATGAGAAGAAGCTTTTGATCATTTGTGAAATTGTCATTTGTGAATTGTGAGAACTAGTGGATGACTAGTTTTCTTGCTTAAGCCAATTTCGAGGGTGAAAGATTCCCATCCTAGTTGGTGTTTGGAAAGGCCACATAGGTATTTCATGGAGCTTTAATGGATTCTTATTTTCAGGTGTAATATACAGGCAATCATGTGGATTCTTCTATTGCAGCACTCTCTCTCAACTATTTCCAGTTTTCACACCATATTCATGCAAATGGAGGGATTGCACTTTGTGTGAGATATTGATCTCTTTGGGGAAGATTATAATGAAAATTATATTATTTTATGATGTATATGATCTGTATTTTACGTTCAGAAGACTCTCAGGTCGAAATACCCAAAAGAATTCATGTAAAAATGTTGAACAATGAAGAAATAGTATCATTCCCCCACTATCTTGTTGTGAACCATTGCAATGCTGATGATTTCAAATTGGGAGAGAATTTAATTGTCCATTTATGATTGTAATAAGTTCAATATTCTCTTTTATTCATTCTCAGAAAGTTTTAAGTCGAAATTCCCAAGATTTGTATGCCAAAATGACTTTTGATGAGCAAACAATGACCATTTCCACTCTATTTTGATATATGCCATGGTAATGCTTATTATTTCTAATGGAGGAATGTATCTCTGATAATTGTATGATGTATGGAATTTAATTAATGTTTATTTCAATTCTAATGTTTATTACTTAAGCATTGGAATCCATTTTACTCATTTTTATTGCATTGGGAGAAGATTTGGTGCATTTTCCCCAAGGGTCGAAATTGTGACTTGGGAGTTGTTTTGGAAAGAGTCGTAACAGCCTGTATAAACTGAAACATGATGAACATGAGACTTTTAAAAGTTCCATTACACATACCCAGCCTCTATTCATAAATTCAAGTGACTTTGGGATCATTTGTGAAGCCATTTTCGGCAATTACTCAGGGGGAATTGGAGCCCCAATTTGCTAGTAAAGACTCCTACTTTGAATAGAACATTAAACAAGTTTGTAGAAGTAAGTGGGAGGTCACAAAACATACATGAGCATCATATTTAAGTTATATTATCATTCATGTACCTTCAGATAAAATTTGGAAGCATTTGGGTCAATTTGGAGGTCTAGACATCAAAACTAGTCAAGAGCCAAAATTGTGAAAAAATTGGAAAATTGGGCATTTTAATAAAATTCCAAAAAAGGGGACATTACATGCTTTCCCAAGGAATTTGACAATGAGAATTGGTATGACCCAATTTACCACACCTATAGCACTTAAAATATTGTTTATGATCTTGTTGTCTATCTCCTTGATGATAATTACCCCCCTTGCCTCTAAATGGTCTCCTACCATGACATTTGTTACTATGCTAAAATATAGCAGACTCTCCTCTAGATTTATGCTCTTTCTGTGCAAGACACAAAGTCTCAACTGTGGAATTGGAAAGAGATTCCTTCTTCCCAAAGGATTTTTCTCTTTCAGCAATTTTGTCTACAAGAATATCAAAAGTTATAGCTTTCATCTCTCCACTAGCTTGTAGAGACTCTAAGTAGTGCGAATATGTAGGATATAGGGCTTTAATAAATGTAGTAAGTTGCAAATCAACTTTGACACCGGTTTCTTCAATATCATGAAAAAGTGCTTTAATTTCGAAAGCTAACTTCAAGGGACCATTATCTTGCAGTTCCAGATTAAATAACTTCATCAACAATTGTATAATTTCTAGCTCTAAATGGGAGTCATAAATATCTTTTAATTTTTTTAATGCTTTAAACGCTGTGGTGTTGGAAAGAATATGTCTACTTACCTCTTTAGTGACTGAGGCATAAATTAAAGCATAATCCTTCTTATCTTTACTCTTCCATATTACAAGTTGTTTGTCATCCTTGGGATGATCTGGTTCATTATCATCCTTACTTTCATTATCATCCTCACTTTTATTATCATCCTTACTTTCACAAATATCATCCCATAAATCATTAAAAATAAGCATGTTCTTATTTTTTCAAAACCATTCTTGGTAATTCTCTTTTCTGGAAAGCACTATGCCGACAATTGAGATTAAATAATGCATTTGGAACAACTGTGCAAGAAAAGAGCACACGCAAAAACTTGGGATCAAAATATGTAGAAAATAAAAACTGAGTAGTAAATTATACCATGCCCACTCTACTTGCAAATGTAATTCTCAGGCTTTGCAACAACCTGGAATAAAAGGCAATGGTTGTCAAACCTCAACAACAACGCCTCTGCAATAGTTGCCTCCAAATTTGTCTATACCTACAATTGTGCTCTATCAATACTCAACCTTGACCAAAAGAAAACGAAATACATGGAGTTTTTTTTTAAACGTGGCTATGATACCACTGTACAAAAATCCATAATGGAAATTACATTTATTCATGTTGTAAACATTGTATTTATACAAACACTGGATAGTTTTGAATAACTGTAAAACTCTTGTAACTAACAAACTCTAACTAACACACTGTTGTAACTTAGCAATCTCTAACTAACACACTATTGTAACTAACAAACTCTCCCGACGGATTAGTTAATAGGAAATTAGTACATGGCCTATTGTCATCCACCATATTCATGCCATCCGCCTGGCACATCAGGCAAAGCTGAGACCACCACCCCCAAAATCCTCTGTACTATTAATGTGGTATAAAATCCCAAAATGGGGTTATGGCAATGCAGTAAAATATCTTGGACATGACATTAGAGAATTATTTATATTGGTGATTGTGAAATATTTCATGTGATGTGAGTACAAAATGGAAACTTTTTACATGATAGATTTCGTTCATGCCTCCTTAAACCTCTGGAGTCTACAAGTTTTCTTAAACAATCAGAACTAGATAAGTTTTCCTAGTGCTAAGGAGCCATGAGACTAAAACTTGTCTAGGAATGGACTTGAAATACCTCAAGAGATACTTTGGAAACAACAGTATAGGAAACCACTCCACATGATAATCAGGCCCTGAATTGATACATAAAATAACACAATAGAAGCCAAAAAATAAGAGAGATATTATTCCATTATTAAAAATCATTATCTTCTACACAAAATCACATTTATTTTAATATATATTAAAGCTAACCATTAAGTGTTCAGTGTCATTCTAGAGAAACACATAGAATTTAGAAATCTAACGAAGAACACAGAGTTTAGGTCAAGCTCTGTGCTCTGGGCAGTTCAAGGATCACTTCTCCATTTCCTTTAGCTTCCTCCCATGGTTGCTGAAGATTTTAGTGAAAAGAACGATGTATTCAAAAAACTCTTGGCCAATCCCAAAAACAAGATGTATTTTGACCATAGCACAAGGAATACCAAATGGGCATTGGTTACTTAATGGTTTTTCATGTCTGTATTTCCTCTCGGTGAATTAAATAGACCTGAGTAGATGTGAGTTTTTATTAATAGTTGGGTGTTTTTTCGAAGATATATGAGAAAGTATGATTAGATACAGGTTGTTTCTAGTGAGATCCATTCATTTCAGGGTGTTTCAAGGGGGTTTGAGCAGATATTGGAGCTTCCTCGGGTTAACCTAATTCCTCAAATCTGGCTCATTATTCGATACAGGATTATCAAATTTTTGTGAGGAATATTGAGGGAAATCGATTACCATTCTAGTAAAACCTTCGAATCTCATAGTTTCTCTCAAGCATAAAAATTCAAGCCAAATTGGGTATCCCTGTGGCATTTTAGAATTAACACTATGTGGGTAAGCTGCTGGGTGATCTGCTGACACTATTTGATTATAACATTTATAAGGGTTCCTCCATTTGTTTGGTCTAGTTGTTACATTGAGGGCATGGGTTTTGGGTTACCTACATTCTCCAATCTGGTTTCTTACAAGGATGCAAATCAATCGAAGGCATCTCTTTCAGTAGTGCAACCCCCTGTTATGCTAAGCCCATACATTGTTGATAAATTGGACAAGGTACCATATTTGGAGGTCAAGCATTTAGAGGTAAATGAGCTCTTTTTATATTTAAATCTGGGTCAATAATATGTAGATTTAATGAGTTCTAGCCACAATCCACAACACTGCAACAATGTATATATTCTAACAGGACCAAAAATTGTGAGATCCTTTAATGTTCTAAAGGTTTTCCTGGAGCTCAATTCTACTCCTAAGATGATTGCCCTGAAATATTTAAGAGGGGACCTTGGTTCTAGGGGAGAGCAGGGCTATTTATGACCCCATGGTTTCTGGATTTTGATCCCACTACTATGGTGATACTACAGTCCTACTATCCAAAATGTTGGTCTAGGCCTATCTCTCAAATATGCCTCTTCCCTTTTGGCACCCTTCAATGTTTAAAGATGTTGACAATGCTATGGGTAGATTTTAAAGTATGATTCTGAGAGGACCCAGCAGGGATTGTTTACATGTGCTTGGAGATCAAGCATAGTAAAGGTCTCCAATAAAGAATATTCTTCAATCATGGGAATTTCAAATGGATCCAATGTTTGGATTATGAAAATATTGCTTTTAGATGTCGACACTGACATCAAACAAGTCAACTTCAGGAGACTTGTCCACAAGCAAGAAATTGAACTAAAAAGAAAAAGGGGGCAGCTCTTCAAATTTAAAATTTGACAACCATCTTATCCTCCTCTTTTGTGTTAGGTTGAACTTGACTCGGTAAGAGTCAAACATGTGTTTACCATTGGTGGTTTACAGGTCCGTAGTCTTGGGTGTCCCATGGTATTGCATGTGATTAAACCTACTTATGGATGTTTTACTCTAGATTGTTTGTGACGTCCCTACCAAGATATACCAGAGTGAGGGGATCTTTTGTCATTGTAAATGGCCAAGATTGGGCTTGTTTATGTAAAAGTGTTGGTCTAGCTGAGCTCAAGACTCATGGTTTGGTCATGGCAAATCCTCTTGGTTTTTACTCCAAGGAGTATTAGAGGCTTTCTTAACAGGCCCTTGATGGGTGGAAGTCCCCCATCATGTTGGGTATGTGTGCCGTAGGTTAGTTCTCTAGTGCTTCTTGGGATGGACCCACTAGGACACATGGCTTAGGGGCTCCTAGCAACATTCATGTTTATGCTATGCAGATGATCTGGATTTATGTGTGAACGAAATGAAAGAACAGATACAGAGTCATAATAACAAAATTTTTGCAAAGATAACAAAGATACAGTAAACAAATATTCTATTAAATTGCGGAAATAGAACAGACTGTAATACAATTGCTAGAATGGTGGTAGCTATTTCTGAGAAGAGCTATGGCTGCTAGGCTCATCCATGCCAAGATTAATATGAAATGAGGCCAAAGGGGCCTATTTATGATAATAATTAGGGTGAGAACCCCAAAAGTCCAAAACATAACACTAGAAGATGAACCGTCATAAAGTTTGCGGCCCCAAGGTGGTAAGTTGAATAGTCAACTTCCCAGGGTCATAACTTTTGCATACAGTCTTTGATTTGGGCGTTCGATAGCTCGTTGGAAAGGTCTATCTAAGGTTTACAACTTTTGGTTGGTCAAATGCATGGTGATGGCACCCATTTGGCCTTGAATCATGAAAAAATGTCGTTTAGGGCCTCAAAACGACCCCGAAAGTTTGGGACCCGAAAAACCGTAGAAAATTAACTAGGAAACTGCCACAATCATACAATTGTTTTGAGCCAGTGGAATAGATGGGTGGCCACCGATCTCCATTTGGATCAATCCTCCATCCTTAGGAAGCAATGGTCTCCATTGCATCGAATCCTGTATCATATCTCGAACTGTGTGTTGAGTTGATCTCTCGGTGCGACATTTGCTGAAGTGAAGAGGCTTCCTTTCTTTGACATCTCGTGAGGGTTGTAATTGTTGTATGGATAATTTGTTTTTGAATGAGCACCTTGAATGCGTGGCCTTGCATCATAGAGGTACTCGAACAGATGAGGAAACAATGGCTCTGTCTGCTTCTTGTGTTTGATGAGCAGAGACACCCTGTGCAAAGGGTGTGGAGGTCTCTGTGATCTTATGTTCTCCTTCAGACGCAATTATTAAGAGGAATAATTTTTTGATGTGGGAGCTTATCTTCCTACCTTGCAAGAATTTGTTAGGTGAAACGGTCTCTGGTATTCGATAGAGTTTTCCTCCCAAAGTAACAATGACGTTGCGAGGCCGTGACTCATATACAGCGTGACGCTTCCACATATATGGTTGTCCTAAAAGAACATCACAGACTTCAAGTGGGGCCACATCACACAGTACCTCGTCTTTGAAAGGCTTGATGCCATATGGTTGGAGGCATTGTTGAGTAATGCAGATACCTCGTCCTTGGCTTAGCCAACCGATGCTGTAAGGTTGCGGGTGTGGTGTTGTCGGAAGCTCCAATCTCTTGATGACTTCTACTGAGATCAGGTTCTTTTGGCTGCCGTTGTCAACAATAAAATGTAGAGGCATTCCCTTCACCCACATCTGTGAGTGGAAGAGGCGCTCCTCTGCCTCTAACTCTTCATGATCCTCTAGTTGAATCTGTGCGGTAGCAACACTGGCAGTGGGGTCTGCATCAATGATCTGCCTCCCTTTGTATGTGGTTGTGGCATTGGGCTCAGAATTAGAATTTGGATCTGATTCTGAAGATTTGATCTCGACCACTAATGACTGCTTTGAGCGACATTCATCAGTGTTGTGCCAAGGTATTTTTATGAAATTCGCACCACTTACCAGTGTCCTTCTTTGTCTTTCCATCCCCCTTCTTTGCTTGTGGCAGGGACTGGTTTTCCTTTCCTTGTCCTATGTTTTGTGGGCCAGGGTTTCCCTTGCCTTGCTTCTACGGTGCGTGCACAGGTACAGAGTCTTGCTTGTTCTTTTGTCGAAATTTCTCCCCGATTTTGACAGCATACCGATAGGCGGATCCAAGTGAAGAGATGTCGAGGAAGTCCATCTCAGTTCAGATGTATCGATGTAGACCACTGCAATATTTCAGAATTAGGTGCCGCTCGGAGTCCCTTATACTCAACTTTGTACGCAGGGTATGAAAGTTATTGGTGTACTCTGACACTGTCTGGTCCCTTTCTTGATGTAGAATGGTCCATTTTGTGTACTGGTCATCATAGTTTCCCACAGGGTAATACTGTTCCCTGACGACATCTATGAAAGAGGCCCAAGTGGGATTTGTTTCAAACATTCCAGACTCGTCTGATGAGTTTTGCTCATAATAAGTACCCCACCAATTTTGGACATGGGGGACTGCCTTAAGGAGAGCAAAGGTGATCTTTTCTCTGTCGAAAAAATTTGGACAGAGAAATACCCTTCTAGAACATTCAACCAATTATCTAGGGCATCTGCATCTATCTGGCATTCAATAAAGGAATATCAAAGT
Organism: Pseudotsuga menziesii; assembly: GCA_001517045.1. NCBI lineage: Eukaryota > Viridiplantae > Streptophyta > Pinopsida > Pinales > Pinaceae > Pseudotsuga > Pseudotsuga menziesii. The sequence goes on along the minus strand of LPNX010388719.1, from coordinate 616,731 downwards.
TAACTTGTACCTTGAAGGGAGTTGCATCCCCGAACCGGATGCTCGTTGAAGATGCACTTGCCGCTGCCGACATTCGTAGTAGGATTTGGGCGAATCTATCCATCATCTCATTCCTCTGTCGCTCGAGGGCTTCCTCAAGCAATGACTTGATAGGATCTCCTGCTTCGTTGTCTCTCTTTTCTTCCGCCATGGGAGGTCGTTTGGGACGGCAAGAATGATCAAGTGAAACTAGCTCGAGACCAAACTCTCTATACTCGGACCTTGTTGGGGACATGTGTCGAGAAACAATCAAAGAGCATATTGCTCTAATACCACTGATCTATATTTATGTGTGAAATGAAAGAAATTTTGCAAAGATAACAGAGATACAGTAAACAAATATTCTATTAAATTGCGGAAATAGAACATACTGTAATACAATTGCTAGAATGGTGGTAGCTATCTCTGAGAAGAGATGTGGCTGCTACACTCATCCGTGCCAAGCTTAATACAAAATGAGGCCAAAGTGGCCTATTTATGATAATAATGAGGGTGAGAACCCCAAAAGTCCAAAACGTAACACTAGAAGATGAACTGTCATAAATTTTGTGGCCCCAAGGTGGTAAGTTGAACAGTCAACTTCCCGGGGTCATAAGTTTTGCATATGATCTCCGATTTGGGTGTTCCATAGCTCGTTGGAAAGGTCTGTCTAATATTTACAACTTTTGGTTGACCATATGCATTCCAATGGCATCCATTTGGCCTCGAATCGACAAAAAAACGTCGTTTAAGGCCTCAAAATGGCCCCAGAAGTTTGGGATCTGAAAAACCGTAGAAAAATAAGTAGGAAACTGCCACAATGGACAATTGTTTTGAGCTAGTGGAATAGGTGGGTGGCCAATGATCTCCATCTGGATCAATAGAAGGTGATTGCACATGTAAGGGTTGTCATTTCTACTTTAGCATGCCTCATTTAAGCCCACTTGGACCTTCTTTTTCATGCATTACCCCACCTCTTGGTCTACATGTGCAAAATCTATGAATACATCACTATGTTGTTGGAAGTGGGGAGAAGGAGTGAAGAGCGGGGAGCGGGTGCAAAGCAAAAAGCTAAATTTTCAAAAGCTCTCATTTGGGGAGCATTTCATAATCGTTTTTTGTATAGTAGGAAATTGAATTAGCTATAGAATCTATGGATTAAACCATATAAAGCCTTGCCTTGCTAAGCCTTTCAGGGGCGCTCTTTTCCCATGGTTAGTTTGTGAATTCTAGAGTTTCCTTTTTGAAGATCTGTTATAACAGGTACATTGATCAAGTTAGTCGAGTTTGAAGGCCGAAAAAGCGAGGATTTAAGGCCAAGGTTGACTCCTAGGGGTTTGGACATCTGTTGGAAAGTGTTTTAAGAAAGTACACCATCTATTTAAGTGTTGATTGGGATATAAACAAGATATGGTCACACACTTCCAAATCTAATCTAAGGCTTCCCTTCACCCTCTGGAAGCACGTCATTTTCCCTACTATAGCAGGTACACTATATATGGTAAGGTGGCATTGTTTGGGTAGATTTCTATTAATTTTCTTAAGTCTTTTGACTTATGCAACTTCATAACATCAATAACATATTGAAGTTATCTTTTTTGGAATCCATGATAAAGTGTTATAACTCCTTCCTCTCACTTAGTGTTATTATTTCTTCATTATTTTGACTCCATAAGGCATTTATCTTTGTTGTTAGTTTTCTTGGGAAAGGTTTTTGTGTGTTGTTTAAGTAATTGCAAATACCATTCACCAAATTCTATGGACTGCCCCTTGGTCTTAGGAGTTGATCTTAAGAAGTTGGGTTGTGTGTCAATCAAGAAGAAACAGAAATAAAGAATGATGGTATAAAAGAAACAGAGGTTCTTGAATAAAATATGAACGTTGGGGAGTTAAAAAATTGCATGGATCTAAAAATTCCAACTCTGATAAGGAACAGTTCCCCCTTGAAAATTCAGAATTGCATAGATCTGATCTACAGGTGGTTGTTGTCGGACCACCTCAAGGGGATTGGACATCAATGAAAATTAGGAAGGGTTAAAAAGGAGAGATTGAGATCATTGCAACATGAAGATTTTCTTTTGTTATTAGTGTCAAATTATGGGTGGATATCTATGAATGTAGTAAGAGCATATTTATGTAACGTGCTATATGAACAATGTGATTTCCTTTATGAATAGAAATTGCGCTTTTTTTCTCGTGGAAGAAAAAATTATAGTTAAATGTTTTATTAATGACCGATGTCTAACCGAAATTCTAATTATTATTCTACACTCCATCTTCTCTTGATTTTTGCACCATGGATGCTTTGTTGAATGTCCTGGGGATTCTATGCAACTCATGACTAAGCACTTTTAAGAATACTTTAAGTTCACTTCAATTTGACAACATTTTATTTGGCTTCACCTTACAAAAGAATTTCTTGACATATAGAAATGACAATTCTTTTACAATAGTGGTCTTTAAAAGTATACCAAATTAACAAATGTCTATGTACCACACTGAATTTTACATTAGAAAACATTAAAAAGGAGCTCTGGTGCAGGAAGAAAACCCAATTTATGGATTATGATAAATCAAAACTACTAAAAATGGTTAGGTACAGTGTTACCAGATGAACTAGCAATTAAACAATGTTGCATGCCTTCCAAAGCTGCTTAACTAGGGGACGATTTTTCCCTTATTTTTGGCTATGAATTTTCACAGAATTTTCAAAATGTGCAAAAACATTACTAGATTTTACGGAGTGTGGGTGCTTGGAGGTTTTCATGTCAGGTGTTTTCATTTCTGCACTTAAAATCGCCCAACAAACAACAAAATTTACAAGACGATGTGAGTTAAAATCACCGAATTCCGGCTGAAAATCAGCAGAAAAATCAAAATCCACCATAACACTTTCACATCCTCATCGTATCTTCTATTAAGCACTGGGAGATTTCCCATGATATGGAGTACTTTTTTTCAGTACATACAAGCGTAGTACATGGACAGGCTTAATAACATGCGAAACAAGATGGTCATGAATTGCGATTAGTGATCGTTGAAAATTCTTGAAATTAGTTTAGTTTATATATAGATTAATTGTATATGGCAGTAATTGTATGCAATGCAATTAAGGAAAAGAGACTCCATCATGGGAATCGATCCGTGCTTTACACAAAAGCTAGATTTATAATGATTGTGTATGCAATTAAACAATCCTAAATTTGCCTTCCATTGATTATAGCACTTTCACATCCTCATCCTCTAGTAAAAACGGTGATTTCCAATCATATTTTCGTACTTATTCGATACAGGTCCTGAGAACGAATAAAGAACATCACATAAAAATTAATAGGCTCAAGTTTAGGGGCATTTTAACCTATGCTTTATGCCCTTCAAGTTTAAGGGCGTTTTAACCGATGCTTTTTGTCCTTCAAGTTTAAGGGCATTTTAACCGATGCTTTGTGTCCTTCAAGTTTAATTTATAGTTTTCTTGGAATAGTAGGAAGCCCTTGTATACCTTGTTGCTTCATAATTCTGATACTATCATAATTAATATGACCAAAACGAGCATGCCACAATAAGCTGGAAGACAGAGTATCACTATGCTGAGCCAAAATAGCTAAGTTGGATAAAAAAGATGATGTCCCTTTTAGTTTTAAAAGTTTGTCTTCTTCAACACTAGTTATAACAATCACATCATTAGATGTTCTTCGTATCTCAATTATACCATCGAACACATGCATAGAATTCCCTTGCTTCCTAACTTGTATGAGAGACATTAAATTTCTTTTTAATTGAGGAATATAAAGAACATCGTGCAAAATATAATCAACAAGTCCAGGTAACTTAAGTCGAATAGATCCAATTCCTGAGGGCTTCAACTGTGACTTCTGAGCAAAATAAATTATACCATCAATATGATCACTGAATGTCTCAAAACAATCTCTTCTGAAGGTCATATGACATCTGGCTCCAATATCTAAAATCCAAGTGTCTTTCTAAGAAGCAAAAGAAGTGCTAAAAACTTCTTTGATACTAAGATTACAATGTGCAACTATATAGTGAGAAGATTCAGGTGGTTTTCCTTTGTCTGGAGGTTGTTTCTCTTTCTTCTCATTAATCTTTTCCGGAGAAGTGCGACAATAACTAGCAGTATGACCAATTTTACCACATCTATAGCATTTAACAGATTGTCTATCATTTTGAACATATTTTTGTTGTTTGTCATCTTGATGATTATTACCCACTCGCCTCTAAATGTTCTCCTACCATGACCTCTGCTACTATGGTCAGGTCTAGTAGACTCCCCTCTAGGATTTTTCTCTTTATGGGTCAGACACAGAGTCTCAATAGTGGAATTGGAAAGAGATTCCTTCTTCCCAAAGGCTTTCTCTCTTTCATCAATTTTGTCTACAAGAACATCAAAAGTCATGGCTTTCATCTGTCCACTAGCTTGAAGCGATTCTAAGTAGTGCAAATAGGTAGGATATAGGACTTTAATGAATGCAGTGAGTTGTAGATCAACTTTGATACCAGTTGATTCAATATCATGAAAAATGGCTTTAATTTCAGAAGCTAACTTCATGGGATCATTCTCTTTCAGTTCAAGATTAAATAATTTCATCAACAATTGTATGATTTCCAGTTCTGAATGGGAATCATAAAAATATTTTAATTTCTTTAACGCTATAAATGTTGTGGTGCTGGAAAGAATATGTCGACTTACCTCTTCAGTTACAGAAGCAGAATTTAAAGCATACACATTTTTATCTTTACTCTTCCAAATTGCAAGTTTTTTGTCATCTATAGGTTGTTCTAGGTCATTATCATCCTAGCCCTCACAAACTTCCTTCCATAAATCATTAAAAATAAGAGTGTTATTTATTTTATGAAACCATTCTTGGTAGTTTTCTTTTCCAAAAAGCACTACTCCCATAACTGATATTAGAGAATGCATTTTAGTTTTTCACTTCTATTAAAAAACAACAGCTTCACATTCTTACCATAATTTCTTGGCGACTGCTCAGGCTCCCTTATAGGCTCATGCCAGACTTCATACTCTCTCGCACAGCCTCTGCACTCCTGGCTGCACTCCTCCCTGAGCAAACTCTTCAACACATCAGCGCTCTCTGCTCTCTTTGCTGCACTCCTCCATGAGAAAACATGGCGATCTCTTCATTCGACTTAGGACATGGAGTTTCATGCACATAGTGATTTCTTCAACATGGCTCTGATACCACTAAAGAAAAGAATAAAACTCCACGATATATTATTAAGCACATAAACATTATACATATATACAGATCAGGAAAAACAGTTGCCCGTCGGGACGGTTACTAGAACCGGTTTTCTTAAGATAACTAAAGTAAACAGGTAACTAAACTAAACAAGTCATCCCGAAGGATTTAGTTAACAACATTAAAATAAGCTATATTGTTACACTTATTTCCACACTTTCGAGGTTATAAATTATGTTCCTTGCACCATTAGGTGTTAGCGCGCTAGTATGAAGCCACATGCGTTCGAAATTGGATTTTGAGGAGATGGGGAATGAACCAAGTTGAAATACATTGTATGTTTTTGAAGAAACTATAGAGGTGTGTGTATTGAGATAAACATGTTTATGTGGTTTTTTTAAGTGCATGCGTTTAAAATTGGATTTTGAGGAGATGAGGAATGAACCAAGTTGAACGAGGTTTAGATACAATGTACGTTTGGAGTGTTGAAGAAACTATAGAGGTGTGTGTATTGAGATAGATATGTTTATGTGGTTTTTTTAGGTGTATAAGGTTTTAATTACGTGTGTATATATTGAAAGATCATAAATTGTTGATAATTATCGAGGTGTTAATAGAACCAGTATAGATTCATCTAATCTTGGTTTTACAAAACATCAAGAGGGAAAATATTTAATCATTAAAGTACAACACACATCCCTCTCACCACTATGCTACAACACATTGATACATGCATTCTTAGTTTTTTTTTATCTTTTTTTTTTATGGGACAAATGGACACTTCCCTCCACCTAGGCTCCACTATGCTACAACACATTGATGCATGTTTTTTTTTTTTTAATGGGACAGACAAACACTTCTCCCCCACCTTGGCTATAGGAATGCGCCTTCTTGGCGCAATTTTTTTTTTTTATACTTTGAAGTGAAATTTTCATTTATTGTGTCCCTGTGAAACATCTATCACTCGTCTTGGGACATTAGTTTGTGCCTTGGTCCTCAGTTTCTAGATCCCTAATCTTTATGCTTAGAGATGAATTCTGCAGTAAAAATAAATAAATCGAGATTTATGCGACAGGGGATTGGCTAGCGGGTGGTGACATTGTGCATTGTGAGTTGTGCCCTGGGCATGGGTGACATGCTGATGTAAGCACCATTTACAACGGATAGTTGTTTGAACAAGGTCATGACAATTCAAGGGCGTTGTGGACTATGCCTCGGGCAGGTGGACGACGTGATATTGAAGGCAGGGGTGTGGCAATGAAAGGTTTGCAATTGTGGTCACTAGAGGTAGGATTGGTTATGTTCTAGTGGTTCTTTATGGTGATGTATGCAATGACTAGAGGTTGGGGTTGTTTTCCTAGTTTGTAATTGTGACTACTAGAGGTGGCATTGGTTCTTTGTGGTGTTGTGTGTGGTGACTAGAGCTCACTATTGTTTTCCTAGTTTTCAATTGTGGCAAATGGAGGTGGCATTGGTTTTGATTTTGTGGTGTTGCGTGCGGCAAAAGGAGGTTGCGGTTATTTTGTTGGTTTGCAGCTGGATTGGAAATATTCTTGTTGCCTACGGTGATTAGCAATGGTTTTGTTGCGTTTCGACTATGAGCTACAAGGGACATCTATTGATTGGAAAGATCATTAGTTTTTTTGTCCCTTGCAGTTTTTTCCTTAGTTTATGGATCCCTGATGTTAATGCTTCGGAGGGTGGAGTCTTGTATTAAACAATTTGGTGAGGATTGTTATAGAAGCCCTAGTTTGCAATTATGGTTCTACGTGGTGTTTCCTGTGACTATTGGAGGTGGTTGTGGTATGATCTTCACAGGTATGGAATTAACTATGTTATAGGTTTAAATTGGTGGACCTACTATGTGTAGTGTCTTGTTTTTACTCTGTTCATTGTTAGTGTTGATTCAATGTGTTTGCTTAGAGTTTTTATATTAGGTTATTGTTCGAGATTCTGTTTTGAAAAATGTTGTGGAAATGTTTTTGATTGATATTATAGATAGAGAATTGTAGGGATAGGGTTTTGTTGTCAAGAATATTGCACCTTCTGCGGAAAGAAGTTGTTCCTCTGGTCTGAATGGTTCAGATCCAGAACAAATGAGTGAATGAAAAAGGATGAAGACCTTCCTTGAATGTTGTAAACACCTGGAATAATGCTTTGATGATGAACCTATGTACCTGCAGAATGTGTCAAACAAACAAGAACATAAAAGCTACCAGAAAATTATTCACACACCCATACTAGTGACTAAGGAATCCAGTAACATATACATGTGAGATCAGTACAACAGATATGTGGGACAGAAATCAACTTTGCATTAAGAAATGAATGAAGAAGCTTACAACCATTGCCTTAGTGTTGACAAACTCCTCCACAAGACAAACACCTCATCCTCGATAGCTCCAACTTGCTCTCTTGTGCTCTCCAATGGATTGGGCTAGATAGTCAATTCAACAGCATAACATTACCATTCAGTTCTCTCCCCCTCAACTATGGGACATGAGCTTGTATTTATAGGGCTCAAATGGATATGGATAGTTGAGTGAATGGTGGGTGAGGTGGCCATAAGATCCCACCAAGATGGATCTCGACCCTAACTAACCCAGGTCAATAGGGATAAGGCAGGACACAAGGCTTTTATTCTAGAAGTCTCAAGAATCCTCTTTTTTTCCATTTTAACCAAGGGCACTGCTTATACCCCTTTATGACAGAGCGGTGAAGGGTAAGAACCACGCCAACAACAAAGGTGAAAGGTGGTGGCACCACCTGGTTCTCACACAACTAGGGCGGTACTGAACAAGGTACCGCTCATCTAATTGAAGGTAGAAGCGATGCTGCAATTTTGTATGTTGAATCAACATCTAGAACATTGTCTTCACTCCAAGTTTGGGATTTAGGGAAAACATAAGTGTTAGGGATCTTATCACATGCTGGTGACAGGATTTGGGTGTAACAGAATGCCCCCCAAAGCATGGGGCTAGAGGGATATGATAGTCGAGAGCTTTGATAGAGAAAATTATCGCTTTTAAGGGTAAGAGCCAGCTTGATCGAAGCATATCATCGAACAGGCATCTGCAATACATCAACACTTTGACTAATGAAAAAATGTAACCTCCTCATGGATGCAGACCAATACAAGGCAGATCCATGAGAGGAATAAACAACCATGGCTACTAGAATACAGTGTAGATCCATGTGATAGAGGACTCAAACTTGGACATAGCTACCAGACATACAACGTAGATCTATGTCATACAGATGCAAATTTGAGCATAGCCACGACCATACAAATGTGGATCCATGCTTGATATACAAAACTCCATCGCAACCTAGGGAAAGAAATGAGTGCTAAATAAGTACCCAGGGTCTTTGTCTCATTTTCCACAAAGTACGATTCTATCCATGTGATTACAATGTTCTAAAGTCGAACATGGTAGAAACCACTTGATTACCGGCCAATGATGTGAACCGTTAACAAGTGCGAGGGAGATCACTATTGATGTCAATGATTCCCAAGGTACCCTAGTACAATCTACTGAGTGTGAATAGATGTCTTGATGTCGAACACCCAGCAGAGTCTTTCGATCAAAGGCCAATGATGTGAACCTATGTTGAGAGCGAGAGAATCTGTCATTGAGGCATACAGATCTCAAGGTACTAAACTTGTTTCTAAGACTATTTCCTGGATGATGAGTTGATGTCGATAGGAATAGTCTCGTCGAAGGATGGCCATGATGAATCCCACATCGACGACACGAAACTCGGAACAAAGTTCTGGAATGTCATAGATAATGTAACCATAGGACTGACTCAAAGTACTGACACAAAATTTGTTTTAACTGCAGAGGTTAACTTTTTTCTTCCTTTGAACATCGGGCGGCACAACAAAAGACTTGGAAGCATGACTAGACCAGACAGACGCATAGTGCGACAGTGGACAATGCATTCTTTTGAAAGACTCAAAGGAGTGATATGACTCATGAAAGTGGATCAACTTGTACATCAGCTGAATACCCAATTTACTGAATGATATGCAGACAAGTGTCATGTTCAAAGGTGACAAAACAACTGGCATAATCGCAAAATGATTACCTTAATTTCCCCATCATGATTGATGAGTGCCTCTTTTCGGTTTTACAAGTTCAAAGAGGGTAACAAAGACTCGTTTCATCTTATCCGGAGATAAGTCCAAACTCATATGTTTTACGATCCTGAGAAAGGAGGGGTTCATTCCCAAAAAGGGTCTCCCAATGTTTAGTTTAACGAGTCCAATGAAAGCAAACTCGGTGTCGTTCATGTTTAGAGAGTCTGAACAACGACGAAAGAAAACTCCAAAGGGTCCTTTTTCGTATGATTTAGTCCTTAAGGCCCAAAAAAGTATAAAATAATAACTTAGAGAACTCTTCCAGTCATGATTGGCTGGAGTGTTCCTTTTTCGTAAATAGTCCATCCGAACCGAAAAAGAGATAACCTACCGTCGAAGAGACGACTCTTCAAATACTTTTACGAGTATGAAGAAGACAAGTACTCGACTATCTTTTCACATTTTAAGAGTCTGAAAAGAGCTCAAAGAGGACTCTATTATACTTTTTCATGTTTGAATCCAGAGCACAAAAAATTAATAAACTAAGCTCAACACCATCTTACTATTTTTAACGAGCTCGAAGATCAGTTGAAAGAATGCTCAAAGATTAGTTTCATTTTTACGTAAGCTCAAAACCAATGGGTAAACTATGCTTGAAAAATCCCATTAACATGATATACAGAGGTTGGAATCATGCCCCCAACATGATTGCTAGTGAAGCTTACCCCTAGCATGGTTGCTAGGGGCTCGACATGCCCCCAAGATTCATTTCGTCTAACGATTATTCTTCCATACCCAACCTTAAAACCTGGTTACTAATGTGAAAATGTTCGCCAGGGGGGTAGGAAGAATGAGAATCAGGCAGGTGAAAAGAAGGTTCAAGTTCTAACACTAAAGGGAAGACTCGACTCAAGGGAAGGGGATCTGTTTCATTTTTACACTAGCTTGAAATAGATGGTAACTATGCTTCGAACATGGTTTCACTTTTATGCAAGCTTGAAACCAAAAGGTAAACTATGCTTAAGGAAACTTACTTCATTTTTTAACAAGCTTGAAATAGAAAATGAACTATGCTAAAAAATGGTTTCATTTTTATGCAAGCTTGAAACCAAAAGTTAAACTATGCTTGAGGAGATCCATTTCATTTTTTAACGAGCTTGACATAGAATGGGAACTTTGCTCATAGGCATCTGTTTCATTTTTTAACGAGCTTGACACAGAAAAAGAACTATGCTCACGAACCTGCTCCTATCGAACATGATATCCAGAGGTTGGTAGGTTTCCCCCATTTCATAAAAGCTAGCAGCTTAGCTCCATTATGATGTCCATAGACTAGAGGCATGCCCCCCATTTTACCGATGATGGGAAGAAGCTAACTAGAAGAAGGGGAAGGAATCACAAGAACATGTAGCACATTCAGGGCAGTCTGATTACTAGGAGTGATGCGATGGTCAGGTGTAACAAAGGAAAGTTGATCAATGGTCACAATCTTCCCATCATGGGGAAAATGCATAACTCTAAAGAGTGTGGACACTACAGCGTTCATGGTGTAAACATAATCACATCCAAGGAGCAGATTGAAATCTAAAGGACCTTGGACCACCATAACATCAATACAGACAGTTTTCCCTCCTAATGTAATAGGCAAATAAGGAAGGGTTCCTAAAGGTGCAGTAGGTCTTCGATTAAAAGCCAGTATCTGATCGATGGTTGGCACAAGCTGAGGTGAACCTAAATCTTTCCAAGCAGTTGAGGATAGAATACTAACAGAAGCCCCTTCATCAACAATAGTGCGAAGCATCCGCCTAGCAATAACATTCACAACTATCTAGAAGAACACTCGAATTAAGACGAGACTCTGTTAGGTTACTCCAGTCAAAGGAAATAACCTCATTACTTGGAGAGGGTTCTGTCGAAACAAAAAAAAATTCCTCTTGTCGAGAACAATTAGAACGAAGCATAAAAACTTCAGTAGGTTTTAGTTCATTCTCTACTGGAAGAGAAGAACAAGACGAAGATTTGGTCAAAGAGACTACTTCAGTATTAACACTCTCTAATGAAAGAGTGGGATCGGGTGGAGATGACGTTGAATTGACCACTTCAACTTCACTCTTCAAAGGAAGAGTGGGATCAACCACAGATGAATCCAAATTGACCACCTGGACTTCACTCTTCAACGGAAGAGTGGGATCGAACGAGGTTAGAATTGGATCGACCACTTCATCAACCAATGGCATGTCAAGCGATAACTTACGATAACCTGTTGGAAGCCGTTGACGAGAAATAGTAATATCTTCCAAGAATTTAGAAGCTTTATCCATGAGAGGACAAAGGTAAGTAAAGTGCATGTCCTTACAAAGCAAAGGATTTCTGACTTTACCCTTTCGACTCTTAAGCAATGGGTCACTAGTTGAGGGAGTATCATCAACATGATGATTAGAGGTTGATGACACAGATGGTTTGGACCTTTTAGACCACTCTTCTTGTACATGGGAGAGGACACTCCTTAATAAGGTGGTCCCCCTTGCAAAGCTTACAAGGGAACTTGGGTTTTTCGAGTGTTCTCTTAGAACGAGCACCATCAAGAGCAGATGGTTGCTGCTTTTTCTCTTTCTTATCCTTCTTCTTCTTACCCTTCCCTTTCTTATTCTTCTTATCCACATGACTACTAACCATAGAGCTCTGTTCAAACGAAGAAGAATAAAGGGATGAAGCCACAACCGATGAAGAAGGAATAGGATTAGGTTGAGGTCGATCCTCTCTCAAAGGAGAGGTGACATTTGAGACATTAGGTGTAACAGGAATGACCGAATTAAACAGCCAGACCGGTAATCCTATAGTTAACCCAGGAAGAGTTAGAGTGGCAATAAAGGGAGAACCAATACCTTCAATTAGAGGGAACACAAAAGGTACACCTTGGAAAGGGATCTCTTGATTGGTAGTCCCAGATGGGGATGCTATCTCTAAAAAACCCCTAACTACCATGCACAAGAAAGTACTACTCAAACTAAAAGCAACAAGAAAACATGTGAAAGGAGTGGATAAGAGTCAGGAACCTCACAGGATAGGCCAAAAGGATAACTCAGATGGTTTGAGGATTTCTAAAAGTGTCTCCCGATATACGCTAGGTATGAGGGAGCTAAAATCGGTAGTAGTGTTGTCTAATGCACAACCATTCACAAGGGGCCTTCTGATATACAATCGAGTACGTGAAGTACCTTTCTATATACCTCAAGGGTACGTGAAAGGTCGTTCGATATACCGACGGTACGTGGAAGAACCGTGCGAGTCCTGGGTTGTAGTGCAGACAAATTAACGACAGCTCCTACATTTTACGACGCCCGAACACATCACTAACCTATCACACAAATTGCTAAAAGTTTTAACCTAGTACTACCGTTAATTTTATCTTGTGCGGTTAGGTGGAACCATGGAGTGAAAACTTGAAATTAAAGAAGATGCACACTAATCTATATGATAATGCAAGTTTTCCTCTTCAATGAAATTCTACCTAAGAGAGGGAGAGAGATTTACTTTTCTTCCCAAAAATGCACACCCAAATGCAAATTCAATTCTATCTTTTCAAACGAAAAGTGAAATATCAATGCACCCCAAACAATCTTCAAAGCAAATAAGAAAGAGATCTAGAGAACATCAAACATAAATAAACCAAAAATGTTTCCTATCTTTTCATGCTTGAAAAAGATGCATAAAAACTTAATGGAAAGATGATTTCACTAACGTTTCCAAACAAAACTAACTCTAATGCACGCAAAGCTGAAAACAAATATTTCTTCTTAATGAAAGTAAGATCTATAATTTCAAACAATCATGCACAAAACAAGAAGAAAATCATTCAACAACGCTTGTGAATAAAGTAAAGGAGAGAGAGAACTAAAACTTCTCTTTGAAACAGATAAGGAAACGAAGAACCAATCTTTCCTACCAAGCACTGAAAAAAATCAGCATGCAAAAGGAAACAAGAATCACCCCAAGCAAAGAAAGACTCAAAACAACATGGACCACTCACGCATTCCAAGTCCGAAACAAACCAAAGCATACTCAAGAAAATGAAATGTATATTTCCCAATTCCAACGAATAATATCTATAGAAAAGAGCAAGAGGTTTCAAGCAAAGAAAATAATGTAAAATCCAACTCAAGAAACATAAACTCTCTTTGAATGCAAAAAGAATACAACAATCAAAGCGACTGCAGAATATATAATTCACGGCCGGAGCATTTTTTTTCAAAAATACACTTCATTTTCATCAAAAAGTAAGCCAAAAACACACAAAAATCAAAATACAAAGTCTGGAACAGGGCCTACCTGGCACCGCGCAGATGAAGCTGCTGATAGGCGATTTTGAGGCAGAACCGCTTCTTGCTCACTGGACTCAGGCGGTGGCACTGCCTACTACTAACTGGACTCAGGCAGTGGCACCACTTCTTGCCAAAGGCACATGTGCGGTTCTCTGTAATCACCCAAAACAGTAGGAGAGCAAAAAATCAAGTTAGAAATGCAAAAAATCTTATAAAAAATGATGAATCAACCACAATACATAGCCCAGAAAGTTAGGGTGGCTCATATCTGAAGAGATACGAAGGTTTCAAACCAAAACTTTCAATATATCAGATGTAGATCTGACTGCAAAGATAGGAGGCTGGAGCTTGGATTCGGACAAGAGTATTTCAGAAACTGAGGATGAACAAGACAGATCTACTCCCCAGTGGAGTCACCAGATTTGTTGTCAGGAATATTGCACCTTCTGTGGACAGAAGTTGTTCCTTTGGTCTGAATGGTTCAGATCCAGAACAAATGAGTGAACGACAAAGGATGAAGACCTTCCAGGAGGGAATTAAACACCTGGAATAATGCTTTGATGACGAACCTGTGTACCTACACAACGTGTCAAACAAACAAGAACATCAAAGCTACCAAAAAAGTATTCACACATCCATACTAGTGACTAAGGAATCCAGTAACATATACATGCGAGATCAATACAACATATATGTGGGACGGAAATCAACTTTGCATTAAGAAATGAATGAAGAAGCTTACAACCATTTCCTTAGTGTTGACAAACTCCTCCACAAGACAAACACCTCATCCCAGATAGCTCCAACTTTCTCTCTTGTGCTCTCCAATGGATTGGGCTAGATAGTCAATTCAATAGCATAACATTACCATTCAGTTCTCTCCCCCTCAACTATGGGACATGAGATTGCATTTATAGGGCTCAAATGGATATGGATAGTTGAGAGAATGGTGGGTGAGGTGGCCATAAGATCCTACCAAGAGGGATCTCAACCCTAACCAACCCAGGTCAATAGGGATAAGGCAGGACATGAGGCTTTTATTCTAGAATCCTTGAGAAACCTCCTTTTTCCATTTTTACCAAGGGCACCGCTTATACCCCTTTATGACAGAGCGGTGAAGGGTAAGAACTGCGCCAACAACAAAGGTGAAATGCGGTGGCACCGCTTGGTTCTCACACAACTAGGGTGGTGCTGAACAAGGTACCGCTCATCTGATTGAGGGTAGAAGCGGTGCTGCATACAATCTTCACTCCAAGTTTGGGATTCAGGGCAAACATAAGTGTTAGGGATCTTATCACATGCTGGTGAAAGTATTTGGGTGTAACAAGTTTCTTCACTATTATTATGAATTATTATAGGCTTCCATATGGATGCAACATAATTCTAGGAAAACTTGACAAAAAAGTTTAGGGGATCCCTCTACTTGGAATCTAAAATTTTGTAGGGATAAAGAGTTGAGCTCTGAGATTTTATATTCTTCGATATGAATGACATTCACTGTGTTACAACTTTAAATTGGTGGAACTGCATTATGCAGTGTTACATTTTGACTTTGTAATGATTTAGTATGGTTGCTTCGAGTTTTTTTATTGGGTTCTAGTTGGAGATCTTAATTTGAAAAATGGTATGCAAAGATTTTTAATTGCTATTGTAAATAGAGAATTGAAGAAATAGGGTTTCTTTAGTAATATTATGAATAAATATAGGCTTTGATATGGATGTGACATAAATCAGGGAAAAGTTGACAAATCAATTTATTTCTTGTTCTTCAAATCCCTTGCAATGATACAGTTGTATCTGGTGCTTGTTTTGTAAGGATTGGAGAGGATCTAATGCATACACTATTATTGTATGTCATCCTAGAGTCGTTTAAACTAAGTATACGAGCAATAAATTAGTTGATTGGTTGATTACAATAGACTATGTTGTTAAAGGAGGTGGTCAAAAGTAGGATCAATAATCCTAACAAGAGTAAAGCCAAAGAAAATTTCTTTGAAGTTGGGGCGTTGTGCCAAGATGGCACCAAGATATTGTAGGTTGTTTGAAGTCCTTGATAAGATAAGACCACTTGCATATAGGATTGCATTGCCTACTAACATGAAAGTTCATAATGATTTTCATGTTTCCTTTCTTAAGAAGTATGTACATGATGGACCTAATCATGTAATTGATTGGAATGTAATTCAAGCGGAACCCGAGGGAGAGTTCCAAGTGGAGCATGTGCGCATCCTCAAAAAGAAGGTAGCATTTCTCAAGAACCGAACCATCGTAATGGTGAAGGTGCAGTGGAAATTCCTTGGTCCCGATGAAGCTACCTGGGAGCTAGGGGAATCCATGAGAGAAGCATACATGTCTTTGTTCAGTTTTGAGAACACCAAAGACGGTGTTGTTTTTAGGGGGAGGGGATTTTAATACCCCATTTTGACCCCTGGTGTATATATTGGCTTGATTTGTAAATATTGTGTATATGTGATGAATGATTCCTAGCATGGAGCTCAAGGCCAATGCCTCACTATTGAATGCCTAAGATTATAGAGGTAAGTATTATGCATTTTGTAGATCATGTGCTAGTAAGTCATGTACAATGTAAGAACTTGTAAATATTTGTAATGTAAATAAAAACTCTAAGGTTGGATATGGAGGCAACGACAAAATGATGGTGTTGTGTGTTATCCACTAGGGAGAGGCGAGGGGGTGTGGGAGAGTCAACCCTCTATTGCTAAGAGTCATCTTGAGAACCCAAGAAGGCATCTTTGCCCCTCTTTATTTTTGTTGTAAGGTAGTTGAGAAATCAACTCATGCATTTAATGGACCATGAAGCTGAGTTCGAAATTGGTAATGCTAGGTATGGGCCAAATTGTTGGATGTAGTAATCAAGTACCTTGTGGAAATGTGTTTCCATGGACCAAGATCCCAGCGTAGGGGAGTCCCGAGCCAATAGGGAGTAGGGGCGAGAAATTGTGCAGGGATTAGTGCATAATGTGTCTTCCTTCGTCCTGAACCCTGTGTGGAAGAACCATCATTGAATTGGTCGTATATGTTGCATACCAGCAGTGTCCATGGTAGAATTCACATACTGAGTCAAAATCGAGCCCGAGATCATTGGAAACGCTAGGAATCCATGTGAATTGTGAAAACGAGTGAAGCCACGAGATTTCTGTCGATTTTAGCACATTGGACCTTCTATACCAACCCTAAGGAGATCTAGAGGGAAGGGGTGCCTGAGGGACTGTTGAGACCCATTGGGTGGTCCATTCTTTTGAATCCTGGCTTATGGAGTATAGTAGTCAAAGTCAAGAATTAGGGGAAGGTTCGTTAAGAACCATTTGTGCGTTATGATTTCCAACTCCCAATGTCAGAAATGTCGAAATGGTGATGAAAAGTCGATAACTTGGAATTTAGCCGTCGAAGGTGGAATTTGACAGTTGGGATTGTTTGTAAGATTAATTAGGGAACTGATTAGCCAATATTAAGGTGCTAATTAGTTCAATGCATGTGTTTTAATATCATGAAGTCAGAAGTTGTGGAATGGGAAAAATTTGGAAGCCTGATTTCGTGTAATGTCTCCTTCGATGATCGATTTGGTCTAGGGGGGTGTGATAGAATTGTATCATAACAAGGAAATTTGAAAAAGTTTCATTTGAATAAGTTTCCCGTCATCTCAAAAGGCCACCAAGGTGACTGGGGACGTGACAATGGAATCTTGTGTGTTGATTGAAGAAATGATTGTATGGTTTGAAACATGCCCCTAGGGCATGGTATGAGAACATTGACCACTCTTTCCTTATTATTGGATTCAAACATTATGAATTAGATCACATTATATATGTATTACATGTAATGGTGAAACCTTAATTATTGCATTGTATGTGGATGACTTAGTCATAACTAAATGTAACGTTGATTTAATTTTGGATTTGAAAAAGTAGTTAATAGATACACATCTAAAATGATCGACCTCAATCTGTTTCATTTTTTTGGCCATCTAAGTGACTTACAAATAGATGATGGTATCTTTGCGCCGAGAGGCGCTCTGCAACCCAGTATGGGGGAGATCTTGTAACGTTACATAACGTTATGTAACATTATGTAATGTTTTTTGTATTAATAAAAAATAAAAAATTTAATTATAGGCCAAAATAAATGTCAGCCCAGAAAAACAACCTAATATGGGGGAGATGTTGTAATCTTCCTACTTAACCAAACAATAAAAAAATAAAATTTAATTATCCGCAAAAAATGTTGGTGAGAAAAAAAACACAATATGGGGGAGATGTTGTAATGTTCCTACCTAACAAAATAATAAAAAATAAAAAATTGAATTATCCGCAAAAAATGTTGGTGAGAAAAAAAACACAATATGGGGGAGATGTTGTAATGTTCCTACCTAACAAAATAATAAAAAATAAAAAATTGAATTATCCGCAAAAAAATGTTGGCCTTGCACATGGTTTTAAAACCAACCATGTGATAGGACTTCTAAACAACCCATGATTTTATTGTACATGCTTTAGGAGGGCCTTGCAAATGGTTTTAATACCATGTGCAAGGCCTCTTAAACAACCCATGGTTTTATTGTACATGGTTTAGGAGGGCCTTGCAAATGGTTTTAAGACCATATGCAAGGCCTCTTAAACAACCCATGGTTGTAGGAGGTCCTTGCATATGGTTTTTGAACCATGTATGGGTAAATGTTGTAATGTTCGTTCCTAACAAAATAAAAAATAATAATAAATATTATATGTCCGCCATAAATAATATTAAATATTAGTAATAAAAATAATATATGTGGACCTTAAATAAAAAGATGCGTCTTTTGGTTTGAATCAAACCAATGGCTATATATAGGACACACCAAAGTTGATAGTTCATTGAGTGCAATACCTAAGAAGAGGTTTTCACCTCGAGATATTTGATCCCTCTCAGCGCTTGATAGAGCCTAGGATTTGGATCTACGCTGGTTATTTCTCAACCTAAATATGTGTTGGACCTTTTACAGAAGTTCAAGATGGAACACTATAGATTGTGTGTTACACCTTATCAGTCAAGATAGAAGCTAACTAATGAGTATGATCCTCCAAAATTCAATGCTACTCTTTATCGACATCTTGTTAGTAGCCTCACCTATTTAACTCATAGTGGACCTGATATTTCTTTTGTTGTTAGTGTGATTTCTCAACCTCATCCAAGATCCATGAAAGGCCACAAAGAGAATTGTTTGTTATACCAAGGGAACTTATCAACTTGGCAAAAAGTATTGTAGGGATAATGTGAACCAATTCGTCGGTTACATTGACTCAGATTGGTATGGATATGGTGATGATGGGAAGTCTACATTTGGTTGTATGTTTTGTTATGGTTCTATATCCATAATTTGATATTGTAAAATGTAGAAAGTGGCCTCACTTTCAAACATAAAAGCAAAATATCACGGTGAAGCGAATGCTAGCACAAAGGCTATATAGATCTGACATCTTATGGGCAAACTTGGATTTTTAGTCAAGACATCGATTGTGGTATATTTTGACAATCAAAGTGCAATACAAGTTCTAGAGAATCCTATTAAACAAAATAAGACGATGCATGTGGAGCTTCATGCTCATTACTTTAGACAAATTGTATAAGATCATGTTCATGAATCATGTTTGTTGCAAGATACATGAGCAGGTCATTCATATTTTTATGAACCCCTTATCAGAAGCTAAGTTTATGAAAATCCATCCTATTCTTAGGCTTTAGTAATATGGAATTATAGGGGGTTGTATAAACATAATTTCACCTCTTAAATCTCCAAAGAGTTGTGTTGATGAGGGAATGTTGGAACAATAAGCTAAGCACATTCATCACACTAGATCTTGAAACAATAAATCAACAATCGATAGTTGACAAAGCAATTAATTAAGGGTTGAATGGATATTCAATCGATCCTGTGATTTGACTAAAGTACTCCATTGGTGCAAAAAATAAGAATTCAAGAAGTTTGTTATGTGCTCTAACCAATCTAAGTGGACACCATCTTCCTCACTTCTAGGAAGTCGGATACATCTTGGTGCTATATAAAATGGCCCTATGGGTATATCTTTACATATATGAAGTGTATGTAGTGTATGGAAATTGTGTATTTCTTATGCTTCTATGTATGTTTAGCTATACTCACTTGTGCTTAAGATATTTAAGGTGTCTTTGGATACCACCTCTTCTTGTAATCCTTAGCACTTTGATCAATCTAATTCCCTCGTTCTTGAACAACAACCAATTGATACATATCAAGGACCTCACTACTTGAGCCTGCATAAGACAACATGGACATGAACATGGTTGAGTTATTCACTAGTGTAGTATCTATTCTTTTTTACACAAACCCTAAGGAGGTGTTACAACACTGGAAAGAGCACAACCATGAACACATTTGCAGATATTGGGCTTCTACCAAAATTATCAAATGATTAGGAATAGTGTTGATTGAACCATCTAGATATGCTAGAACTAATGACTAAAGGGAATATTCTATCAAACCAAAAAGAGCATTCCATCACTAAATGTGGTAGTCAAATCCAATCTAAAATGAACAAAAGTTCATTTACTTATGATCACAACAGTTATGACTATACACAATTAACCTTCAATGATTTTTAGTGATGCCTCTCATTACTCCAATGTGCAACACCATGAACATCTCTTAAACAAAGTTACAGTACCTACTTTCCAAAATGCACACTCAAGTTTACTACACCCACAACAGTAAACCCCAGATATAAATGCAATTGGTGGTGGCATTCGATGGCAATTTACTCAATTGACAATATTTTCTATTGCACTCGAATCCTCATGACATAATTGTAGGACACTATTCAAGAAATCCATTTTAATATTGGCATTAACTAATGAAGATCCAGTCTAGATGCACTACAAGAGATTAGTAACCCTAATTTGGTTAGCTCTACTTGTAACGACGAGCTTGTAGATGTTTAAGGTATGCCCATTTTTTTAAGACATTGGTATCCAATGCTATCATATCTCACTTGATGACTATTGTTTTATGTTGTTAATAATTTTACCCCTATTTTGATTTGATTTTATCGATGGTAGTGTCCCTGCCATTGATTCACAATTCCTTCACTGAATTATTCTCTAGATGTAGACTTCTCCTTGTTTATTTATTTTATTGTGAATGCTTACAATATTTGGAGATGTAACTCGTTCTTTTTTTTCCCTGGGAAAAAAAGCATAATTTTATTTCGTCTTTCGAGTAACAAAATTACATTTTGCAGATACACATCACTGTGTATTTGATGAAGACACCTAAGTAGGTCCAGAGTAAAAATATACAACAAAAATCAAGATGAAGTTCAATCCCGAGTAGTCACAAAATGTCATGGAACAAATACTACCATATCAGCAAAAACTGAGCAATAAATAGGCATATAGTTTTAAACATGAAGAAAAATATAAACAGTCAATATCTACAGTAAAAACTGTAACCTGCATAGTATGTCTCATGTGTAATAAAAAACAAAATATAAAGTCTTCAAAATAGATAATCATTGAGGAGTCGCCCCCTCAATGAATGGATGGTGATAAAAGGTGTGTTCAATGCCATCGATCAGCTCATAGATATTCAACTGACCCTCCATCAGAAGTAGACCCTCCTTTGAGGCCAAGTCCGCCTCCCTGTTATTCTCCCTGTAAACATGGCTGCAAGAGAATGAATCAAAAGTATCTATAATGTCTGTAATAGAAGTGAGAATATTTTCCAGCCTCAATTTTTTGCATACTTGAGTCTTCTTGACCCAATTGATGACATTCATAGAATCACCTAAACAATAAAGAGTACGACACCCTTTCTTTGCTGCAAATATGAGTAAAAGTTTCAAGCTGAAAAGTTCAGCAAAGTTATTGCTGCCTTCACCTAAGCCCATCGTGATCTTGTAGGAATGTCCTTCCCTGAGAAACAGTAAAGCACCTCCCCCACATCTATTGTCTTGAGCCACTCCATCAAAGAATGCCCATGGATCAGTCTTATCAATCTCCACCTCTAAGGTATCCCTCTGGTTCTTAACTCTGATATGTTGCGGGAAAGCCTCGAGTATCCCACTGGCCAGAGTGGCTGTGATCTCTGGGGTACAACATTTCTCAGAGAAGATTAAATTGTTCATGGCAATCCAAACTCCCCATATGACAAGGAGAGGGAGTGCTTTCATTGAATCAATCAAGACAACTCTTCTCCAATTTTCCCACGCCTGTAGAATGTTGTTGCCCGTCCAATTACATGGTACTCCAAAAATCTTTGAGCATTCCTTCCAAACAGCAATGACATAAGGGCAAACCAAAAAAAGATGCACAACAGTTTCCTCCACCCCTTTGCATAAAGTACACAAGCCTGGACCTTAGAAACACCTCTTTTGTAAATTATCCCAGCATGGAGCCTTGTTCTCCAGGACACACCACATGAATAACCTAGTTTTTGGTGGGCAATTTAATTTCCAAAGAGATTTCCACCACCACACAACATCTCTGTCCACCCCTTAAGCACTCAGATTGATGTACCCTGGCTTTGGAGTGTACTTCCCATTCGGGGCTGAATCCCATATTAAAACATCTTCCCTATCTAGATGTAACTCATTCTGTAGCCATAATCAAAGCTTTGACATCCTTCAATGTTTGTGATTTTTTTATTGTGTGGATTTTTCTTCAATGGTATTTTTGACCTTTTTTATGGCCAAGGCTTGAGTTTTTTAATAAAGAACTAGGGATCAAATAAGCTCTGGAAAATTTCAGTGTGTCCAAAAGACAAATCAAAACATGGCTCTGATACCAAAGGAAATGAACAATAGCTCACTTACTGAAGAACACAAGAAGGGTCGTTAGTTGAAATCCATACAAGACCAATTATATATATTTAATAATACGATAAATTCTAAAATGTTTTATACAATGCCATGTGACAGTATACTTGTATGCATTCACTAGTTCTGATGGTTGATGGATCATGTCCATTGGTTAGGTCATTTCCTTAGTTGGAATGTGTCACTTCTTTTATTATTATAATTATAAATATTTATTGATGTTTATTTATATATTTATGTTCATTACTCACTCGAGCATGAAGGTGGGAAACACAATACCATGTGATGATATACTTATATGCATTGACTAGTCATCATGGTTGATATATCATGTTCATTGGTTATTATTATTATCAGAATGTGTATTATTATTATTATTATTATTATTATTATCATAGATCATTTCCTTAGTTAGAATGTGTCACTTCTTTTATTATTATTATTATTATTTATTTATTTATTGATGTTTATTTATATATTTATGTTCATTACACAGTCCATCACAATGGTGGGAAAAACATAAAGACTAGATAGATGAAAGAATGCCCCCATACAATGTTATTTGATGGTATACATATAATATGTATTGACTAGTCATGATGGTTGATGGGTCATGTCCCTTGGTTATATTATGTCCTTACTTAGTATGTGTCACTACATATATTATTATCATTAGTTATTTATGTTTATTTATATATTTGTGTTCATTACACACTCCAACATGGAGGGAAACACATAAAGATTCATTACAAAGATGGGATGGAGTCCAACCCACCACCCAATACCAATTCTAAATTATATTTGATGAAGAGCCTTGTTATCAAACAAAGTGTAGCTACCCATTAAAGGTATCATATCCAGGACAATAGATGTAAGGTATCTAACTGGTGACACCATAAGGGCCTCGTCCACTACGGGTTGAAGGGTAGTTGTCACACCAGATGGGCTCTTGTCTCTTTAGATCAATCCAGAGAATGATCAAGGGGGAGACCCTACTATCCTATGAGGGATAGAAAACCTACTCAAGACATTCCTAGGGGTATGCAATGGATGAAAGATGTAAATAATGAGCAAGTGAATCTAGATCTAGATAAAGGATATGGTCAAGAAGGTTAAGGAAAAGTTGGGGAAGCTTAGTGATAGGAAAAATTACCCAACTTGATTGAAAATGTACCACAAAGAGTTTAGTAACGTAGATCTAGAGAGATATAGCCAAAATGAAGAAAACCTTAATGAGATTCCCCTAGAGTTTATGCAAAAATGGACAAACTGGACCCAAAAGAGTAGACCAGGGTAGTAAATGGCTAGATATGATGGCTTGAAGGATAGATCTATGAAATTGAAGTGGGTTCAAGCATACCCAACTGATAAATCTGAAAAATAGACCACCCACCCAAGGAGGGTGCCCCACCTACAGAGACCAATGCTAGATCCCAAGGTAAATGGAGTTGGATTTTTATGAAACTTGAGATATAGGGTTTATTTAATTATCTCTAAGTGGGTTTTGATGGTGTTTGTCCTATGTCTGTTAGCTATTTTCCGTATGCCTTTTTTTTCTACCTTAGACATTTTTATCCCTTTTTTATTTTCTAATTCTCTTATGTTTGGGCTACTTTGATTTCGTTTTAAATATCTTTTTACATTTACAAATATCTTAGTTTAAGACTTAAGCTCCTTTAGATTAATAAATGTCTTTTCATATAATGAAAATGAATGCGATGTACATGAATGTTATGTCTTTTTTATATCATATGTTTTAATACATGCTGGTAGCGCATCTCATCATTCATATGCATGCATGTTGCCAACTTGCCAAGGTTGGAGTTATGTGCAGGGTTGTCAAATAATCATGTAGTTGATCAGTCTTTGGGGTTTTTTCTTGCTAACAAGCCGACAATTGGCTTTGAGTCGCACCCGGGAGAACATTCGTACCACTCCACATTCTAAAATCATTCTGGACTTAATACTCTGTACTCGATTAGTTCAATATGAAATGGTAATTGATCTCCAACAAGGGGTTTTCATGTTTTCTTCTCATACTTCTGTTTCTAGTGCTATGTCTACGGCTTAGAATTCAATCATGGATTTGGATAAGAAACCTCGTTCCAGTGGTCATGTACTCCGAATTGAACCCCAGAATGTTGAATGAATGAGTAAACTTCCATTAGTTGTTGCAAAGGTGAAGGAATTGGGTTGGTACACCATGTGTGAAAGAATTGGGGATTATCACATAGAGGTTACGAAGTCTTTTTGCCAAAATTTTAAGGAATCAACAGTGAAGGTTGGTGGGCTCGAGTTTTCATTGACAGAAGAAACCATTGCATAAGCTATTGGCATCGTTCCTGAGGGTGAAAAGTGATACTAAAGACAATCAATAGATGAAGATTACAGTCAGTTTCTTCTACCTGCACATAAAAACCCTTACTGGAGAAAAGGGATTCAAAGGACTTTTCTGCTTGAAGAATGGCGTGATGTGCTACATATCATCCAAAGATATGTGACGTGTGAAGGAAGGTTCACTACCATCTACCGCTACCATATGTGTTTTCTGCAGCACGTATCAGGTACTAAGAAGTTAAACCTGCCCTATTATTTGCTGAAAAGTTTGGGTAAAATGGCCATTAGAGTGCGGAATCATCCTGATTCTTCTAGCAACAATATTTTTCACCATGGATTGGTTAAACTGTTAATTGCCAAAGAATTAGAAAAATATGAGATATCTTGGTCTCATTTTTTTTATTTTGGTCTGGTTTCAAAGTCGAGTTTAAGGAAGGGAAAGAGGGTAAAATAAAACAAAAACCTACCAGTAAAAGGACTGTGAAGATTCCTGCTAATACAGAGGCTGTTAATGGGTCAAAGTCTTTGTCTAAAAATGAAATCGAAAAACACCACAAAGATGAAGTTTCTGAAAAAGAAATAAATATTCAGACACCTGCTAAAATTGAACATAAGAATCCTGAGGAGTTGAAAGATTTAAGTTCGGTCATGAACCCTGTTGGTAAAATAAAAGCAGCTAAGAAAATATTAGACCTCGACTTTTCTCTTAGTAAACCCTCAAAACATGCAGAATGTTCATCTAAGCAAGTTAACGTATACTATAGGCCAAAGACACGACCTGTAAACAAATTGAGGTTGAATATGAAAGCAATGTTAGATCAAAAGATTAAGAAAGATCATATTATAAGTGTGCAGGATTTGTCAAGGGATGATGAAGAGGATAAAAGATCAAAGAAATTAGAATCAACATTAAATCAAGTTCTGAATGGTATTGACCAAAGTTTGAGAAATGTTCGAGATCTAATTCCCAAGATTGCCCTTATGATTTTAATGATGAAGATCTAGAAGAAAATACAACATCAATGATTTCAGAGGAGAAAGAAAAAATGGTTGCTGAAGTTGAAATGGGTGAATCCTCAAAAGGGAAAACATATTTCAATAATGAAAATATTGCAGATGAAATACCTGAAGATTCAGATGATGTAATGAAAGATTTTGAAAAGGATAAACAAAAAAGAGAAATTTATCATTTCAAATTTCAAAATGAACATCTAAATCAAATAAATGATGGTTTAATGCAAGCCAACAGGATGCTAAAGCAGGACCTACAGGAAGTAAATAAAAACTACTCAGAGTTGGTACAGGTAGCAAAGGAAGCAGTAAAAAGAAGAAAATGGTGCAATAACAGAATGTTTAGCTTGTTAAAGATAAAGAGTAGCTCGAAAGAAGGTTGAGTCAGATGCAGAAGGAGTGCAACAGATTGCAAAGGAAGGCACATGCGTTGGATGGATTAGCTACGTTGGCTGAGGCAGCTAGAAGACTTTGATATGATGTCTAGCTTAGTATATATTTGACACTTGTCATATTTAGCTGAATTATATCTTTTAAGATAGATATTTTTCTATTTTTGGATGTTAAATCCTTAAAAGGTGGATCTACAAACAAACTTTTGATCTTACATTTTTCCTATATATTGTAATATTTTGTTTAAACAAAGGGAGACACATGAGGGTCGAGATATGTTGGAAACCTGTACAGTTTTGCATTACTATGTCTATGTAAAAACTTTTTAACTAAATGAATGACTTTATTATCTATTTGGAGCTAGGTTTAAACTATATTTTGTTTTGATATTGTGTGGTTTGTTTGAACCTTTGTCTGCATTTTTATTTATATAGATGTCTTCTATATAGATGTCTGTGTTGGAAAGTGAATATTACTACTAAATGATGTTTGAAATGTCTTTTTGAGCACCTAGATTTTGACATATGATGCAGTGAATGAACTGTTTGTTTATTCTTTGTGTTTATATGATTTAAACCTATCTCTTGTATCCTAAACAACTGAACTTTTATGATTTATACATATGTTATCTGATGTTTTCAGATATTTGTTTCTTTGTACTTGTTTTTATATTCTTGACTTCTATATTGTTATCCATGAAACGACAAAAACAATCCTTAATTTTTGAGGTGCTTGAACCCTGCTACCTTGTAGTCTAGTTAGAATACTTTAGGATAAATAGATGGTCATCATAAAAAACTCGCCCGATCTATCAGATCTACAAAACTAGGGTTATAAGAAGATGATTTTATGGTGACAATTGGATTAATCCCCATAAAAATAAAATATATGCAAACGTACCTGGAAATACTTGCTACTAACCTTGTATGGTAATGATCTTTACTTTATGGTAAATTATGAGGATTTTCCATGCAATGCTAAGAGAAATTGATTTGTCCTCTCCAAGAGACCAAGTGCGCCCTCCTCCTACAAAAGAGATCTACCTAAGTGAGAATCAATCTGAAAAAAGAGAGAAAATCGATGAAGAAAGAAACAACAAGCATCAAGATGATAACAAGATACAATAAAGATACTCCCTGAACCCAAAATGATTTGTAGAAGACGTATGGAGCTTAGTCACAATAGCGACCCCCTCAAATGGTCATCTTCACCAATGGTGCGACCGCCTGCAAAAATGTTAACAAAACATAGATCCGCAATAATAATAGAAAGATAACAACTTTCCAACCTCCATATAAGACATTCGACAAATATTTCAAGAGTTTTTGCAAAAATGTTATTAATCCAAGAGCTCAAGAGCCAAAAGTCCCTTTAC
The DNA here is from genome assembly GCA_001517045.1 of Pseudotsuga menziesii. NCBI lineage: Eukaryota > Viridiplantae > Streptophyta > Pinopsida > Pinales > Pinaceae > Pseudotsuga > Pseudotsuga menziesii. Next base: position 589,126 of record LPNX010388719.1, on the reverse strand, counting down.
AATGAGATAGCATCTCAATATATAAATATCTCAAGTACATAAAACCTAGATCCAAAAAGACCAAGGGTCAAGATCATAAGATAATATCACTCTAATCTATGGATAAGATTAGTCGGATACATAATACATGGATCAACTCAATAATAGAGGGGGCACACCCACTAGAAGTGCTCAAGGAGGGGGGCGCCACATAAAGATGTGTGAAAACATAACATAGCACATGGTGGGATAGGAGGTTATACATATCCTTCACTAGCATGGCCCCATGGCACAATAACAAGGTATAATCATCAATAATATCATGGAGTGATCAAAATCACTAGGACGCCCCCCTCAAAATACATCAAAACGCTCTCAAAATGAAAAATACTAGGACGTGTGGACCCCATGAAAACTGAAGTTGATTCCAGATGATGAAGGTGACCACAATACTGTGCCTTAGACCAATTCTATGCCATTTCTTTGCCTCATTTTCTCAAATCGATTTCCTTATTAGCCATTTTCCATCATCAAAATACTGCCTCGGGAACATAAAACTGCCAATATCTCATCAGAGACTAAAAATGGCTGCAAAAATAGATCTGACACCTTCGCAATATGGTACAATCGACTGGAGGCACCCTATGTTTCTCTCTAGCACCCTAGGAGAACTCATCATCCACTGAAAAGCATTTTATTTTGATTTCTCGAGGCCAAACTACTACAAAACGATAAGCATACCCATATCTAACATGTTAGTGCTCGAAACTTAAAACTAACTACATCAATGAACTCAGAATGTCCAAATATACTAGGAATGAGTTCACATACACCATATGTCCATAAAAAAATGTATGCCAAAGGCCCCATCCATGTCAGAACAATAAAAATAATAAAGCATGTAAATGTTGATAATCATGAAAATAACACAAGCCATCATAGTACACAACCATCTGAAGCATGAATATGTCTAATGGACACGTGATGGACACTTATAGACCACAAATAATCATCATCCACAACCATCGGCCAAAACTCATTTCAAACCCTACTGTTGACTTGGTCAAACTAGGTTGACTAGGTCAAAAAATGATCAAATGATGATCCAGATGCTAAACTCTGATATTGAAAAGTACAAAATGGATATGTTTTCTCAATTATCTATGTTAACATTGAGACCCAATACAAGCAACTTTTGCTGACGATTATAAGCACAGTATATATATAGATAATATATCTAAATAAAAAAAGGTCAGTTGCTATAAACAAGAACATCCAGTGTATACTCATTTATAGATTTATCCATTTTGCTAGTTGTTGATGCCTTGAAATTCGCAGGTAATAACAGTTAGGGATTCTCCCCAGTAAACGTTCCCAACTAGCCCGTTACTGTTTGGTATGGGGAATCCGTCCGGTTTACGGTCCGGCTACCGTAGGTCAAGTAACAAAATAAAAGGTTTTACCGGTTACGGCCCAGTCCACCGTGTATTTTTTAGATTTTTGAATTTAAGTATGATATGGAAGTGCCTATCTAAGAATGCAGATTGATAGAGAATACAAGGAGCAGTCACAATGTGATGCGCAGGTTCTTACCTCTCGTCTTAACTCACTCGCATCTAAATCACACACAGCAAGAAACTAAAACTAACTATCTAACCTATCCCTAGGGAGCAAGATTATCATTTATCAATGAGTAATGTATTTCTGCACATGCATTAAGAAAAGTCACAGATAGTTGTTACTAAGTTCAAAACACATGAACATTAATAGATATATGAACAACAAGATAGCTCATTGTTTATGAAAAGCTTTTATTACTCACAGTGGAAATTTCATGGAATAAACTAGAGTGCATTCATAACAAGAACATAGGTTCAAAGAGTTAGAACGATCTCATAGTTAATGGACACAAACTGAAAATGAAATAGTTCACATTCAACAAATCCATAGCACATCATTTGAAATCTTCCACCAAGCTTTCTCCAACATGAAACTTGTAATTCTTATTGCAAAAGGAAATAGTTATTCTTACAACATAATCTCACAAATCTATCTCGAAAAAAGTCCTTTATTACATCTAAATCTCCTATATTTATACAAAACAACAAAACTTTTGGGCTGCTCCCCTGGTGACCTTTGGGCTCCCCCAACCATTTAGTCCCACAATTTTGTCATTTAGTGAGTGTTGTACAATACGTTACATTAAACTAAAATTTAATAACACTTTTATAAAGAGGGACCAACTTGGTCGTCGATGAACTTTTCTCAAGCCTGGGCCTCTGCTGCCATCGATTCTACTCAGTAATCCGTTGGTCTTTTTGAGATCCTGTTGATCTCAGACCTTCACGCTCCTCTTTTCTTGAGCAACATCTCTGGTTCTTACTTTTCCTTTCTTCAGCCAACTCCCTTTTGCTATGTCCTTTAGATATGTCTTCTTTGCAGCAGCAATCATCAAACTAGGTCTGAAAAAATCTTCTAAATTCGTCTGCAGTTAAAACGAAAAATTCATCATTAATCCGGACTGCATTCAAGATCATCTAACTTTTCAATAAAAAGTAAACCACACTATCAATAAAACTAATCATCAAATGTGAGGCCCTGTACTGCGTTCTCGTCGCGAAATCCTTAACTTGATAAAAAATCAGAAACCTCCGTCGCCCATGGAGTAGGGTAAAGGCTCACAAAAATGGCGGGAAAAACCCCCACCGGCAGGAAAAATACTAAGCATCGGGCTAACAAACTCCTCATCAGCGAACGAAAAACTATATGTCGGATGGTTAGTTCACTAAGCCACCGCAACGGTGGAAACCATATAGACTAAGGGTTATGGTGCAAAATAAACGTCGATGAAATAAAGCGCTAAAAGTTGTCGTCCATGCATCGGAGATCAAAACCACTACCCACTAAAAACAACAGCATCAGCGAGCAGAAGGACTAACCATAAAGCTTCGGCTGAACCATTCATTATATAGCCACAACAGTGGGAGACAGACAGACTAAAGGTTCCACAGTCAACATAAAAACATCGACGGTTGGCAACTCTAACGCTAAAGGTCGGAGCTCAGAACCACTAATCATCGGCGAGATAGTTTACTAGAAAACCGCAACGACGAAAAGTGGACAGACATCGAGTTCTGCAATAACAAAAATCATTGGCGATCAGAAACTTTGAGGGCTATGTATCGGCGACCAAAGGCTCAATGCTGCCATCGTGTCGGCAACGCAAAGGACTAGCCCCCTCAATCGATCGTCAAAACTGTTCCGATAGCGAAAACAAAACATCGCAAAGTAAAAAGTTGATCAATAAAACCAAGGCATTGGTGAAAATCGGAGCTATCCGTCGAAACGTTCGCCATCTGCCCTCCGAAACAGCGGTGACTTCGAAGACTAAAACTCCAACTACTTGTCAACAACAATTCTGATAGCTAAAATCATCATAAAGCAAAAAGGTTTGAACTAATAAAAACACGGAATCGGCGATAGTAAAACTATCCATCAGCGCGTTCTCTATTTGTCCTCCGAAACGGCGGTGATATGGAAGGCTAATGCTCCGATCGTGATAAAATAAAATCGTCAACAGTCCAAAAAAGAAAATTGAAATAAAGTGCATCAGCGAAAATAAGAACTGTCCATCGTGACATTCATTACTTACCCTTTGCAACGGCGGCTATGTAGATAACTACCGCCCCAACTCATTGTTCAACTGACCTCCGACAACGATAAAGGAAATCATCATAAATCAAACTTCAAGTTCCACAGTCAAAAGCATCAATCGACAAAAAGCAACTTTCCGAAAAGAAGAAAACAGTTTGACCTCAATTCAACTTCAAACAATCCAAAATGTAACAGAGGGAAAAACAAAGTTCAGCAATCCAAACACTCCCAGGGAAGATAAAATTAAAAGGAGGGTCCAAAATTTTAAAAAAATTGGGAACATAGTTGCAGCGGCAACACTAGTCAAAGGTGAAGCTAAATAAAACAAGGTAGGTCCAAGGGAATGACTTGATACTTGACACTGTAAGCATCTAGGATGAAGGAAAAGGGAATCCACACAACACAAGCGTAGGTGAACAATAAGGAATGGCGGTGTCTCACAAATGGGGGGAANCTTGATACTTGACACTGTAAGCATCTAGGATGAAGGAAAAGGGAATCCACACAACACAAGCGTAGGTGAACAATAAGGAATGGCGGTGTCTCACAAATGGGTGGAATAGTGAGAAGGCTCCATTAGAATTTAGACAAGCAACCTTTTTAGCAATTTATTTGCACAACAATATATATAGTAGCTAACCTCCAAGGGAAAGTGCCTTGGAAAGCCTTCTAGGCTTCCAAAAAATTACAAAGACATAACCCTGACAGGTTAGTCTCACCCTGTTGCCATGTGGGGGAAAATGAGCCTTACATTATACAATAAATGATTGCTCATCCTTTGGCCATTAAATTATTTTTTTTAGATTTATTTTATTTTATTTTCCATCCTCCAAGAGCAGGTTCCCTGGAAAGCCTTTTGGGCTCCAGAAAATGACTAAGGCCTAGCCTCATTGCCAGTGAGAATCCATAGCCCTGAAGGGTTTGCCTCACCTTGTTGCCATATTGGGAAACATGAGCCTTACATCATACAATGGATAAGTTCCCATCTCTTGGCAACTGGCCATTTTTACTATTATTTGCAGTAGTGTCTAAAGACACTTTTGTTTTGTTGGTTGGGCATCCATTTAGAAGGAAATTTTAAGCTCTGATGTCGTAGTGGCTTAAGACATTTTTGGTAAGACTACTTGTGTTCAAGACCTAGGGTAAAACCATCTCTGTGATAAGGATCACACAAACCAACATCGAGAGATAATTTAAACATGGAGACCTATTCCAACATAGAGTTGAAGGTGGGGGAAATCCTAGATGTCACTAGTCAAGTTACAAGTCAAAGGTGAAACAAAAAAGAGGGAACACAACAGATGGATGGAGACAATGAAGATGGTTCCAAGACTAGAAATTTGTGTCCCTAAAGGGAAATGATCAAATCCATACTACAAGTAGGGCATGACCAATGAGTATACAAATGAGTACCTTGAATATAACAACTATATCACTTATATTTTAGATTTAAGTAAGATTGATAAAGTATCGCCAACATACAAACACTATCAACTAAGTCTCACTGCCAAAATAGACAACATAGCAAAATTAAAGTCCATATGTACAAATCCATAATATCAACTGGGTCATATACCTGCAACGGATCTGAACTATCTAAAAATAACTAAAACAATTGTTGCTACTATATATCATGGGCACTGTAATAACCTTTGATATGGGTCATGAAAAATGGCTAACTCAGTCTCCAAATATGGGGTCATGAGGCTCAGTCATGGCATAGAACTGGTCAATATAGATACTTTGGATCTGTTGAAAGTGGGAGATCATCAACTGGTGGCTCATCATTTGTTGATCTCATATTAAAGGACTACTAAGGATTGCTTAGGAACAAAGGTATCGCAGGTACTATATATGTGACAACAAGTCCCAAGGACAATATTCTACAAATGACTTCAAGTACATCATCTCTAAGTTGTATCAATGACAAACAAACTCAAATATAAATATGAAGAATTGTATAAAATAGTGGCCACAATACGAACATCCACAAAACCTTTGGTTGCATATGTTCATGCATATGCTTGACTCAATTCCTAAAACTCGACACATCCATGAAGAGATTATGAGGAAACCAAGACCTAGAATGTAGTGTAGATATCCTTTGTAAGGATTTCTCATTTATGTGTATGAATCTAGAACTTTGACTACACTAAACAATATCAAATCAATCATACTTGATCACAAGAGGGTGCAATAAAATGTACTAGTATGCCAAAAATACCAGTACACCAAAGTTGCACCATTAGTAGAAAGTAACCTCAAACCATTCAAACACTACTACAATGTTAGGCAGAGCGATGACAATGATGATGACTTAGATGCGTTACGTAATCACAACTTCAAAGAGATGGAAGGAGAAACGACAACGAATGATGCAACCAATCTATCACATTACAAGATGTTAAGTTTTCTTTTAAAATATGTTACGCCAAAATAAAAGGATCATTGAAAGAATAACAAGCACAACATCAAAGTGAACACAAAGATTTATCCTGGGAAACCCTCAAGGGGGAGAAAACCCAACAAAACTTCCTTGATATAGACTTCAATCAAGTACAATGTAAGACTCAAGAAATAAGACTATTCAACTTCCTTCTCCTCAAATAGATTGTTTCTCCTCTCTCTAGCGAACTTGCTTGAGTGCACACCATGTCCAAATGAGGGAGGCGCCTCTCTTATTTATACTAATCAGGTAAGAGGCCTAATAACCCAACATGGTTGACTTCTCCTTGCTACTAGGGCCAAATTGCCTTGGAAGACTCAAAAATACATTTTAATAATACTTTTGTGGATGTTACAGACCCAACTTACAACGGAGGTTTTACCTCAAGAATTTACATGACCAAATATATCAATGGCGTCCCTAATCAAAGGAACAACATCTCCAAAAAGGGTAATAATAATAACAATACAAAATAGAATAACACTCCCTCTTAACAAGGAATGTATTCTATAAAAAACAATACATTTGTACAACAGACTAGTAAGTCTATACATCACAGGAAGTTTTCACAACTGCATCAACATCATCATCGTCCGTGGAATATCATCATCACGGAGCATCGCATATCAAGCATCATATCACGAGCACATCATCACAATCATCACATCTTGACACATCATCATAGCCATCACATATCATCGCATCATTACAAGCATCACATCTTATGGCATCTCGCCACATCATCATGAGCATCACATCTTGTCGCATCACAACTCAGAGCATCATCACGAGCATCACATCTCGCCGCATCATCACGAGCATCGAATCACATCACATCACACCATCTCAAACTTTATCATCTTGAGTATCACCTACAATGTTGCACATGCAAACACAACACAACATTCGCAAACCAATGCAGAATCACCCACAGCATAAAGAATGTTGGAATCTCATCAACTGCAAATTAATGCAGGTCCACAACATCCGCAAATGAATGTAGGACCACACCATCCTCAAATGAATGCATTACCACAATGTCTGCAAATGAATGCAAGACCACAACGCCCACAAATGAATGCAGGACCACAACGTCCGTAGGCACTCAGGTTTTCTTTGTATTGCCATCACACCTGGACTAAGCTGCCATCACATCATCACACCCTCTTTTCAAGGAGGTCCTTTCAGACTACACCAAGTTTGTCTCAAAAATATTCAAACTTCACACGAGACAAAGGATTAGTTAACACATTTGTAACTTGTTCCTCTATAGGAATATACTAGATATTTATAGCTCATCTTTGCACCATATCCCAGATGTAATGATACTTTATCTCTATGTGCTTTGACTTATCATGAAACATCCGGTTATCTGTCAACTTGAGGCAACTTTGGTAGTCACAATAAATATCAGTTGCATATATCTCGACATCAAACAATCACACCAATAACTTGTGAAGCCATACTGCGTCACTATAAGCTGAACATGTTGCAATGTATTCATCTTCAGTTGTACTGAGCGCAACAGTGGTATGCTTTCTACTAAGCCATGAGATCACATCCCAAACTAAAACAAAATCATGAAGTGCTCTTTCTGTCTTCAGCACTTCCTACCCAATCTAAACTCTCAATTAGTTGCATATCTGAGACCACAATCCAATGTACCATTTAGGTACCTCATCACATGTTTTACTGCAACTAGGTGGATGTGTCTGGGCTCCACCATATATTGACTCTATGTCTTTACATCAAAACATATATCTGGTCTTGTATTCGCCAAATACAATAGTAACCTAATAATATGTATGTACAGTGTGACATCTATTCTTTCTGAAGATTCATCATTCAAGAGCTTCAAGTTTGTCAACATCAGAGTGTTTATTGCCTTACAATCTAACATCCCAAATCTCTTTAAGATCTCAACTACATATTTTCGTTAATTTAGGAAAATCTCATCTGGGAACTCCCATACTTGAATTTCTAATTGTTTGTGCTTGTGCAAATCATGCCATTACGTACTAGAAAATAACAAATTATTCTCATGGACTAAGTCGTTCAAGCATAAGTATTCACATTATGTATAGTATAACTCAGACAACTTATTAATCTCTTGTAATAATGATCATATAACTAACATAGATCCAAATCCTAGGCTCTATCAAGCACCCAGAGAGATCAAATCCCTCTAGGTGCAAACCTGTTATCAAGCATTGCACTAAATGAGCTATTGATTAAATTCAAACCAAAATACACATCCTTTTATTTAAGGTCAACATATAATATTTTTATTATTAATATTTAATATTATTTATGGCCGACATATAATATTTTTTTTTTTTTGAAAGGATCAAACATTACAACATCTCCCCCATACATGGTTTTAAAACCATGACCATATGCTTGCAAGCCCCTCCTAAAACCATGGGTTGTTTAGGAGGCCATGCACATGGTCTTAAAACCATTTGCAAGGCCCTCCTAAACCAAAACCTCATGACCATGTGCTTGCAAGCTCCTCCTAAAACCATGGGTTGTTTAGGAGGCCTTGCACATGGTCTTAAAACCATTTACAAGGACCTCCTAAACCACGTACAATAAAACCATGGAGTTGTTTAGGAGGCATTGCACATGGTTTTAAAACCATTTGCAAGACCCTCCTAAACCATGTACAATAAAACCATGGGTTGTTTAATACGAGGCCAAATTTTTTTTTTTTTGGATAATTCAATTTTTTATAGATCTTCCACATAACATTACAAGATCATACTGGGCTGTAAAGCGCCTCTCGATGCAATGACTAAGATAAAACATATTCCATATATATTTTTAATATAAGTAAGACAACTTACTAATCTCTTGTAGTAATGATCATATAATGACCAAAATAAAACATATTATATAGATTTTTAAATTAAAGAGGAATCTTACCCACTGAATAAAATCAGTTATAATTAAATTCAACAAATACTTAATTAAGCACATAAAGGTACCATGGAAAATCACGCTAGTCTTTGTGTATGCATACAAATGTTACAAAACCCTAGACTTGCATACACACGGACAAGTACAGAGAAAGCACGCAATGTGTTTGCAACATGAATAGGGAAGTGGTGTCCAGCATGGTGTTGATCAATCCCTAAAGTTCGTTATTGATTAACGAGTATGCTCTGGCAGATAATTTTCTCGGCAATTAAACAGAATGGAATATCAGTTCCGATGGATTCGATATTCAAACATGCATTGGCTATATGTAGCTGCTACATACGTTGGTAAGAAATCCTTCTATCAAGTGCGAAAATTCATAAATTTAGAAGCAAACGAAAGACCCTAAAGTTGGAATTGGACCTGAAAACCTTGCCCTGTGCTCTCTGGGCATGCACTCAGTTAGCTGCTCTGGAACACGGTAAGCAGATATTTGTTCTCGATTACCAGGCATTTGATCTTGTTCATAGTTTGAGGTGGATTGTTTAGTAGTGTGTTTAAATCTTGCATTTGTCAGTGAATCCTATAAATGGGTTCTTTTAATTACAGTTCATCGTAAAATTGCAATTCCCCTCCAAGATTAAATTAAAATCTTTCTGTAACTTTATGTAATTTTCTCCCAAATTGTTAAGGAATCTACTTGTATGTTATGTCGACAGAATCGAAGTTAAAAATGTATTTGTCTATAGTAATAGAATCGAGGTTAAACATTTATAGAAAAAAACAATGATGATGTTTGTGGCCGAGAATTTCTGGGAGATCTTGCCATATTTACAGTAATTAAGGCAACTCATTATCCTTATCCAGTACTAATTCCATGCACTTGTCTTATTAATTGGTAAATCGGAAATTGTAGATGTAAAAACCCGTCAGTTAGAAGCAAACAGAACAATCAAAATGTTTTAATTATTTGGTGCCCTGCATTTTAATTATTTCTGGCACACTATCTTTGCTATTCTCACTTATCCTTCTTATTTCGTGCGAAGATTCATTGCGTTCAAAAAAACAACTGTAAAAGTAGCCAGCGTTTAGGAAAAAACTGGAACCAGCCAACCCCCAAAACTGGAACCAGAACAGAATTAGGAAAAAAACGGTACACCAAAAATATATAAAATATTCAAATTTTAAAAAATAATATATATATATATGAATCCAAACCATTATACACAAATTTGCAAAAAATTTCATATGTACAAGAAGTAAAACTAAAAGTATATACAACCAAAATAGCACTAAGTACACTTCAAATCTGAATAAAAAAACATTAACAAAAAAGCTCTAAATGGCTTATAGAGTCCAAAAATACCTCTAGACTAGATAGTAAAGTAATCAAGAGTCCAGATTACACAATCTAATCACAAACATCCGAATCCTAATGCTCAAACTCAGGCTCAGAGGCCTCAGACTCGAAGTCTGGGTCATCATCCACATCCTCAACATGACTAAAATCAACATGGGGATTCCGGGCTTGGCCCGCCGGGATTGATTCCCCTAGTCCAGAAGGCACCTATCCAACATCAATATTCACATTCTGTTGATGTGGAAGTGGGCCCAAATCCATCCAAGAAAGGTTTTCATTGTCAAATGTTGTTGGCTGAGTCTCCACAATCCAATCTGATGCATGATCGGTCTTTTTTTTTTAAATTAAAAAAGCTTCCTCAAATGCACCGTTGTACAGTTCCATACAGAACTGGTCATTTCTGGTTTGACGGTCTGATTTAGACCGGTCTGAGGTCAAAACCAGTCAAACCGGCCGGTTTTACCAGTTCTGATCCAGTTTTGGTAACCTTGGTTTTGACACGCCATTGCCATACATTACCTGTAACACCATTGCAAACCTTATGTCCAGCATTCGCTTTCATTTCACAGTAATCCAGTCTCTCATATACCTTACTACTTTGAATTTGTAGCTGTTTTCTGCATATAACTTCTGATTTTCTTTTCAAACCTGGCACTCTTTTCCTTTGATTTACTTCCTCCATCTCTTCAGTCTTATAAGTAGAGGACAAGGAGACATTACTTATTCTTGAGAGAGATTCACACATAATCTTTGTCTTGCTGGGATACACCTGGTTCTCATGTGGGTTCCCCTGTTTGGAAGCCCTAACTTCCTTCTTTTCATATGTGCCTTTCATTTCAGAGCAATTTACTAGTGCTTTGCTCTTAATTTTTCCATTCATTCTTGCATAATTATCTTTTCTGATGCTTTTATATGGAAAAATGTTATTATTTCCTGAATTTCCTCTTTGTAACTGTTCTGGGTTCCTTTCAGTTTCCAAATTCCTTTTATATGTCTGTTCGATTCTATCTTTAGCTTGGTAATTGTTTCCTGAATTTAGCCTTTGTTTCTGTTCATTTTTAACTGGAGCCCTGTCTTTACGTCCTGATTTTCCTCTTTGTCTGAATCCATTTTTATCACGAAGCCCATCTTCAATTCTTTCTGCCTTATCAAGATCTGTGTGTTGCCATAGTTCTTTCTGCCTTATCAAGATCTGTGTGTCTTTTCCCTTATCTAATTGTTTTAGCTCAAGCAGTTGTGCCAATGAAACATATCCTGAAGGCAGGGAGTGTTGGATTTTTACGTTTCGCTTTGACTTTTCAATCAAATTATCCTGGAAATCTGGAAGAGCTACAGAGTAACCATTTATTGATGACTCTCCTGAGAGAACTTTCTTCCCACCCCATACAATATTCTCATTGGAGAATTTCAATGATGCTCCATTGCCATATAATTGAGTTTCCACCTCCTTCTCTTTTCCATAACATTGTTTCACAAATACACATTCTAACTTGCAGATTGAGCTACACATTTCATCTTCAATCTTACCTGCATCTGAATCAACACGATCATCTTTGCAACTTTTCCTCAACATTTCATCTTCAATATTACCTGCACCTGAATCAACACAGTTGTCTTTGCAATTTTTCCTGATAAGTTATCGATAACCTGTCTCAATAGCACCCACTGCTTTCAAGCGTTTTAAAAGTGTGCATGCTTTGTATGATAAAGTTGGAGTTCTGCTTCTTTTACAAAAGACTTCACAACCCAAAACTAGACCATGTGTTATCTAGGGGCGCAATTCCTCATCCTCTAAGAATTTCACGAAATGTATGATATCCCTGTCACTTTCCTGTCTGAAACACAACTTTACTGTTCAGAACTGAAACCTGACACTTGGCTATGGATCCTTAACCAAAAGAATAAACCAGGGCCTTTAGCAAGTACCCACTATCACAAGTTTTTTTGAAATATATTTTAGTACAGACTGGGCTTTCCATAATTTGAACATCAAGACATTGTTCATATCATATTTCAGTAACAGTTTTTGTGCAACAAAAACTGATCCTGTCACCAACTTGTCTACTAGGGCATATTAATTCAAATATACAAGGTTACAAACTTTATAGCCTTCATAACAACAAAAAATGTCCCTGTGAAGAAAATGGAAACAAAAGAGTGAGTTAGCATTGGAACCAGAAACCAACAATTTGCTAAAAAACAATTAAATGTTTCCCATATCTTCCAGTTTTGATGTACATTTCAACTGAAAGTTATTATTCTGTATTACCTCAAATGGAATATGTTACATGATTTTTTTTTAAAACAGTTTCAATCTGTTACTGAAGTATCAAGTATACTTCAGTATTCATAGAATAAATTTACCCAGCATTGAGAAACAACGAACAGAAACATTAGAAAGAACAGAAGTGAAAAATAAAATGTCTACTGAGCCAGCAAAACATGATCTAATAAACAATTTGATGTAAAGGATGGCCTTTAACTTAGACACAGTAGGAGGAGCCTTGATGTTCTAACCCCAAGCACATTGGATAATTAGAAAGGAAAGGGCCAAGGCCTACAGCTTAAAGTTTGAAGTCCAAGCTTAAAGTTAAAAAAGGTAGAAGGGGACTCAGTAGTATCAATGGACCAGGATACGGATCCTCCAGCAGAGCTGCAGCTAAACCCTACCTGAGAGGAGGGTAGCGGCCATCTGTAGTACAGATGATGGAAAGTGGTAACATCCTATGACTTCCATTTGGCATAACACTGGTAGCCCACGTTATCCCACATGGGAGTTGGTACATGGCCTACTGTCATCCACCATATGCCTGCCATCCTCCTAGCACAGCAGGCTGAGCTGAGAGTCGAGACCAACACCCCCAAAATCCTCTTTAGTATTAATGTGGTATAAAATCCCAAAATGGGGTTATGGCACTGTAGTAAAATAGCTTGGACATGACATTAGAGAACTGTTTATATTGGGGATTGTGAAATATTTCATGTAATGTGAGTACAGAATGGAAACTTTTTACTTGATAGATTCCGGACATGCCTCCTTAAACCTCTAGAGTCTACAAATTTTCTTAAATAATCAGAACTGGACAAGTTTTCCTATTGCTAATGAGCCATGAGACTAAAACTTGTCCAAGAATGGACTTGATCCGGATTTATGTGTGAACGAAATGAAAGAGCAAATATAGAATCATAATCACAGACATTTTGCAAAGATAACAAAGATACAATAAACACATATTCTATTAAATGGCGGAAATAGAATAGACTGTGTTGCCGCCTTTCACACACCTAGGTCACGTGGCAGAAATCTTCAAGCCACTCGGTGTGTCCTTGGGGGCAAGTCTCGAGTCAAGGCTGTCACCTTGTTCTCGACTCCTCCGTTTAGGCTCAGCTCCTAACGAAGCCAAGGGGGGTAGACCCTATTAAGTTACTAAGGCAAAATGATTTAGTATGGTGATGTTAAACTGAATGAGTTACTTAAGAGTTTGAAATTTAACCATAAACAACCATAGATGACAAGATACAAAGAGCACACGAAAGCACAATGCTGAGACACAATATATATATATATATATATATATATAGCAAGAAAATAACCAATGCCTTAAAATGGAGTAAAAAAAAAATCAATGTACTTGCATGTGCTTGGAGTGAATGTTTTGCGATTGCCTCTTGGTACGTTTTAAATTAATGTGAAATATGAGTTGATTAAAATTAGGCGAAGGGGGGGGGGGGACTCTAGATATACCCGAGAGTACTTGGAGTATGTCCAAAACTAAACCGTCATGGCTACCCGCAAAGAATATGTGGGCTGAATGGAGTCTCTGAGGCTATTGTTCATAATGCACCCGCAGGTGTAACAGAGATCGACGCCCCGAGATCACTTTTCAGGAGTTCCCGCTTCCTTTGGGTATTTTGCCACCGTAATGGTTTGATCTAGGTGTTGGATTTTCACCTGATGGTTTGTCAATTTGGAAGAGTGAATCCTAATTATTCTAGTCACTCAAGTGCTTTTGATACAGCTTGACCGATCGGACGAACCACAGCCAAGTGCAAAGCATACACACCGGAGTCTTGTCAATTTTAGTAAATTTTGAGATGAGTGTTCTTGTTAAAAAGAAAACCCTCCAGGAACCTCTTTCAATCCAAGTGGATCTCAATCGGGGAATCAAGGAAGGGTTAATTTTATTAAAACTGAAGAAACAGTTGATGAAAAAGAAAACCAAGATACACAATGCCGGTTCTCTAATTAGTCCTGCCATGCATCTCTTTCCTCTTTCGGGTCAATTGGGAAGTCGTGGGGTAAGTATTAAATTACTTTGAAACCTTAGATATGGAATATGGAATTGATAATAAATCAAAGTATACTACCCTGCAGATTAGAACTACGCTAGATTGCAAAAAAAAAAGGAACGAAAAGAGAAAAAAGACACGGACGCAAATCCCCCCAGGGGGGATGGTGAATAGAGCCTATTCGAAAGGACCTCTTCGTCACTTGTATCATGCTCCAAGTTATACTTGTCCTCATTTTCATACTCATCTTCTTCAGAGAAAAGGTCATAAGGTAGTAAGCCTTCCAGACTGTCATCATTATATGGAGAACACATAGGAGTCCCATCATCTATATTATAGTTTTCATCATAAGTTTCACTATAAGATTCTGTAATGGTTTCATCCTTAGGCTTGTACTGTTTAGATGGTGACAAAGGGTAGCCCTGGCCTACCATGTTTATATGATCAAGGTTGCTTGAAGTTGTTTCTTGATTGCTGACCTTGGGAAGTCCATGTTCCATGACTTGATTTGCAACATAGCAAGTTCTTTCTTGGTGGAATTGTTCACAGGGTCTACACCATGGAATAACTTCTTCTACCATGTTAGCTGAGTCTAACTAGTTTGGAATCCTAGGCTCTTGTTGAGGAAAATTCTTTTGATACATCTGATTCTGCCTAAGCTGAAAGTTCCTAGGTCCATTATTTCTTTCCATTGTGCTCAATCTATTATGCATATGATTCAGTTGTGCGGATTGATTTGCCATAAGTTGGTTTTGACTAGTAACCAAGTCTTTTATCATGTTTGTTACCTTTTCCATGGGATCTTTAGAGGTTCCATTTTCTTCTAATTCGACGGCTTTACCCTTGGTCTCTTTGTTGCAGGAATTGTTTCCCCTAGTGTGACCTGGTGAACCGGACAAGGATAACTTGTTCGGACTTCAGAAGACCTTTGGGAGTACTTCTGGGAAGTGTTTGTTGTACTATATCACATGTTCATACCCCATGGGGGAGTTGTAATAAATATTCTAGCATGATAGTGTCTGTAAAAGACTCGGTCTCTTAGACTTTATTTGTCAATCCGATCAGCCCAAGGTGTTTTTTCCCTTGGTTATTATTGGTTGTTGAATAAACGACTGATAATTTATGAGTTTTTCACTCCATACCTCCAAAGTTGGGGTGGTCGGCTTGGCGTTTAGGCCTATTGAGGTTGTTAGAGTCTCTGTGTAAATGTATAAACATGCTAGACATCATGGTCGAGTCATATGAACATGTCTTAAGTCCCCCTAAGTTTTTTCATTTTTTTTAATTTTTAAAATTTTTTCAGTGTTTTTTATTAAAATTTAATTTTTTCAAAACTTAGGCTATTTTTTAATAGTTTAATTGGAAAAATTGATTTTGTAATAAAAGTGGGCCAAATAATTAGTTTCACACATGTAGGTGCTCATTTTCAAGCTAAAAGCACCATGTAAACCCATGGACCCACTATTTCCTAGTTTTGAGTGATTTTTCATCACTTGGGTCAGAAAACTCCAAAAAATCATTTATTGATTATTTTAATTAATAAATTCGTGAATAATGGAGCAAATCCAAAATCATAGATCAATGGATTCTCAGCCGATTTGATTGAAATCAGTCAAATCTGAACCAGATTGACTGGATCTAACAAATCCTTGACTGAAGGAGGTGATCAAATTAGATCCAAAGTTGATCTTCAACAGCCTTTAGGGGGAATTGCGCCCTCTCTCTCTCCTCCACACGTGTGGGCTCTCATGGTAGCTCTGTGGACTGATGTGTCAGTTTATGGGTTGACGTGTCAGCTCAATCAAGCTGATTGACAAATAGGCTCAGTTCAGCTTCAGATCTGCATTGATTGACTCTCCATCAGCTGATTTGATCCGTCTCCTTCGGATTTGTGCCCCCCCTGGGCTGGATCTCCTAGTTTTTGTATAAATCAAAATCAAAGCACAAGCAGCCTCTTCCAAGCTAGTTAGAACTGGGATTGAGGTGCTGTTGCTCTTGTATTGTATTGTTTATTATTTTGGAATAAAGAAGCTTTGGAGGCAAGATCTATGGTGTAATGCTCTTCATGTGTGGATGGTGATTGTCAAATGCTTATGAGGTATAATCTATGTTATTTATCTCTGCTTTTGCTGGTTAATTGTTGGCCTTGAAGGAGAGAGCTCCCTCCTGTTAGGGTAAGAGTTTATTCTAGTTTGATTTATGCTCTTATTGCTGCTTGTTTCAGATCTATTAGAGTTGTATGTATTTTAAGTTTAATTGCATGCTTTCCAATTATCTTTTCTAGCAACATCTATGTTTTAACCATCTGTTTGTGCAAAGATTTCTATGTTGTAGGTGATATTGCTTGTAGATGAGGTTGAGCTAGTTTGCATCTTCCTCTTCTTCAAGATCTTCTGAATGACATAGTCCTTCGGTGTTCCACCAAAGCAGACTCCAAAGCCCAACATTCCCAGGCTTCCAACACTCTTTCTCTCTCTTCCTCCAAAATCTTAATTTCTCTTCAAATTGGTTACTTTTAAAGAATTTTATTGCTTAGATCTGTCTCACAAAGAAAATTACATATAGATCTAGTTAGTAAAATCCTTTCTTAAGTTTAGATCTCAGTTCCGTTTTGCATATAAAGTCATATTTTAAGAGATATAGCTGAAATTATCCTCTTTTTTGCAAGCATTTTAAAGAAAATTTGTAGCTTGCTTTTAAGGTAGTTTCCTTTGCTGTACTTTAAAGTTTCATATTCTGCAATAAAAGTGCACATCTCATTGGCTGTCCAAACAGCAAGCCAAGATCCCAAGGAAAGCTTGCTTTCCTTGGTTCTTTTCTTTTGCAAAACTAGATTACCCCAACTTAACAAATTTTTACTTAGTTTTTTTTCGGTAACTAGTGTGGTGACCCAAAACACTTTTAAAGTGTGTTTGGACACATTTGATTTTAATTGCTCGCTGTTTTTTAGCAGGTCTAACAAAAAAGAGAAGAAGACCCTGCCCAATTTCCAACTCTTGGATGAACCAAAGCTTTCCGGAATTTTTCCCCACCGCTGTGTTTTGATTCTAGCTTGTTACAAGCTTGTTGTAAGCCTTTGGATCCCAGATAACAAGGACCAAGGCGCATCAATTTCAATTTACTGATATTGTAAATCACTGCTAATAAAAAGAAAAGGTCCTTTCGAATAGGCTCTTTCGAGCCTATTCACCATCCCCCCTGGGGGGATTTGCATCCGTATCTTTTTTGCTTTTCGTTTTTTTTTTTATTAGCAGCGATTTACAATATCAGCAAATTGAAATTGATGCGCTTTGGTCCTTGTTATCTGGGATCCAAAGGCTTACAACACGCTTGTAACAAGCTAGAATTAAAACACAGCGATGGGGAAAGCTTCCGAGAAGCTCTGGTTCGTCCAAGAGTCGGAAATTGGGCAGAGTCTCTTTCTCTTTTTTCTTAGACCTGCTAAAAAACAACGAGCAATTAAAATCAAATGTGCCCAAACACACTTTAAAAGTGTTTTGGGTCACCACATTAGTTACCGAAAAAAAACTAAGTAAAAATTTGTTAAGTTGGGGTAATCTAGTTTTGCAAAAAAAAAGGAACCAAGGAAAGCAAGCTTTCCTTGGGATCTTGGCTTGCTGTTTGGGCAGCCAATGAGATGTGCACTTTTATTGCAGAATATGAAACTTTAAAGTACAGCAAATGAAACTACTTTAAAAGCAAGCTACAAATTTTCTTTCAAATGCTTGCAAAAAAGAGAATAATTTCAGCTAGATCTCTTAAAATATGACTTTATATGTAAAACGGAACTGAGATCTAAACTTAGAAAGGATCTTACTAACTAGATCTATATGCAATTTTCTTTGTGAGACAGATCTAAGCAATAAGACCAATTTGAAGAGAAATTAAGATTTTGAAGGAGGAAGAGAGAGAGTGTTGGAAGCCTGGGAATGTTGAGCTTTAGAGTTTGCTTTGGTGGAACACCGAGGGACTATGTCATTCAGAAGATCTTGAAGATGAGGAAGATGCAAACCAGCTCAACCTCTTCTACAAGCGATATCACCTGCAACTTAGAAATCCTTGCACAAATAGATGGTTAAAACATAGGTGCTGCTGGAAGAGATAATTGGAAAGCATGCAATTAAACTTAAAATACATACAACTCCAATAGATATGAAACAAGCAGCAGTAAGAGCATAAATCAAACTAGAATAAACTCTTACTCTAACAGGAGGGAGCTCTCTCCTTCAAGGCCAACAATTAACCAGCAAAAGCAGTGATAAATAACATAGATTATACCTCATAAGCATTTGACAATCACCATCTACACATGAAGAGCATTAATTACACCATAGATCTTGCCTCCAAAGCTTCTTTATTCCAGAATAATAAACAATACAATACAGGAGCAACAGCACCTCAATCCCAGTTCTAACTAGTTTGGAAGAGGCTGCTTGTGCTTTGATTTATACAAAAACCAGGAAATCCAGTCGAGGGGGGCGCAAATCCCAAGGAGATAGATCAAATCAGCTGATGAAGAGTCAATCAATGCAGATCTGAAGCTGAACTGAGCCTACTTGTCAATCAGGGGCTTGATTGAGCTGACACATCAACCCATAAATCGACACATCAATCCACAGAGCTCCCAGGAGAGCCCACACGTGTGGAGGAGAGAGAGAGGGTGCAATTCCCCCTAAAGGCTGCTGAAGATCAACTCTGAATCTGATTTGATCACCTCCTTCAGTCAAGGATTTGTCAGATCCAGTCAATTTGGTTCAGATCTGACTGATTTCAATCAAATCGGCTGAGAATCCACTGATCTATGATTTTGGATTTGCTCCATTATTCATCAATTTATTAATTAAAATAATCAATAAATAATTTTTTGGGGCTTTCTGACCCGAGTGATGAAAAATCACTCAAAACTAGGAAATAGTGGGTCCATGGGTTTACATGGTGCTCTTAGCTTGAAAATGAGCACCTACATGACTGAAACTGATTATTTGGCCCACTTTTATTACAAAATCAATTTTTTCAATTAAACTATTAAAAAATAGGCTAAGTTTTGGAAAAATTAAATTAAAAAAAAAACACTGAAAAATTCAAAAAATTAAAAAACCTAGGGGGACTTGAACATGTTCATATGACTCGACCATGATGTCTAGCATGTTTATACATTGACACATAGACTCTAATAACCTCAATAGGCCTAAATGCCAAGCCGACCACCCCAACTTTGGAGGTATGGAGTGAAAAACTCATAAATTATCAGTCGTTTATTCAACAACCAATAATAACCAAGAGAAAAAACACCCTAGGCTAATCGGATTGACAAATAAAGTCTAAGAGACCGAGTCTTTTACAGACACTATCATGCTAGAACATTTATTACAACTCCCCCATGGGGTATGAACATGTGATATAGTACAACAAGCACTTCCCAGAAGTACTCCCAAAGGTGTTTTGAAGTCCGAACAAGTTATCCTTGTTCGGTTCACCAGGCTCACTTGATAAAAAACCATTAAGTACAACTTAGGTGGTATCAGACTGTAATACAATAGCTAGAATGGTGGTAGCTATCTGTGAGAAGACGTGTGACTGCTACGCTCATCCGTGCAACGCGGAATACAAAATGAGGCCAAAGGGGCCAATTTATAGTAAGGATGAGGGCGAGAACCCCAAAAGTCCAAAATATAACCCTAGAAGATGAACAATCATAAAGTTTGTGGCCCCAAGGTCATAAAGTCAACTTCCCGGGGTCATAACTTTTGCATACGATCTCCGATTTGGGCGCTCGATAGCTCGTTGGAAAGATCTATTCGAGGACCACGCTGATGACCACGAATGTGTTAGATTCGTGGGAGGAAGATTTCCCAAAAAACGTCGTTTAGGGCCTCAAAATGGCCCTAGAAGTTTGAGACCCGAAAAAGCATAGAATAGGTGGCCACCGGTTTCCATTTGGATCAATCCTCCCTCCTTAGGAAGCAATGGTGTCCATTTCGTCGAATCTCGTATCATATCTCGAACTGTGTGTTGAGTTGATCTCTTAGTGTGACATCTGCCGAAGTGAAGAGGCTGCTTTTCTTTGGCATCTCGAGAGGGTTGTAATTGCTATATGGATGATTTGCTTTTGGAGGAGCACCTTGAATGCATGGCCTTGCATCGTAGAGGTACTAGGATGGATGAGGAAACAATGACTCTGTTTTCTTCTTATGTCTGATGAGCATAGATACACTGTGCTAAGGGTGTGGAAGTGATCTAATGTTCTCCTTTAGATGCAATTGTGAAGAGAAATAATTTCCTGATGTGGGAGCTTATTTTCCTACCTTGCGAGATTGTGGTAGGTGCAACTGTCTCTGATATCCGATAGAGTTTTCCTCCCAAAGTAACAATGACACTGTGAGGCCGTGACTCATATACAGCATGACGCTTCCACATATATGGTTGTACTAAAAGAACATCATAGACTTCAAGTGGGGCCACATCACACAATACCTTGTCTTTGAAAGGCTTGATGCCATATGGTAGGACGCATTGTTGAGTAATGTAGATACCTCGTCCTTGGCTTAGCCAACCGATGTTGTAGGGTTGTGGATGTGGTGTTGTCGAAAGCTCCAATCTCTTGACGACTTCTGCTGAGATCAAGTTCTTTTGGCTGCCGTTGTCAACAACAGAATGTAGAGGCATTTCGTTCATCCACATCTGCGAGTGGAAGAGGTGCTCCTCTGCCTCTGACTCTTCAGGCTCCTCTGTTTGAATATGTGTAGTAGCAATAGTGGCAATGGGGTCTGCATCAATGATCTGCTTCCCATGGTCTGCGGTTGTGGCATTGGGTTCTGAATTGGGATCTGATTTTGAAGATTTGATCTTGGCCACCAATGACTGCTTTGAACAACATTCATCAGTGTTGTGCCAAGGGCTTTTTGAAAGTTTTTGAAAGTTTCCCCAACCCGGTTTCAAGCCTTTTGGCTTCTCTACATGGTTTTAATGCTCAACCCTTTCAATGCATAAATTTTAACAAAATATAACCTGAATGAAACACATGAGGAACTTTTTCTCAATTTTAAACAAACTCAGAAATTTTCTTTTGAATTGGAAATTTAACAACTCAAAAAATTTCAGACAGTCAAACACATGAAATTAACACGCTTGTTTTTTACCAATGTCCATGATAAAACCCCCAAGGGAAAACCTGATTTCTGAGTGAGATTTTATTTTTCTTCAGTAAAAATTCAAAAATAAAATCAGCAGTACTTATCAATTTTCAGTCTTGAAATTTGAACCCACTGCTGAAATTCCTTCCTCGAAAAATGTGCCAGACTCTGCCTCTAAATTTGTGTCAATTAATTGTTGTACGAACAATTA
Organism: Pseudotsuga menziesii; assembly: GCA_001517045.1. Taxonomy (NCBI): domain Eukaryota; kingdom Viridiplantae; phylum Streptophyta; class Pinopsida; order Pinales; family Pinaceae; genus Pseudotsuga; species Pseudotsuga menziesii. The sequence continues at coordinate 567,134 of LPNX010388719.1, read as the reverse complement.
AATTTCCGTCTTTTACCTTGAAAATCGTGCCCACCGAATCTGTCTCAATTTATGTGTCAGTTCGTACTAAACAGACATAATTTATTGTAGGCAGTATAGTCTTGATTTATGTGTAAAACCCAGAGTTCCGTACAATCTCGAGTTATGTGCAAAACCCAGAATTCCGTACAATCTCGAGTTATGTGCAAAACACATAATTTAATGCAGGCCGTACTTTCCTCAATTTCTGTGCTAACCGTACACGCTGTACGAAACTCGAAATCCGTGCAACAAAAAAACCCTCATCGATTTCTATGCAAGTGTATGGATTCATTTTCGAAATTTGTGCCTACAAATTTCTCTTGGTCTTGGGAAATGTGTCCTGTAAATATTTTCTCAATCTCTGCAATTTCTCTCTCCTGGTTCAAAATCTCTTCAAACCCTCATTTGTCTTTTGCTTCTCTCTCTCTCCAAAAATCACTTCTGAAGATCAACACACTGATTGAACATTTGCCTTGCCCTAGCCTTTTTGTTCATGGTAACTTCCCTTGTCAATCTAACGGTCAAGATTAGATTAGATGAAGGGTTCACATTAAATTCTCCATTAAATAATAATTTTAATGACATTTAGTGCACTCATGTCATTTAATAAAGTTGAGCAACCCCTTTTTCTATTTGATCACTCACTTAACTTTTTAAATGTGAACTTAGAAAAATACCAACACTTAGCTTTTTAATAAAGTCACTTTAAAATTATAAAGTGCTTCTGACTTCATTAACTTTTTAAATGTGAACTTAGAAAAATACCAACACTTAGCTTTTTAATAAAGTCACTTTAAAATTATAAAGTGCTTCTGACTTCATTAAATGCACAAAATGACTAGGAGTCACATTTAAGTGTCTTTGTCCACCTCAAGGCAAATCTAGGTGGACAAACACTTCCTAGGTAACTTTTCAACACTCCCTCTTACCGAGGAAAGTGTTTTTAACCACTCCCAACTTATCTCTGATGTAGACATGCTTCCCTCTACCCAAAGCCTTCGTGAGAATGTCAGCCACCTGCTCATCTGTCGGAACATACTGCAATCGAACAGCCCCTCTCTGAACATAGTCCCTGATGAAGTGATATCTAATCTCAATGTGCTTCAACCCGTCATGATTTACCGGATTCTTAGAGAGCTTGATGCAACTCTGATTATCACACTGTATAACTGTAGGCCTCAGCTCCATATAAAACAAATCCACCATCAACTTGCGAAGCCACAAGGCCTCACAACTAGCTTGACTAGCTACCATATACTTAGCCTCAGCAGAACTCAATGCCATGGATTTTTGCTTCCTGCTGAACCATGACACAAATGTCAAACCCAAGCTAAAGCAACAACCGGAAGTGCTCTTTCGGTCCGAAACACTACCTGCCCAATCTGAATCAGTATAGCCAAAGCTCCACCATGAACTGACTGAGAGTGTTCACTGCAAAACTCATATCTGGCCTGGTGTTGACCAAATACATCAACGAACCAATCAACTGACAATACAAAGTAGGGTCCACCAACTCTCCCTCTGAAGCATGAAGCTTCGCCCACTTGGTGATCATAGGTGTTGACATAGGTTTGCAATCAGTCATCTGAATTCTCTTCAGAACATCTGCAGCATATTTTTCTTGCCCTAGGAAAACATGTACATCCTCCTGCCAAATTTCCATCTCCAAATAATAATGCATTAGTCCAAGGTCTGTTATCTCGAACTCTGAAGCAAGATCCTTCTTGCAAGCATCAATCAGGTGCTCTCCCCCAGTAATGAACAAGTCATCAACATATAGCAAAAGAATAAGAGGAACACCACCAATCACGATGTAGTACAGGTTGGGATCCGCTTCACTCTTCTGAAACCCAATAGAAAGCAAGTAGGAATCAATCCTGGAATACCAAGCTCGATGGGCTTGCTTCAGACCCTACAAGGCCTATTTCAACCTGCAAACATGAGAATCTCTCTCATACACCTCAAAGACCTGTGGCTGCTCCAGATACACCTCCTCCTATAGAAAACCGTTGAGAAAAGCGGTTTTCACATCCATCTGATGGATCTTCCAACCCATCTTTGCCACGACGGAGATCACTGCCTTGATCGAAGAAAATCTGGCCACTGGTGCAAATGTCTCACATAGTCAACTCCATTGACATGTGAAAAACCACGTGCAACAAAACGAGCTTTGAACTTCTTAATACTACCATCCGTAGCATGCTTTATCCTGTAAAGCCATTTGGAAGTCACAACTGACTTCCCCTCTGGTCTCGAAACCACTTCCCACACCCCATTCTTCATGATGGAGTTGTACTCCTCCATCATGGCATCTCTCCATACTTGGTGTGTAGAAGCCTCCTCATAAGTATTAGAAACGGTGTCACGCAAGCTAGTCACCTATGCCATATAGCTGGAAAATCTCTCAGGTGCCCTGCTCTCTCTGACCTCCCTCTTGGGTGGTCCAACTGACTCCTCCGCTTCCTTCATCAACTCCTTAAGCCAACTTGGCTTTCTCTTCCTGGAGGAAGCATCCTGTCTCAGACTCTCCTCTACCTCCTCATCAAACACCTCTCCCTGAAGAAGTACCAACAACTTGAGAACCTGTCCCTGGTGAACCTGTACCTGTACCACTAGAACCCGAATCACCTGAAGGTGTGATCTGTGAACCTGTCCCTGTACCAGATGTACCTGCAGACTGAGCCCCTGTAATAAAGAACCTATAACCTATGACTTAGTCACACCTGAAACCGATGACCGTGAACTCTGACTCGTTGAACTTTGAGCTATCACCTGTGTAGTACCCTGTTGATCCTCCATCTCGGAATCAAGAGACCTCTTGAAGGCTTTCAAACTTCACCTCCCTTCTCACCACAACTTTCCTCTGTGCAGAAAGGTATATGCGAAAATCCTTCGATGTCTCTTCATAACCAACAAAAATACCACGCTCACCTGTAGCCTCCAACTTTGTCCTCTTCTCAGAAGGGACATGAGAGTATGGAAGGCAACCAAAAATGTCTCCTTAAGAGTTTTACTCCCCAATGCACGGTGCAGACTCCTGTTGAGAACATAAACAACAGTACTACAGGCCTCTTTTGATCATGCAGCATGGCTCTCGCTGCACCCACTATAGAACGGTTCTTCCTTTCAGCCACTCCATTCTGCTATGGAATGCAAGGAACTGTCAACTGCCTCTTTATCCTCTCCTACCGACAATACTCATCAAAAGCACGGTAAGTATACTCACCCTCATTGTCTGACCGAAGCACCTTGAACTTCTTTCTTGTCTAGTTCTCGACAAGAGCTTTGAACTCTTGGAACCAAAGCAAGACTTCCTTTGATCTCTTGCTTCTAAGGAAATAGATCCAGGTCTTCCTAAAAAAGTCATCAATGAAAGTGATGACTCATACCCTGTCAAAGAGGTAGATGACATGGGACCACACAGATATGAATGAATCAACTGAAGCACTCCCTTTGATTGGGAATCATTGCTTGGAAAAGCAATCTTGGTGTACTTTCCCAAAGCACACCCTCTACACACACCACTCGACTCTGTGCGGAAATCTGGCATACCTGTCGTCGTATCTCTTAGCATCCTCAAAGCTGGATGGTGAAGATGGGCTATCCTCCTGTGCTAAAGCTCACACAACTCACTGCTGCTCTGAGTGTGTGACAGTGCGTGATGTCGCTCGAAGAAAAGCTTGTACAGTTTCCCACACCTGACTCCAATCACCCTCGAATCAGATGGACCTGTTGCCTTGGGAAAGATGTGAACTTTCCCATCAAGGACATATACACCTAAGACTGTGATCAATCATGGAACCTGAAACAAGATTCTTCTTGAGCCTAGGGACATACAACACATCCCTCAGATACATAGGCTGCATGGACTCCTTGTCAAAACGGACAATCCCACGCCCAACTGCACTCACCACTGTGTCATCTCCCAATACAACCTCCATCTCCAAGTCTGACTCTGACATCTCTGTGAACATGTCGCGATCACCTGTCATATGACTAGAAGCTCCACTATCAATGTACCAAGTGGAGGAAGTAGTGGTGGCACTCAACGAATGCCCAACAATCATGGAATGCTCCATGTGGTCCTCAAAATCCTTGCTGGTAATAGAAGAGAGTGCCCAACAATCATGGAATGCTCCATGAGGTCCTCAAAATCCTTGCTGGTAATAGAAGATGCTCTCACAACACCAACACCTGCAAAGAGAGAAAAGTCTCTCTCAAATCTCGCTGCAAACTCATCAATCTCCGTTGTAGCTGTAGTCTGCTGCTTCTTCTTTTTGTTAGGACACTGTCCAACATAGTGTCCCACCTACTGACATGCAAAGCATTTCACTTTGCTCATGTCTTTCTTCTCTCCACCATGCTGATTGGCTCCCTCCTTGGAACCCTTATTGAACTTCTTCTTCTTCTTGCCCTTCGTTGCTAAAGCAACATTCTCCTCATCATCCCTCTGATGTGATGAGCTGCCCTGTATGAAGCCTCTCCGTATCTCCTCCCGTGTGAGATCATCCCACAATCGATCCCATGTGGGTATGTTCTCCCTCCCAATAATGGTCTGAACAAATACAGTCCACTGCTGTGACACTCCATTTAGGGTTGTATGCAACATCTCAGGACTACCTATCACCTCTCCTACAGCTGCAAGCTCATCTCTTACCTGTGTGATCTTGGTAAGATATGATGCCATGCCTTTTCCTTTACCCATGCACACACTCTTCAACTTCTCTCTCAATACTATCTTCCTGTTTTCATTGGAACTTTGATAAAGATTTGTCAAAACTGTCCACATCTCAAATGCATGGTCTTTGGCTGAAATGTGAGGGATCACATGATCCTTCACTGCATCAAGAATGACCCTTCTTGCCCTCACATCCTTCTTCATAAAAGTTGCCTTATCTGTTGCATCAACAAGTACTACTACATGATTTGCTGTTGTCCCATGAACTATATCCCATAGTTCATTCTCTTCAAGAATCAAACTAATTCTAGCCTTCCAAGCGCTAAAATTTGCAACCCCTTTAATTTATCTTCCACTCTAAGACCGAAAACCATGACTGCGACCTGTAACCTCAAGCAAGCTGTTCAAGACTTATTTTCTTCAAACCCCAGTTTTTGAATGTTTAAAATTATGAATCTTTAATACTGCTCTGATACCATGAAATTTTTTGAAAGTTTCCCCAACCCGATTTCAAGTCTTTTGGCTTCTCTGCATGGTTTAATGCCCAACCCTTTCAATGCATAAATTTTAACAAAATTGAACCTGACTAAAACACACGAGGAATTTTTTCTCAATTTTAAACAAATTCAGAAATTTTCTTTTGAACTAGAAATTTAACAACTCAGAAGATTTCAGACAGTCAAACACATGAAATTAACACGCTTGTTTTTTACCAATGGTTCAAGATAAAACCCCCAAGGGAAAACCTGATTTCTGAGTGAGATTTTATTTTTCTTCAGTAAAAATACAGAAATAAAATCAGCAATACTTATCAATTTTTTTAGTCTCGAAATTTGAACCCATTGCTAAAATTTCTTCCTCGAAAAACGTGCCAGACTCTGTCTCTAAATTCGTGCCAATTAATTGCTATACGGACAACAATTAAATTTGTCTTTTACCTCGAAAATCGTGCCCACAGAGTCTGCCTCGATTTCTGTGTCAGTCTGTACTGTACAGACAGACTTTATTGCAGGCTGTACAGTCTCGATTTGTATGCAAAACCCAGAATTTTGTGAAGGTCGTACTTTCCTTGATTTTTTTGCTGATCATAGAGGTTGTACGAAACTCCTCGAAGTTTGTGCAGCAAAAAAACCCTCCTCGATTTTTGTGCAAGTGTACAAATTCCTTCTCGAAATTTGTCCTTGAAAATTTTTCTTGGTCTTGAGAAATGTGTCCTACAAATATTTTCTCAATCTCTACAAGTTCTCCCTCCTGGTTCAGAATCTCTTCAAACCCTCATTTGTCTTTTGCTTCTCTCTCTCTCCAAAAATCTCTTCTGAAGATGAACACACTAAATGAACATTTGCCTTGCCCTAGCCTTTTTGTTCATGGTAACTTCCCCTGTCAATCTAACGATCAAGATTAGATTAGATGAAGGGTTCACATTAAATGCTCCATTAAATAATAATTAATTTATTAAATGACATTTAGTGCACTCATGCCATTTAATAAAGTTGAGCAACTTAACCTTTTAAATGTGAACTTAGAAAAATACCAACACTTAGTTTTTTAATAAAGTCACTTTAAAATTATAAAGTGCTTCTCACTTCATTAAATGCACAAAATGACTAAGAGTCACATTTAAGTGTCCTTGTCCACCTCAAGGAAAATCTAGGTGGACAAACACTTCCTAGGTAACTTTTCAACACTTTTAGGAAATCTGCACCACTTCTCGGTGTCCTTCTTTGTCTTTCCATTCCCCTTCTTTGCCTGTGGCAAGGACTAGTTGTCCTTTCCTTGTCCTGTGTTTTGCGGGCCAAGGTTTCCCTTGCCTTGCTTCTCCGGTGGGTTCGCAGGTCCAAAGTCTCGCTTGTTTTTTTGCCAAAATTTCTCCTCGATTTTGACAGCATATCGATAGGCAGATAAATTTCTCCTCGATTTTGACAGCATATCGATAGGCAGATCCAAGTGAAGAGATGTCGAAGAAATCCATCTTAGTTCGGATGTATCGATGTAGACCATTGCGATATTTCAGTATCAGGTGTCACTCAGAGTCTTTGATACCTAGCTTTGTGCGCAAGGTATGAAAGTTGTTGGTGTACTCCGACACCACCTGGTCCCTCTCTTGACGCAGAATGGTCCATTTTGTGTACTGGTCATCATAGTTTTCCACAGGGTAATATTGTTCCTTGACAGCATCTATGAAAGAAGCCCAAGTGGGATTTGTGTCAAACATTCCAGACTCATTTGATGAGTTTTGCTCCCAATAAGTACTCCACCAATTTTGGACATGGGGGATTGTCTTAAGGGGAGCAAAGGTGATCTTTTCTCTGTCGGAGAAATTGTGGACAAAGAAATACCATTTTAGAACATTCAACCAATTATATAGGGCATCTGCATCAATCTGGTCTTCAAATAAAGGAATATCAAAGTTAACTTGTACCTTGAAGAGAGTTGCATCCCCAAACCGGCTGCTCATTGAAGATGCACTTATTGTTGTCGGCATTCGCAGAAGGATTTGGGCGAAACTATCCATCATCTCGTACCTTTGTCGTTCGAGGGCTTCCTCGAGCAACGACTTGATAGGATCTCCTGCTCCGCCGTCTTTTTTTTCTTCCGCCATGGGAGGTTGTTTGGGACGGCGAGAGTGATCAAGTGAAACTAGTTCGAGACCAAACTCTCTATACCCGGACCTCGTCGAGGACATGCGCCGAGAAACAATCAAAGAGCAAATTGCTCTGATACCGCTGATCCGGATTTATGTGTGAACGAAATGAAAGAACAGATACAAAATCATAATCACAGACATTTTACAAAGATACAGTAAATACATATTCTATTAAATGGCGGAAATAGAGCAGACTGTAATACAATAGCTAAAATGGTGGTAGCTATCTCTGAGAAGAGATGTGACTGCTATGCTCATCCATGTAAAGCTGAATACAAAATGAGGCCAAAGGGGCCTATTTATAATAAGGATGAGGGTGAGAACCCCAAAAGTCCAAAACATAACCCTAGCAGATGAACCACCATAAAGTTTGCGTCCCCAAGGTGGTAATTGAACAGTCAACTTCCCGGGGTCATAACTTTTGCATACGATCTCTGATTTGTGTGCTCAATAACCTGTTGGAAAGATCTATTCAAGGAATACGTTGATGAACACGAATCCTCTAGAATTGTAGAAGGAAGATTTCCCAAAAAACGCCGTTTAGAGCCTCAAAACGGCCCTGAAAGTTTGGGACTTGAAAAACCGTAGAAAAATAACTAGGAAATTGCTAGAATGGGCAATTGTTTTGAGACAGTGGAATAGGTGGGTGGCCATCGGTTTCCATCTGGATCAGGACTTGAAATCACTCGAGAGATACTTTGGAAACACCAGTTTAGGGAACCACTCCACATGATTATGCCCTGGATTGATACATAAAAGAACACAATAGGAGCCGAAAAATAAGAGATATTATTCCATTATTAAATCATATCTTTTAGACATAATCACATTTATTTAAATATATATTATAGCTAACTATTGAGTGTCATTCTACAGAGACCCATAGAATTTTGAAATCTAACGAAGAACACAAAGGTTAGGTCAAGCTCTACTCTCTGGAAAGTTCAAGGATCACTTCTCCATTTCCTTTAGCTTCCTCCCATGGTTGCTGAAGATTTTAGTGACTAGAATGTTGTATTCAGAAAACTCTTGGCCAATCCCAAAAACAAGATGTGCTTTGACCTTAGCACAAGGAATACCAAATGGGCATTGGTTACTTGAGGGTTTTTCAAGTCTGTTTTTCCTCTCGGTGAATTAAATAGACCTAACCAGATGTGAGTTGTTTTTATTAGTTGGGTGTTTTCTCGATGATAACTGAGTAAGTATGATAATATACAGGCTGTTTCTAGAGAGATCCATTCATTTCAGGGTGTTTCAAGGGGGTTTGAGCAGATCTTGGAGCTTCCTTGGGTCAACCTACTTCCTCGGATTTGGGTCATTATTGAATACAGGATTATCAAATTTTTGTGAGGAATATTGAGGGGAAATCCATTACCATTCTAATAAAACCTTTGTATCTCATCGTTTCTCTCAAGCATAAAAATTCGAGCCAAATTGGGTATCCCTATGGCATTTTTGAATTAACACCATGTGGGTAAGCAGCTGGGTGATCTGCTGATACTATCTGATTATAACATTTATAAGGGTTGCACCATTTGTTTGTTCTAGTTGTTACATTGAGGGCATGGGTTCTGGGTTACCTACATTCTCCAATCTGGTTTCTTACAAGGATGCAAATCAACCCAAGGCATCTCTTTCAGTAGTGCAACCCCCTATTATGCTAAGCCCATACATTGTTGAGAAACTGGACTAGGTGCCATCTTTGGAGGTCAAGCATTTAGACGTAAATGAGCTCTTTTTATATTTTAAATTTGAGTCAGTAATATGTAGATTTAATCGGTTTAGGCCACTGTCGACAGAGCTACGACAATGTATACATTCTAACTGGACCAAGAATTGGGAGATCCTTTAATGTTCTAAAGGTTTTTTCTGCTGTTCAGTTCTACTCCTAGGATGATTACCAAGAGTATTTGAGAGGGGACCTTGGTTCTAGGGGAGAGCAGGGCTCTTTATGACCCCATGGTTTCTGGATTTTGATCCCACTGCTATGGTGGTATACTATAGTCCTACTATCCAAAATGTTGGTCTAGGCCTAGCTCTCAAATATGCCTCTTCCCTTTTGGCACCCTTCAATGTTTAAAGATATTTATAATGCTATGGGTAGCTTTTTAAAGTATGATTCTGAGAGGACCCAGCAGGGATTGTTTACCTGCGCTTGGAGATCAAGCTTAGTAAAGGTCTTCAATAAAGAATATTCTTCAATCATGGGAATTTCAAATGGATCCAATGTTTGGATTATGAAAATAGTAAAATACTGCTTTTAGGTGTCGATACTATCATCAAACAAGTCAACTTTAGGAGACTTGTCCACAAGCAAGAAGTTGAACTAAAAAGAAAAAGGGGCAGCTCTATAAATTTAAAAGCTGACAACCATCTAATCCTCGTCTTTTGTGTTAGGTTAAACTTGACTCAGTAAGAGTCAACCATGTGTTTATCGTTGGTGATTTACGAGTCCATGGTTTTGGGTGTCCCATGGTATTATATGTGATGAAACCTACTTATGGATGTTACGCCCCAGATTGTCTGCAATGTCCTTACCAGGATATACCAGAGTGAGGGGATCTTTTGCCATTGTAAAAGGCCAAGTTTGGGCTTGTTTATGTAAAAGTGTTGGTCTAGTTGGGCTTAAGATTCATGGTTTAGTCATGGTAGGTCCTCTTGGTTTTTACTCCAAGGAGTATTAGAGGCTTTGCTGACTAGCCCTTGCTGGGTGGAAGTCCCCCATCATGTTGGGCCTTTGTGCCTTGGGTTAGTGCTTTGGTGCTTCTTGGGATGGACCCACTAGGACACATGGGACAGGGGCTCCTAGCCACACTCATGTTATGCTTTGTAGAAAGTGATTGCGCATGTGAGGGTTGTCATTTCCACTTTAGCATGCCTCATTTATGCCCACTTGGGCCTTCTTTTTCATGTATTACCCCTCCTCTTGGTCTACATGTGCAAAATCTATGAAGACACCATCTTCAAGAAAGCCTTACCTTACTAAAGGGGAGGATGTTGAGGGATCTTCTACATCATTGGGTTTAGTTGGTGCATGAAATCCTCCTCTGACTCGCCACTTCAGTCGATTGAAGCCATTTGCATCATTTTATCAATGTTTTTAGTATTTTGTGGTTTAGTTCCCATCCTATGGGTGACACACCCTAAATTTAAGTTATTTTACATTTTAGTAAGATAGGCTCTAAAGTTGGAAAAGACTAGGATGCCCCATATCATAAAGGCTCCTAGCATTTATTTGAAAAGAAGCATTAGAGGAAATTTCAACTCAAAATGGGCCTCCTAATGAAAATAATAAAATAATAGTTAAAATAATAAAATAATATTTATTAATTTTGGAGGAAGAAAAGAAAAAAAACTACATTTTTTTGTTCATATTTTCGACATATCTCATGGTGTTTATACTCAAATTTCGATTGGGATACCTCGTTGGATACCTCATCATCACATTTTTTCAGGTATTTCTTGTTTTTGGTGTAGCCGGGTCCGTCAAAAGTATGCAGTGTGGGTATTCGTTGGATGCGAAATTTAATTTTGCATCCAGGGAGCTCTCCCACTCGAAATTTGTGTAAAAACACAGGGAGATATGTTGAAAATACGAACAAAAAAAGTAGTTTTTTTTATGATACCTATCCCCAAATTTATATTAAAAAATGGTTTAAGACCTATACTGTATTTCAAATTTAAAGCAATTTCCTTGGCTAACACATGATGACATGGAATTTGAATTAGGGTTGAGAGGCCCATTTTGAGTTGAAATTTCCTCAAATGACAAGGGTTCAAATATGCATTTATTTCTCTTTCTCTAGGCATATTGGAGCATTTGAGGCTAGATGCACATCTCTTTTTGGCACTCTTTTCTTGTGATGAATTTCTAGGGCTTTGTTGCCTCTCAAGATTGATTCAAAGAATGATTGTTATAACTCATGACTGAGGAGGATTTAAGAACTCTCTCTCTTTCTCTTTCCTTGGTGGATGTGGGTAAGATCTTTCCATTTTCCTGTTTGGCGTTGCTTTTGCACCTTAACCAAGATAAATTAGGGTTTTATTGGCATCATGTCAATCATGTTTGAGGAGACTTTCCTCTTGAAGGAGCTCTCCATAGTGGGGCCTTCGGATTCATTATTTTCCCTAATTAAGGTTTGGCTATTTTAACCTGTGCCAATAGCCAAATTGAGTAGGGACATTGACCTCTATCTCTTATTTCCCTAGGGTTGAGGAGTAAGGTCATAACCCCTTCTCTTTTTTTCTATCAAAATTCTATTGTATATATATTGTAAAAATACCAAAAAATATAATATTTGGAAAAACCCTAAAAATTTAGAAAATTCATATGTAAAAAATTATCATGAAATTGGAAATTGTGATGTGTTGGAAAAGTGCACCCTAGGTGGTTTTATGGTGGAATTTCAGGGGTGCCCTTTTCCCCTAGGGGTGATTTGTGAATTCTAGAGTTTCCTTTTTGCAGATCTGTTATAACAGGTACATCAGGTACATCGATCAATTGAGTTGAGTTTGAAGGCCTATAAAGCGAGGATTTAAGGCCAAGGTTGACCCCTAGGGGTTTGAACATCTGTTGGAAAGTGTTTTAAACAAGTACACCATCTATTTGAGGGCTGACCAGGACATAGACCAGATCTGGTCACACACTTCCAGATCTAATTTAAGGCTTTCCTTCACCCCCTAAAAGCATGTCATTTTCCCTACTATACTAGGTACACTATATATGGTAAGGTGGCATTGTTTGGGTAGATTTTTATTAATTTTTTAAGTCCTTTGACTGCTGCAACTTCATAACAACAATAACATATTGAAGTTATCTTTCTTGGAATCCATGATAAAGTGTTATAACTCCTTCCTCTCACTTAGTGTTATTGTTAATTCATTATTTTGACTCCATAAGGCATTGATCTTTGTCGTGAGGTTTCTTGGGAAAGGTTTTTGTGTGTTGTTTAAGTAATTGCAAATATCATTCATCAAATTCTAGAGAATCCCCCTTGGTCTTAGGAGTTGACCTAAAGTGTTAATAAGAAGTTCGGTTGTGTGACATTGGACACTAGCTTCTTCCATGCTTACCACTCATTGCACTGGAATCCATGACCTTGATCAAGGGTGTTATTTTGAGCGGTAACAACGGGCTTGAATTACTCCATTGTAAATTGCTTAAATTGGCCAAAGAGTGGCTAGTGATGGCCTGGTTGGCCAAAGTGGTCAAGGGTGATAGATCTTTCTCAATTTTGGATTTCCATAGTAAAAATCTTCTTCTCCATTGTGTGTGGTTGCTTATTATATGTATTATAATTTATGTGTTTTATATTATCCCTAATAACTGGTATCTGAGTGAGGTTGAAAAAAATGTAAATGTATTGGAAGCTATGGTTGCTTGCATTAAACCCAAGCTATTCATACATTGGTCGATGGAAAACCAAATGAATGCGATAAAGCTCACAAGTTAAAGTGATGGTTCATGGGTATGTGAACTGTGGTAAATTACAGTTAGAAAGGCATGGTAAATATTAAGGATGAGCACATGGATGATGAGGATGAAGAAGTGATCGATTCACTAGAAGCATTTTCTTTTATGGAGTTGATGGAAAACTAAATGAATGCGATAAAGCTCACAAGTTAAAGTGATGGTTGGGTATGTGAACTGTGGTAAATTACAGTTAAAAAGGCATGGTAAATATTAAGGATGAGCACATGGATGACGAGGATGAAGAAGGGATCGATTCACTAGAAGCATTTTCTTTTATGGAGTTGGAGTTTGATCATAATGTAAATAGGTATACAGTTAGGCATACGGTTGTAAAACCTGGTTAGGCATGTGTATCCCTGGCTTGGTGAGTCACGTGGTTAAAACTTTGAGGGGGGTTGGTGATTACCCCAAGTCAAGTTTGACTTGGTGAAAATCTCAAAGAGTCGAATATGGGTTTACTATTGGTGGTTTACGGGCCCATGGTTTTGGGTATTTGCCCATGGTATTGTATGTGATGAATCCTACTTCAATGACTCAATTGTAAATTCCCTAAATTGGCTGGTGTTGGCATGAGAGTGGCTAGTGATGGCCAGATTGGCCATGCCTTTGCCATAGTGGTCAAAGGTAATAGATCTATTGTTGGTATTTTTCCTGGTTTTGGGTTTCCACATTTAAAATCTTCTTCATTATGTGTATTTTTGCATTTGATTTCCTAACATTTTGGAAGGTGAAGAAAATGTGAGCACAACAGATTTGCCCAATTTGAGGTTGAGAAAGTCAATAAAAAAGTAACAGAAATAAAGAGTGATGGTATAAAACAAACAGAGATTCTTGAAGAAAATATGAACGTTGGGGATTCCTCCTCCCAAGAGTTAGTTTTAAATGATGCATCAGACGAAGGAGTTAAAAAATTGCATGGATCTGAAAATTTCAACTCTGATAAGGAACAGTTCCCCCATGAAAATTCAGAATTGCATAGATCTGATCTACAGGTGGTTGTTGCTGGACCACCTCCACGGGGTTGGACATCGATCAAAATTAGGAAGGGTTAAAAAGGCCAGATTGAGGTCATTGCAACATGAAGATTTTCTTTTGTTATTAGTGTCAAATTATGGGTGGATATCTATGAATGTTGTAAGAGCATATTTATGTAACGTGCTATATGCACTTTAACAATGTGGCTTCCTTTATTTTTATGAAAAGAAATTGTGATTTTTTTTCTTGTGGAAGAAAAAAATTATAGTTAACTGTTTATTAATGACCAACCTCTAAGAGAAATTCTAATTATTATTCTACACTCCGTCTTCTCTTGATTTCTGTGCTTGGATGCTTTGCTGAATGCCTTCATAATTTTATGCAACTCATGACTAAGCACTTTTAAGAATACTTTATGTTCAGTTCAATTTGATAACATTTTATTTGGCTTCACCTTATAGCAGACTTTCTCACCTTATAGCAGACTTTCTTGACATATAGAAATGACAATTCTTTTACCAATACCGATCTTTAAAATTATACCAAATTAACAAATGTCTGTGTACCAGACTGAATTTTACATTAGAAAACATTAAAAAAGAGCTCCGGTGTACGAAGAAAACCTAATTTATGGATTATGATAAATGAAAACTACTAAAAATAGTTAGGTACAGTGTTACCGTATGAACTAGCAGGGCTAGTCTCCGACAAGCATATAAAGGAGAGAGTGACCACTGTCACCTTAGCCACTCTTCCCAAACTTCTTCAGAAGTTCAAACCTCCTAGGGGAGAGCCCTAATGTAACCCTATAAGGAGCACTAAAACACCAAATAATATCTTCTTTGAAACACCAAATAATATCTTCTTTGAAGAATGCTAGTGACCAATGTCTTATTGGAGTCAATTCAAGGAATGAAGAAAATATACTGTGTGTGTGGATATGAATCATGCAAATATTATTAGCATATCAACCTTAGCAGTACATTCATACAAGGATAACTATTAACCAATTTCAGTCTTAGTTTATGCATATGCCATATAAGTGTGGAGTGTCATTCACTTAATTAGCCAATTAGTTCCAATGAGCAACAACAAGTATGATATGGCATTCACAATTCAAACTTGTATTCTTATATTGGTTCCCAGCATTTTAAGTGTAGTTGGGCAGCCAAAGGACAAAATAAGAGTGCTGTCAAAGTTTATGTATGTATATTGCCAGTGTAACATCCAAAGTACAGCAGTATTAGCAGAGGTGAATTCAACGGTATATCATTTTTTTTCAGTGTTTCTCAAACCATTCCCAAATGTATACACTTTGACCTTCAAATAAACGTGTCAGTGCATCAGTAGCAAGGAAACATTTAATAACTGTGCATATTCATAACACACCATGTATAATGTTAATCAAAGGTAACAGCTGTAGTAGGTAGGCAATCTAGTGATACATGACATTCAAAAGACAAATTTTGCCAACTTTTAGGTTGTTTATCAGTTGTTAACAGATTTGTCTATACATAATAAAATGGAGTTCAATATAGGTCTGCTAATGGAAACTACACCATAACATGCAATGCACATATGTTCATTAACTGACAGTTGCTTGTTTGATGCAGGTGGTGGCAAAAGGTTAAGGGCACAGGCAGTCTGCAAATGAGATTGCAGACTGCTTACAAGTTAAATGAGCACTGTAAAATCCCTACACGCTACTGAGTATAAGTGAAGGAAGGCCAAAGAATAAGACCCAGGCTGCTAACGAGTAGTTAAGGTAAAGTATAACCCAGCAGAGGTTCGGTGGTGAGCATGGGAGATTAGGGTAAGCCCTAAAGGGCTGTCTTGTGACAGGCCGCAACATTAGAGAGGCTGGCCAAGGGAAGGAAGGAAAGGTATGAACATGTAGAAGAGGGGTAAGGGCTAGCTGTGAAGGAAAGGCGGAGGAGGGAGCAGGCTTAAAACAAGCTTGTTTGATGCAGGTGGTGGCAAAAGGTTAAGGGCACAGGCAGTCTGCAAATGAGATTGCAGACTGCTTAAAAGTTAAATGAGCACTGTAAAATCCCTACACGCTACTGAGTATAAGTGAAGGAAGGCCAAAGGATAAGATCCAGGCTGCTAACGAGTAGTTAAGGTAAAGTATAACCCAGCAGAGGTTCGGTGGTGAGGATGGGAGATTAGGGTAAGCCCTAAAGGGCTGTCTTGTGACAGGCCGCAACATTAGAGAGGCTGGCCAAGGGAAGGAAGGAAAGGTATGAACATGTAGAAGAGGGGTAAGGGCTAGCTGTGAAGGAAAGGCAGAGGAGGGAGCAGGCTTAAAACAAGCTGGCCAAGGGGACAAGTCAAAGGAAAAAAAGCAGCAAAAGAGAAATAAGGGAGACACCAGCCCTAGGGAGATGGGAGAAAAAGAAGGTGAAGGTGGCAAGGGAGGAAAGGTAGGGATAGGGTATACTGAGGGTTTAGATAGGCAGGTTTAGGGCTTAGATTTTAGCTTTTGGTGCAGATTGTAGGGATTTTAGGATTTTCACTATTTTTAGGGCTGCTACAATTTCGCCCTAGGGGTTTTAGGGACAAATAGGGCAGGGCGAAATTGTAGGAGAGAGGGCCAAAATTTTAAGAAGGCCATTTTTTGATTTTCTAGGGTTTTTAACATGAAATTGCAGATCTACTTTTAACCCTAATTCTACCATGAAAATGCTAAGAGACTAACCCTAGATGCTGGGCTTTGAAAAGGAAGAGAGGTTTTGGGGCAAAAGGAGAAAACCCTACCCTAACCTAGGGCATCTAAGGAGTAACTAACCTACCTCTTGAGAAGCTTAACCTAGTTTTTACAACTAACCCTAAAGCCCTAAGGTTCTAACCCTAGAAGGACTCCTAAAAGGATGTACTTCTACAACCAAGGTGACTAAAAGTTGACGAAAGATCTAGCCAAGACAAAATGCAACCCTAATGGCTATCATTCAATCCACAAACATACATCACTCATCAACATTTAACAAAGAGAGACTAAGAAAAACCCTAGATACCTCTTTGTGCAAGTGTTTAATCAACAAACCATAGCATCACCTTTGCAAGAGCATTGAACCAAAGCAACTTCAAGAATTTGCCATCAAAACCTAGAAAATATCTTCCTCAAGAAGTGGCGCCTCACTTCAAAGAGCCCTAGTTGGGTAGAATAAATGCATAATGTTTTGTCCCACTTGTCTTATGTTAAAATGAAGTGAGGACTAAGGATAAGTTTATTTATAGCCTCTCACACTCACTTTACAAATATATCTAGGCCTACATGGCTTTAAATGTCAATTTGAAATTATAAAATGTCAACTTAAATTATAACATAAAATAATATAAAAATTGCCTAAAGTAGCCTTATAGTAGGCTACCTAGGGCAATTTCCCCCTAGGTGCCAAAACTGCTAAAATAAATGAATCACTCCAAACGAAAGGCTAGAGTGAGTTGGAGGGAGGGGGCATCATACCCCATCTAACCCCGAGAATGTTGTAAAATCCCTCAACGCCCTCCTCAAAGCAGTGGTATGGCCTGGGAGGAATGATGACGTCCTCTAAGGAAGGAGCCTAGGGAGAGGGAGCGCTAGCTAGCAAAAGGCCAAGAGGGTGTCTGAGGTGGCTGTGAAGGGAGACCAAGGTCTCGTAATTGAAGCAAAGGCCACCAAAGCAAGCAAACAAGGCGTGGGGTCATGTGACCTAGTGATCAAACCCTAGGAGCCTCGTACACCAACCCCAAGGTTGAAAACCCTAACAAAGGGCAATCAACAGTGCCATTAAGACATAGTACTCCTAAAGGAAGGATAAAAGGGCCCAATCATGAACACCACAGTTGAATAACACCCCCCTAATAAAAAAATGGCTCTCCCTGGGGCACATCTGAAGGTGTGTTGGGTATAGATGCAACGTAACAGTACATAATACGTGTATCTTATAAGTTACATGGCAGCCAAAGTTTGTAATGAAATGAGTTGTAACGAAACTTCGTAAAGGAGATCATCTTACTTTAGGTTGTGCACAAGCCAATATCCGAAAATATAATCATGCCATATGGCATATGCAATTAAACAATGTTGCATGCCTTCCAAAGTTCCATCCACCATAGCACTTTCACATCCTCATCGCATCTTCTATTAAGCACGGAGAGATTTCCCATGATAGAGTACTTTTGTTCAATACATACAAGCGCAGTACATGGACAGGCTTCATAACGTTCAGAACAAGATGGTCATGAATTGTAATTAGTGATCATTGAAAATTATTGAAATTTGTTTAGTTTATACACAGATTAATTGTATATGGCATCAAAGGAGTTATATGGCAGCAACTATATGCAATGCAATTAAGGCAAAAGAGACTCCATCATGGGAATCGATCTGTGCATTACACAATATCTGGAATTATAATGATTGTGTATGCGATTAAACAATCCTAAATCTACCTTCCATCCATTTTTGCACTTTCACATCCTCATCCTCCGATACAAACGGCGATTTCCAATGATATTTTCGTACTTATTCGATACGGGTCGTGAGAACGAATAAAGAACACTACATAAAAATTAATAGGCTTATGCCTCCTATCCATAGAGACGCGGAGTAAGAAAGTCATTCAACAACATCACCTTGGCTGCAAAAAGTAAATAATTGTCCACCTCACAATGGATAGGTTGGAATCATACACCATAGTGTGGATAGGTTGGAATCATACACCATAGTAAGTTAATAAGTGGACAGGACAAACTTTATTTGTATGTATGATTTATTATGGTTTCAACCTATCTTTTTTGCCCTTTCAAGTTTAGGGGCATTTTAACCTACCCCTTTCTTCCCTTCAAGTTTAAGGGCATTTAAACCTATGCTTTCTGCACTTCAAGTTTAAAGGCAAAATTTCTAGTGGGATAGATCATTTTTTTTTCTTATTTATGGGGTAAGTTATTATGAAATAGGTTAATAAGTGGACACACTCACCATTTTTATGTGAAAATTCTTCTCAAAATTTTGTGGGAAGTTATAGCTCCACCTCGTCACCATAGAATCTTTAAAAGGGTTTTAACCCATTTTTTCAAAAGAAGCTTAAAAATTTGTCATCACCCTAATTCCGCTATGTAATCTTCACAAAATAGCAACTTTGGATTAATAAAATTGTTGTGGTTAATGCATAAATAGATTCAGCATCCTCATCCCCATCCTCAAATATATTTTTTGCAATATGTTGGCAATTAATAAATGCAGTTGATGGCTTTTAGGAAGATCCACATAATCAAAGATGGGAATATTGCTCAGCTGGATTAATTAAATAAATTTAAATTTCACAAAGTAACCACTGGAAAGCTTGAGTTTGTCCACTTTAAAAAGATCCAGATAGTCAAAGATAGAACATTGCCCAGCTGGATTAATTAAATAAATTTAAATTTCACAAAAGTAACCACTGGAAAGCTTGAGTTTGTGTAAGTTATCTATCGCATCTATTAATGCTAGTGTGTTTTATTTTTTATGTGGAAATCCGAAATTTCGTTGGAAGCTATAGCTTCACCTGACTGATAGACTTTCACCAGAGAACCTTAAATTTAAGGGTCTTAACCTATTTTAACTAGCATAAATCCATCTTAAAAAAGATCTACCAAGCATGTCGAGAGAGATCAAATCTCTGCAAAGTCTTTTTAGAGTGGAAATGTTGAGGAAGTGTGTAATCTATTGTAATGTTTATGGTTTTAATTTATGTAATTTGTTTAGTTTTATTATATATATGTGTGTGTTAAAATTTATAAAATAAAACATACATCATACATGCATATTTAATATTTCTAAATTCAATGATTCATATGAACATTTGAATTGGAAATTTGAAACATAAAATAATAATTTTGATAAATCATATGACATAGACTCATAGTAGATATCAACTGGAAGACTGAAAGTTATATTAATATAATTAACATAAAATATTATATGTTCATGACACCATGAGTTCAAACTTCATTGCCATACTAGATCCAAAATTTGCCTAAAGGCATTTTTAGACATGAAAAAAAAAGGTTCAAAACAATAAACATTGAACATGATCAAGATAGTTGATTTGGCTTCTTCAAGCCATGTCATCGACAGCCTTAGGATCAATGTCATTAGCATCACTAAGGTTGTCACGTTGTCGTTGGAGTAGTGAGCACAGTGCACTAGCAGTGAGAAATGCAGTGTTGCACTAGTTTAGGTAAGGGGCAAGGGCCCACATAACATGTGTTTTAGTGTTTTATTATTTAATTTTTAAAATTTTTGAACTTCAAACTTTGCAAATTGACTCATCCCGAACAACGAGCTAAGATAAATTGCCAACTGCTGTACCGGCCACGTACCCAAACACGTGGTACGATGTACCAAAATCCATGCGAGTACCCTATTTTCATACATGAAGTACCCAATACGTGATGTTGGATTTGGGTACAGCTGGGGACGTACCATTGAAGTACCCGGTACATGTACCTGGTACTGGTTCGCGTACCCGACCTCTCCGTACGGGCACCCATGCAACACATGTTTTATATATATGTTGTTCTAAATATGTGGTTATATATATATATATATATGTTGTTCTAAATATGTGGTTTTATATATATGTCAACTCTAGGATGAGCAAGTAAGAAGTTACACAACTTACTCTATTGGGGTAAAATGCGCCTTTTGTAATAAGAACTTGATAGTACAAAATGGTGGAACTTTGCTTGGAACAAGGAGTTTAAAAAAAACCACTCTAAAGGTTGAGTTTGTCCATTTTTTTAATTCACTTCTCACTGTATCAGTAGTTGTATATTGCATTTATTTATGAATTGGCAAGTGGTAAGCACTAAAATGTAAAAATTTAGCTAAAAGTTATAGCTCCGCCTTTCACCCTAACCTTATTTTAAAGTTTTTTAATCCTTTTTAAAAAACCAGATGATGAGAATTTAAAAAAACTGAGTTGATCCAGGTGGGTGAAATTTAAATAACTGGAGAAAAAACTCACTCTAAATGTTCAGTTTGTCCACTTTTCAAGTAAGAGCGATTCATATAAAGTAACAGTGAATTCATATAATTTTCCATGTGGGAAGCACTAAATGGAAATGTAAAAATTTAAAAATTTAGCTAAAAGTTATAGCTCCGCCTTTCACCCTAACCTAATTTTAAAGTGTTTTAATACTTTTTAGAAGACCAAACCTTATTTGAAAGTTTTTTAATACTTTTTATAGCTCCGCCTTTCACCCTAACCTAATTTTAAAGTTTTTTAATACTTTTTAAAAGACCAATCCTTATTTGAAAGTTTTTTAATACTTTTTAAAAGTTCAGATGATGAGAATTTAAAAAAACCTGAGTTGATCCAGGAGAAAAAAACTCACTCTAAAGGTTGAGTTTGTCCACTTTTCAAGTAACAGCTATTCATATAAAGTAACAGGGATTCATATAATTTTCCATGCGACCGAATGCAATTAGATATTTATACAATTAGATAGGTAACAAGGTCAGCGAGAAACTCAAACAATCCCTTTAAGGCTTAAAGGCTGTAATTCGCAACCTATGAAGATATCCTCATGCATTTAATATGAAGAAACATTTAATATGAAGATAGTTTAAAGACCGACAACATGCACCATCTTTTTGATGAAAATAAAATCAGCCTTCTAGTTTTCTAGTAAGTCAAAATTTAGAAGCAAAAGATCTAACATGAAAAAAATATGAAGAAGAGTTAAGGCTCTGATTTTTTTTGTGAAAAAAAAATATGAAGAAGAGTCGAGGCTCTGATTTTTTTGTGAAAAAAAAATATGAAGAAGAGTCAAGGCTCTGATTTTTTTGTAAAAAAAAAAATATGAAGAAGAGTTAAGGCTCTGATTTTTTTGTGGAAAAAAAATATGAAGAAGAGTTAAGGCTCTGATTTTTTTGTGAAAATAAAATATGAAGAAGATTTAAGGCTCTGATTTTTTTGTGAAGAGTTAGGGGTCTGATTCTTTTGGTCCCTTAGGCTGTGGACGTTATTAAAATCAATAATTCATTCATTCAAATTCATTGTGTCCACCTTGACACAGCCACCGCAACTCATCTAGGTTCCAGGTCACGTGCGACGGTACGCATTTCAGTTAAAAAGTAACATGCGGAAAACCCAAACGACGGTCTTCACATGTTCCAAGGCCACGGTCGACCGTCATGCGACAGCCCCGGCCCCGGCCCCCGGCAATTCATCGATTTTTCATCTTGCATGCCACAGTGTGCAATTAGGTAACAAGGCCTGCGGGAAACCCAAACGACCTCTTCAAATGCATTGTATCCACCGCCCTGACCGGCATGAGACAACCACCGCAACTCATCTAGTTTCCATGTCACATGCGACGGTACGCATTTCCGTAGAAAGTATCACGCGGTAAACCCAAACGACGGTCTTCACATAATGTATTATTTTTACAGTAAGCTACGGAAATGTACTGTTTTTTAACACTATTTTACCGTAGGCAACCGTAACAAAACAATACCGCCAAATAAAAGAGAAGAACCACCTTTAGCAGTTATAGGCAACTTTCGGACCCTCGCCGGAAACAGAAAATATGGACAATGACCAGAATGTCGCACACAGTATGTTCCACGGCGATGAGACTTCATGATAAAACCGGGATTTATCTTTCACACCTTAAAAATGCAAAGCAGAAATTCAAATGCTAGGGAGAAACCTAGCAATAGCGAACAGTCTTTAGAAAACTAAAGAGCAGTGCATAAACAATAAAACCCATCCAAAACCAAAAATTTCATCCTACTGCTAGCCGGAAGCTAACCATGAATATATACAAATTACTCTGAAACACACAAAACACCAGGCAAAGAAACGAAAATCTTATTAGATCGATATTAAAATAATATAATGTCGTGAAAAAACACACAAACTCCCCGCAGTTCTACAAAATCACAACAAGTACCTCGTATACTGCAATAAACGGAAACTCACAGAAGACACATTATAGCATGCAAATTCCTTTCATCTTTCTCAAAAACTGCAGTCTGGATTCTCAATTTTTGTAAATTTACAAATTTTGATTTCGCGTAATGTAGTTAAATGCAACTCAAAAATCACGAAAACATATATAAAGTAACATATATATTGACAGTAAAAACACACAAACTCCCTGCAGTCCTGCAAAATCCCAGTACATAGCCGTCGTACTGCAATGAAAGGAAATTGAAAGGAAATTCACAGCAGATAGCTCATAATACACAAATTTCTTTCATCTTTCTTTAAAAAATCGCAGTCAAAGCATGAAAAACATATATAATTGCAGCAAACAGGCAAAGTCCTGGCAGCTTTGCAAAATCACGGTTCAAGCTCATACCAAGCAATGAAGGGAAAACAGGGCAAAAAGCTCATTATACGCAAGTTTCATTCAACTTTCTCAAAAAATGCACTTAAATTATTCTCAAATTTCTCATAATATTGTCAAATGTTACTGAAAAACCATGAAAATATATACTTTAGTGCAGGAAAAATACACAAATTCCACGCAGATTTGCACAATCAAGTTCAAAAATGACAAAATTTACCTGAATTTTCGAATTTGAAGGCCCAAATCCCGCCAGCTTAGCAAAATCGCAGGTGAAAGTTTCTCAGAGTCTCTGAATCTTCGGGTTAAAGAAATCGAAAATGGACAACGACAGCTTAGCAAAATCGCAGGTGAAAGTTTCTCAGAGTCTCTGAATCTTCGGGTTAAAGAAATCGAAAATGGACAACGACATGACAGTACCGTGATTCTCCTCCGCCAGGTTTTCATCTAAGCCATGCTCGACATGCCATACCGTGCATCAACAATCAAATAGTTGTGTAACTTATATTAGTTTTATATACAGAGTTACAATCCTCTTATAGATTGTGAATAAAGTAAAATAATAGATAATTAGAAAATATTTTACTAATGGATCACTTCACACGTGTTTTTCGATGTTCAAACGATTGGGCTCACTGCCCGAGGTGAGGGTTCAGAGTCCCTCTTTAGGTACCCTTGTACTCCACTTGTAATGAATTTTTCAGATAAAGAAGATTAAACATTCAACATAACGACCTATTTTTGGGAAACCGTAGTTGGAATATTGCATACAATTAAAAACTAACTAACTTTGTATTTTTTTTCAAAAGAAAAAAATCAGTCCTTGGTATTCTTTATTAAGAATCAAAGGGCCTTTTTACAGCCACTCATAAGTGGGGTACAACATGCAGATATACATCATATAATGCGAATCATGTCGAATTGCTACTGGAGGGAAGGGGATACAATGACAAATGTCCCATCAGTAATCTGCCTCATCATAATGAAGATCAACCATCATCATTCCCATCTATCAGGAGACATGGGACCAGTGCTGCAGTCCAAAGGAGCACTCAGTACTTGGTAACTAACTTTATATTAATCATCAAACACAAACACATTCCGAGACTAAAATATTTATTATGTACATGTAATGTTTTTAATTTAAAATTTGATGAAAATGACATAAATCCACAAATTAAAGTAAGCTATATTGTTACACTTATTTTATTTTATCATCATGGATTCATGGTGTACATTAATTTCTACACTTTCGAGGTTATAAATTACGTTCCTTGCATCATTAGGTGTTAGACATGCGTTCAAAATCAAAATTGGATTTTGAGGAGATGGGAATGAACCAAGTTGAGATACAATGTATGTTTGGATTGGTGAAGAAACTATAGACGTGTGTATTGAGATAGACATGTTTATGTTTTTTTAAAGTTGTATGAGGTTTATATTATTAAAAAAACTTAATATATTATTTTTATTTTTATTTTTATTTTTAAGTATATGTCAATTTAAAAACGCCTGATAAGTATTAAAAAGTAGGGTTTTAAACAAATTATATGTTACCCAAACATGTAATTGGTGGTTAGGACCAAATCTTGTAATTTTGGGGTATATAACCAAGGTTGATTTCCCATTGTTGAGGCATCATCCATTTGGTGAAAGCAATCATTTGAGAGCATTTTGGGAGCCAAATGAGAGGTAGTAGCGAACTAGTGAGAGCGCATTTGGGATTTCAATTGGTGAGGGAACACCATTGGGGAGCCTTTTGGTGTTGAGAACCCCACCATGTTTTGAGATGTTTTGGCATCCATGGTGTGGGAAGTCCACACTTTTGTAAAGAAGAGAATTTGTTACAAGGGGAATAGAAGTGATCTTGTTGGTTGAAGCAAACCCAGAGATGTACCCAGGGGGTTTGGCAAACTCCGTCATCAAATGTTTTGTGTCTTCATGGATGCATGTGTTTATCTATCTTTTGTTCTCTTGATTTAATTTCCACAAAAGTAAAATGTTTGATGAACTTATCTAAAGTAACACATCTACATAAAAGCAAGGAGCTAACCAGAAAAGGATCTTGGATGTTGAAAGAGTTAATGGTATAATGCTTTGAGGCTCTTTCAGATCAAATAGTGTTCCAGTCAACATAACTTTTTTTATTACAATAAGAGGTCTTCTTGAGCAACAAAATGAAAAACAAACCTATTGTAACCAACCAATCAACTAATCTATTGCTCCTAGACTTAGTCTAGACGCCTCTAGGGTGACATAAAATAATAATGTATGCATTAGATCCTCCCCAATCCTTACAAAGCAAGTTCCAAATATAGTCGTATCATTGCAAGGGATTTGAAGAATAAGAAGGAAGAAATTGATTTGTCAAATTTTCCCAAATTTATGTCGCGTCATATCAAAGCCTATAGTTATTCATAATATTACTAAAGAAACCCTATCCCTACAATTCTCTATTTAAAATAACAATATAGAAACTTTGCACAACATTTTTCAAAATAGGATCTCCAACTAGAACCCAGTTAAAAAACTTGAAGCAACCACACTAAATCATCACAAAGTCAAAATGCAACACTGCATAGTGCAGTTACACCAATTTAAAGTTGTAACACATTGAACATCATTCATATCGAAACATATAAAATATCAGATCTCGACTCTTTATCCCTACAAAATTTTAGATTCCAAGTAGACGGATCCCCTAGAAAAAATGATCAAGTTTTCCCATATTTATGTTACATCCATATTGAAGCCTATAATTATTCATAATATTAGTGAAGAAACCCTATCTCTAAAATTCTCTATCTATAATATCAATAAAAAACATTTCCTCAACATTTTTCAAAATAGGATCTCAAACAAGAACCTAATATAAAAACTTTAAGCAACCACACTAAATCAACACGAACAATGAACAAAGTGAAAACAAGACACTACGCATAGAAGGTCCACCAATTTAAATCTATAACATACTTAATGTCATACCCGTGAAGAGCATACCATGACCTCTTCCAATCACAGCAGGAAGCACCACATAGAACCATGATTACAAACCAGGGCTTCTATAACAATCCTTGCCAAAGTGTTCAATCCCAGACTCCACCCTTCAAAGCATCACCCACTAGCATCAACATCAGGGATCCAGGAACCAAGGAGAAAAGTGCAAGGGACAAAAAATCTAATGATCTTTCTAATCGATAGATGTCCTTTGTAGCTCATAGCTGAAACACAACAAAACCATTCCTAATCATGGTACGCAACAAGAGCCTTTCCAAGCCAGTTGCAACCCAACAAAATAACCGTGACTTCCTGTCGCCGCATGCAACACCACAAAGAACCACAAAATCAAAACCAATGCCACCTCCATTCGCCACAATTGCAAAGTAGGAAAACAACAATGACCTCCAATCACCACACACAACTCCACAAAGAACCACCAAAATAGAGCCAATGCCACCTCTAGTAGTCACAATTGCAAACCAGGAAAACAAGCTTAACCTCTAGTCATTGCATGCATCACCATAAAGAACCACTAGAACAAAACCAACACTACCTCTAGTCACCACAATTGCAAACCTTTCATTGCCACACCCCCACCTTCAATGTCACATCGTCCACTTGCCCAAGGCATAGTCCACAACGCCCTTGACTTGTCGCGACCCTGTTTGAACAATTGTCCATTGTAAATGGTGCTTAAATCAGCGTGTCACCCATGCCCAGGGCACAACTCACAATGCACAATGTCACCACCCGCTAGCCAATCCCCTGTCGCATAAATCCTGATTTTTTCTTGGTTTGGAATTATGACTACTAGAGGTGGCATTGGCTCTATTTTGGTGGTTCTTTGTGGTGTTGTGTGTGGTGACTGGAGGTCACTGTTGTTTTCTTAGTTTGCAATTGTGGTGAATGGAGGTGGCAATGGTTTTGATTTTGTGGTTCTTTATGGTGTTGCATGTGGCGATAGGAAGTCGCAGTTATTTTTTTGGGTTGCAACTGGCTTGGAAAGGCTCTTGTTGCGTATTGTGATTAGCAATGGTTTTTTTGTGTTTCAACTTATGAGCTACAAAGGACATCTATCGATTGGAAAGATCATTAGATCCTTTGTCCCTTGCAGTTTTCTCCTTGGTTTGTGGATCCCTGATGTTGATGCTAGCGGGTGATGCTTTGAAAGGTGGAGTCTGGGATTGAACACTTTGGTAAGGATTGTTGTAGAAGCCCTGGCTTGCAATTGTGGTTCTATGTGGTGCCACCTGCGGTGATTGGAAGTGGTCATGGTATGCTCTTCACGGGTATGACATTAACTATGTTATAACTTTAAATTTGCAGACCTTCTATGAGTAATGTCTTGTTTTCGTTTTGTTCATTGTTCATGTTGATTTAGTGGGGTTTCTTGGAATTTTTGTATTAGGTTCTTGTTTGAGATACTATTTTGAAAAATGTTGTGGAAATGTTTTTTTATTAATATTGTAGATAGAGAATTTTAGGGATAGGGTTTCTTCACTAATATTATGGATAATTATAGGCTTCAATATGGATGTAACATAAATCTAGGAAAACTTGACAATTTTTTCCAGGGGATCCCTCTACTTAGAATCTAAAATTTTGTAGGGATAAAGAGTCGAGCTCTGATATTTTATATGCTTCGATTTGAATGATGTTCAATGTGTTACACCTTTAAGTTGGTGTAACTGCACTATGTAGTGTTGCATTTTGACTTTGTGATGATTTAGTGTGGTTGCTTCGAGTTTTTTAACTGGGTTCTAGTTAGAGATCCTATTTTGAAAAATGTTGTGCAAAGGTTTTTTATTGCTATTTTAAATAGAAAATTGTAGGGATAGGGTTTCTTTAGTAATATTATGAATAACTACAAGCTTTGATATGGATGAGACATAAATCAGGGAAAAATTGACAAATCAATTTCTTTCTTCTCGTTCTTCAAATCCCTTGCAATGATACGACTATATTTGGTGCTTGCTTTGTAAGGATTGGGGAGGATCTAATGCATACATTATTATTTTATGTCGCCCTAGAGGTGTCTAGACTAAGTCTAGGAGCAATAGAATAGTTGATTGGTTGGCTACAATAGGTTTGTTTTTCATTTTCTTGCTCATGAAGACCTCTTATTGTAATAAAAAACTTTATGTTGATTTAAACACTATTTGATCTGAAAGAGCCTCAAAGCATTATACCATTAACTCTTTCAACATCCAAGATCCTTTTCTAGATAGCTCCTTACTTTTATGTAGATGTGTTACCTTAGATAAGTTCATCAAACATTTTACTTTTGTAGAAATTAAATCAAGAGAACAAAAGATAGATAAACACATGCATCCATGAAGACAAAAACATTTGATGACGGAGTTTGCTAGACCCCCTGGATACATATCTGGGTCTGCTTCAACTAGCAAGATCACTTTTATTCCCCTTGTAACAATTTCTCTTCTTTACAAAAGCATGGACTTCCCACATCATGGATGCCAAAACATCTCAAAACATGTTGGGGTTCTCAACACCAAAAGACTCCCCAATGGTGTTCCCTCGCTAATTGAAATCCCAAATGAGCTCTCACTAGTTCGCTACTACCTCTCATTTGGCTCCCAAAATGCTCTCAAATGGTTGCCTTCACCAAATGGATGATGGCTCAACAATGGGAAATCAACCTTGGTTATATACCCCAAAATTACAAGATTTGGTCCTAACCACCAATTACATGTTTGGGTAATAAAATATATACCATATAATTCGTTTGAAACCCTGCTTTTTGACATGTTTGTTGCTTACATTGCTTAGCTAGTCAGTTCAGTAGAGAGTTAGTTAGTTATTTTGTCTCACAGTAGAGTTGAATAATTCTGCAGCTGAGTGCGCAGTTGTGTAGAGAAGATCAAGTCAATATAGGCTATGTGTGGATCGATAGTAACCTTAGAAGAGTCAAGAGTCGTAAAGTTGTAGAAGATTTTGAGTCGATACAGACTGTGTGCGGATCGACAATAGAGTCAAGTAGAGAAGAACTAATGATAGAAGACCAGAGAGCATGAGAGGAGAGAAAAGTATGTATAGAAAAGAGAAGAAGATATAGAACATAGTCTGTAGCTCAGTGCACAAACAAAAAGGTGCCATATATTTCTCATTCCAGATGAAGAGCGCCTTTATGTTTTTTCCCAGATGGGTTTCAACGTTAGATACTATGTCGAATGTATAGATGATGAATGTGTCGTGTCACATGAATGTTTACTGTGAATAAGTGTTTATGTATTTGCTTATGAATGAGTTTATATGCATCTGTTGCACTGTTGTAGTCATAAACACTAATAAGTCATTATGTTTGTTGTTATAATATTTGTCGACGGGTGAATAGAGTCACATCTTAATTGTGCATAATAGTTATAAGTAACACACCTACTGGATTCGGTCAAGCGACTTGGTAAAATACCAAGGGAAGAGAAATCCCCTACCCAACTGCGGAAACCTAGTTCTGGAAGTTACCCATAAAGAGATATCTCGGGTGAGACTGCATCTACGTCGCAGGTGTTGTCAAATGAGCCTTGCTCGGTTGGGCCGATATCTTGGGCTTTGTTACATGCTAAAGATGGACTGAACCTGGGTCGAAGGGGCGAACACCAACAAATGGTTATGTTGTCGGGATCGTGAATCATTTTAGTGAGGGATATGTTGTAACATCCGACGAAGCTAGAAATCCAAGATTGGGTGGATTATAAAGTATTAGAGTTTGCACAAGAAGAAAGTAAATGATCACGGTTGAATCTTGTTGGGTGTTTTATTATGTCTAAATTAATCCACCTATTTTTTAATTATCAACTAGGGTTGGTAAGCTTAGAGTTGACACAAAATATATGCAAAGGTAGAGGGTGACGTGTAAATATTTTAACAAACAAAAGATCGGAAGATCTTTCAAAATGAAAAAATCGAGTCAAACTCATAAAAATGCAATTAAGGTAATTAAACTGAGATAAAAGATTAACTAATCAAATAATCTATCTTATAACTTTGGACTGAAAAAGATATAATCAACAACTTACTTATTCAAACGGAAAACTAAAGTGCAACGAAGACTTAACTTATAAGCAACTAGAAAAATTAATAAATAAAACTTAATAAGGAAAACTTAAAAAGAAGCAAGTAGAAAACCTAATAAAGAAAACTTAAATAAAAGAAACAAGTAAAAAACTTAATAAAGAAATATCTTTAGGTTCTGTCCTACAAGTTCTTTCAACAATAACACAATCATAAAAAGACAACATAAAAACATACTAAGAATAACACATACAACACTAAATTTTGCATACAAACAAAAAAAAGAATTCAAAAGGAATAAACACAAAGCCATACAACAATAAAACAAAATCAGAAACAAAAATTAAGAATAACTTCAACTACGTTCAAAGTAAAATAAATAAGGAAAATGATAAAACTTTAATAAATAACCTAAAACAATGAGATTTTAACTTTAATGTTAAAAAAAACTATAATCTAACTATTACAATTAAACATAATTCAGACATTCACAAAACAAAACTAAAAACAATCTTAAAACACATAAAAAACACTAAAAACATAACTAAGGGCTGAATGACAGACTGAACTGTGGGTCTGAAAGGGTGGCTGAATAACAAACTGAATAGGCTGTCCGAATGACAGGCTGCACAGTTAAAAATGGTAAAAACTAACATAAATGAACTAATCTTTAGCTGAAGCCATGCAGATGTAATTCTAATGCATCAGAACATTAAATAAACATGTTTAACAGCAAATTAACTTTAAACTAATTCATGAACAAAAGGAATCATTTGCATATTAAACTAATAAAAATGGAAATTAACTTCCATAAATTTAAAAACAGGAAAGGAAATAACTGAATTGAATCTATTCTAAATTCATGAAAACAACTTATTCTATATTCTTGAAAACAAAGACTGAAAGTAATGCTGGAAATGAAATAATTGGAAACAAAATGACCGAAAGCAAGCTATGCGCGCATCTAACTAATTAACTTCAAAATAAAACTAAGTTAATGTGTTACAGAAAACAAATAGAATAGCTTCTACTGTAATCTAATGGAAGCAAATTAGAAATTAAACTAAACTAGCTAAAACAGAAAAGAAACTAAACTAAACAAAGAAAATGAACCTCTGGTTGATGAGGGGCCCTCTCAACAATCAGGGGTGATTCCTGGTTAACTCCTACTTAAACGTAGTCTTCAACAACAATGCATACAACTCTTTATTCAGATGGTGGAACATAAATACAATGTTAAAGAGTAAATTACAACAAGAACTCTTCTCCTAACTCTGCTAACTGACTGATTTTCTAGCTAACTGAGCTTTCTCACAGAGGCTGCTTTATATAATGATTTACAGGGATGAGCAAGTCGACCCTTTAGTGGTCGACTGCTCTCTATATTTAGTCGATTATAATGGACATTTAACTGATCACAGGCCAATGCATAAGCATCTCCCTTCTTCAGTGCAAACATTCTTCAAAGGTGGTGCACAGGATTCTCTTCAGCCTGAACGATCTACAGAGGTGGTGCACGAGTTCCTTTATGAGCGTAGCAGGTGATTGATGGTGAACAGAGGAGAGAGTAGTGGCGAATCTTCTAGGGCATGAGTTGAATGCATCAATACAGCGCGTGGATGGTTGATATGGTGGCGAGCAAAGGAGAATGTAGGCTGGCAAGTATTTAGAACACAACTCCATCACCAGACGCATGGATAACCAGATCGTTTGTAGCTATTCCAATGTTTTAATGCTCAGAGTTAATTCTTAGTAGTGTGCAGTCTGATGGGTGATCTAGACAGAGTGCTGAATGGAGGGCTGGGACGTGAGATGGATACGCTGGGCGTCGATCTAGGGAGAACGTGGTGTCTATCTGCTAGCGCGCTTCGGGACTGGAGTCTACAACAGTGACATTTTGACATCTGCCAAACCACGAGCGAGTTTCATGCAACGAGCTGAATGACGAGCTGGACGCCGAGCTGGACATGCTGTGCGAAAAGCAGGCTAAATGCATTTTGCGTATTAACTTGGCCCAAAAAGATTATAAAACCTGCAAACAATTATACAAACCAATTAATACATCAAACGTGTTTTAATAATGTTATTTTTAATTGATAAAACCATAAAAAATGATAATAATAAAATAATTTCATATAAACCTTAAAATACTCATACTTGAGGTTGAATAATGATCTGCGTTTCATAAAATATATAAAAGATAATTAAATATATGGTTAAATGAGTAATTTATCTGCCAAAAATGGTAACAAATCTAGGATCAACATTCCCCCAAATCGGAGAAATGTCAGGTCCTACTGAGCAAAAAGAAAGAAAAACAATTTAGGAAGAAGGTGAACTAGCAGTTGCCTTCAACTTGGCAGATGAAGAAGGTAATTTAAACTCCACTCTGTTAACCTGTAACTTAAAAATAACATATATTTCATGTCACAATTTGTATGAAATTTAAAAATGACTTCATTGGATTTTCAACAGTTCTCAGGTTCAAAATAATTTTATCATTTATAAAGTTTAAAATTAATTCAACCATGTCCAAAGTAAAACTTTAGGCAGGTTGAATATATAACACAAAAACATAAATTACATTTTGAATAAAAAATTGATTATTTTCATGCATTATTGGGTAAGAGGATAGAATTATTAAGAGTGAAATATAAGTAAAAACTTTTAGCTTAAACACAAAATTTGGTTAGCAAATTGTTATCCACCTGAATGGCACCTCTTCGTTCGAGTGCCGACATCCCTCATGTTGGCACACAAAAGGACATCTATGGATTGAGGGTTGCCCAAAACACTATAGATGGGCTTATTATGAACTACATTCATCATCCATCCAGCTGGTTATTTTTACCCTTTAGCTATGTCAAGTCATATACGCGACTCTCTATATATGCAACTCGCGTGTTGTACGCGAGTATCAGTTGTTGCATGTCGCGTATAGATGTATACGCGGGTTACCCTCATAGCAACTCGTGGGTCATACGCGAGTTGCCAGTATTGATACCCGCGTATATCTACCTTTGACATTAAAAATAAAAACACACGATTACTTGAGATTAGTTAAGCATTTAACCTTAATCTCATTAACTGTCTCAACCTCCTCAACCTTCGAAACTGCCTTATTTCACCAAGTATAAATACAGGCCTTGGGGAGGGTGTTAGACACATACACTTGGAGAGCAAATTTATGCTGGTGGAGTTTATACAGAAGTATTTGAAGCAGTGGAACTCAGAATCCTTTGGTTGTAGAGGAGTCCTTGTCTCAGGCGTCGGGTTGTAATCTGAACTCTTTCTATTATTGTTAATAAAGAGAATCCTTCTTCCATATGTGTCTTGAATGTATTTCATGTATTGTGGTTTGATAAATGTTTATGTTTCAGCATTCTGCATATGATTTATCTAACCCATTTATATATATATGTATCATCTTGTATTTGGAAGATTGACTCTTGACAGGTGAAGGAGAAGCATCCCTAAAGGCTTTAGAGAAGAAGCAGAGCGGAAGAGGACAAGCTAGGATCAACCGTCGTGTATTGGGTGAGTCTTTTCTATCCTTCTATTGTCTTTATTGCACTCTAGAGTCGATTGCCTGCAAGTTTCTTGAGTATGTTGGTAACCCCAGACCTTCGGTTATAAGGTGTTTATTCTTGTACAACAGAACTGGCGACTCTGCTGGAGAACCCAGACTGCTGTAGGTTGTTTCTGTCACCCCTGACTAGTCTTTGCTTTGAAATTAGTGTGTGGTCTTTTATCCTGGTTCATACTTAGTACAGTGTTTGAAAGTCTTGTGGATTTTTCTTGTTTTTTGAGAAAAATTTTGTACCTGTACGCGGGTTGCTCTTATGCACAGTTGCGTACAGAGGTTCCCATACGCGGGTTGCTCTCTTGGACAGTCGCGTATCATACGCGAGTTGCCCTTATATACAGTCGCGTATAAGCCTGGAAATAGGGATTTTTTAGGATTGGGTTTGCTTGTCACTTTCTTTGTATAATTCATGTTTGTTAGTTGGCTTTCTTTATGAATACTGTGTTGTTTGTCTGAAGACCTTTGGTGACCACACTTTGTGCTTTTTCGAAAGCCCTTGGGTTTCTTTTGCTTGGATTATTTTCTGTTTGCATGCTGAAGTAGCCTGGCCTATTTGGGTTATAGGGTGAAGTGTCTCTGTCCAGATCAGTGATCAGGGTCTTGGGCACTATTTTTCCAGTCTGTCTTTTGGTGATGGTTGGTTTGTCACTTGCCTTTATTAGTCTACAGTGATTTTTGTCATTGTGTGCACCCAAGCTAGGGTTCCTAGTCTTCCTTTGTTGGTTGTTTCTTGGTTCTGTTAGCTTGTTTACTTCAGTTTGTTGCTTTTATACAGTTGATTAGATTCAAGTTTACTCAAGTATAGTGCATTTTAGGTGCA
This sequence comes from Pseudotsuga menziesii, assembly GCA_001517045.1. Taxonomy (NCBI): domain Eukaryota; kingdom Viridiplantae; phylum Streptophyta; class Pinopsida; order Pinales; family Pinaceae; genus Pseudotsuga; species Pseudotsuga menziesii. The sequence goes on along the minus strand of LPNX010388719.1, from coordinate 532,578 downwards.
TGGTAGAGTTTGAGCATTTTTAAAAGTGAAAAGAAAACATTGTCAAGCTTTTGCATTTTACTTTTGCATAAGTAATGTTTATTTCAATTTAAAAATATAATCTCAAAAGCTACAAAAAACATAGGATTAGTTTCTTTTATCGTTTGCATTCAGTTCATCAATATATATTTACAAAAAAAAAAATTGCTTTAATAGTGGTAATTTGCTTTGAAAAATACACCTTTACTTTTATTTATTTCTTATCGAGTCAAAAACACCATAAGTACATCACTCCATTTCCTCCTGAGTAAGAAACAACCCTTTAAAATGAACGCATAATTAAAATTTACTAGTAATTTTTTGTTTTTAGGGGCCTTTCACCTACTAGCTTAGGCTAGACTTGTGGGATAGGAAGTGTAAACTTCCCACAAGTTATAAAACTCAGACGTAGTGGACCTTTCTTTAGGTAAATCCTTGACTTTATCGATTGTATCTGGGAAGCTCCTCTCAAACGGGAGTTAAGCACGAGGCCGCGTGGAGGCTTGGATAGAGGAGATAACCCTCTGAATCCTTGTCAAAACGTAAATCAAGACTTTTACGCATCTGGGGATTCTGTCCTAGATAGAGTTTCGGGCTCAACTACCCTGCCCATGCATACGAGTCAGGCTTGCGACTGTCCCCCCAGACTGTTGGTATAGCTAAGGTAGCCTTTAGTCTCTTGTCTTTTAGGGTTCATACCTAAGTAAACCGGAAGGTTATTTCTGGTTCACCTTGAACGGGCTTGGAAGGTAACCCTTGTTGAAAGTGTAGGAGGGCGGTTGGGTGATTCCTCCGCTTGTGCCTAAGAACCACTTCAAGGACACCAAGTAGTCGTTCATCAGCTTTCTTCGGGAAAGTATATCTTTCACCCTTGTTTGATTGTTTGAGGCTTTAGGATTTTTTATAGTGTATGCTCTATGGTTTTGCCTGTGTTTAGTTGGCCTTAGGGTGTGATTTGTCAAATTTTTAATCGTGGAGGACCAACCTATTAGAAGGTCAAGAAGGTTGAGAAACCTTCCTCCTCTCGTCACATTGGAGCCTCCACCTCCACCCCAAAGGCGGAAATTGGATACAGACGGTTCATTTGAACTGGTAGGGATAAGTGAAGTTCTTGGTGAACCAGAACTGATAGCTAACTGTTTTGATCTTGATACAGTTGAGATAGAAGAATTGCAGACTGACGAGTTTGCAAGAAACTTTAACACCCCCTTGACTGATTTAAACGATCCTGTGACCATTCAGGTTAGACCTTTTGATTCACCTGTATTAGGTGTCCCTGTGGGTAGGATCATGTCTTCTGCGGAAGAAAGACCTTTTGTGTTCACCTCAGCCATTTCAGCTGAAGGGGTACTACCTCCCCCGATAAGTGCCCCTAGATCTAGTATACCTTCTACACCTTTGACTCCAGCGAGCCGGGTGGTTCAACCACCGGTTCACTTAAACCTAGCAGGTACTTTTGGTGACATGGTTACTGGGATTCCCAATATACCTACTATTCCTTCTTCCTTTCCATATACTACCCAGAGTGGTCCGGTAGGATCCTCGACGTTTGTCCAAGGATTTCCTTGGAATGGGGGGCACATCCCCCCATCCAGTCCATACGTAGGTCCATCACCTTCCTATGTAGGAGTGCAGTTTGGGAGCAATACCTCTTATGGGAAAAGTTTCCAAACTCCAATTTCGGTCCCGTTTATGAGATCTCCCTTTTCGTTGTTCAGCGGAGGGATACCGACTCCTATCTTTCAGACCCCCGTTTCTATGGGGACGGCCCGAACTTCTTATACTGCACCTCCCACACACAATCCTGTGGCTTACGGATGGAATCCGTTTCAGAGTAATCTACCCACTTCGCAACCGGTGGCTGGGGGCAACCCCACTTTTACCCATGGGCATTCGGGGGCAGGTCCCTCTAATCCCCAGGCTGGCACATTTAGTACCCCGGTTCGACCCAAACTTTCGTTTCTGGCAACCTTAAAATTGCCAGATTTGTCAAAATTGATGAATGACCCGGTGAGGCATGACCCCTTGTGGCCACCTATTCCCACCAAATTTCCATCGGACATCCCTAAGTTCGAAGGCAAAGTTGGTGAAGATCCTGGGGCTCATGCCACCACATTCCATTTATGGTGTTCTTCAAATTTGCTGAATGAAGATTCAATTAGGTTGAGGCTGTTCCATAGAACCTTAACAGGTACCGCGGCAAAATGGTATATTGAATTACCTTCTGCTGCTTTCAGTAGTTTCTAGGACTTGGCTAGTGCATTTCTTAGCCATTTTCAGCTTCCGGTCCAATATGATTTCAGAACGGACTTGTTGTCTACCTTTAGGCAGAACAAGGCTACCCACATCTCGGATCACATCCAAGAGTGGAGAAGGAGAAAGAGCCTTATAAAAGCCACTATCCCTCCCGAGTTCCTTTTAGAGTGGTTCCTTAAATCCCTGTTGCCCTACATATCTAAGGACGTATCCACCTCGGGAGTGACGAATGAAGAAGAAGCCATTCTCAGGGCCCAGCAACTGGATTTGATTTATTCACAATCTAGGATCTTGTATGAGATCATCCTTTAGACACCGAGGCCTACGCACGATGCGGAGAAGCCTAAGCTTGGACCCCATGTTGATGGTGTGGTTGGGTTCGTTAACTCTCCCACCGTAGAATCTTTGGCTAAGCAACTTCACCAGTTGTCTGTCAAGCAATCTACGGTGGAGGCAGCAAAGGCTGCCCCCTCCCCCTAGAGTGCAAATGTTTTTGCAAAAACCTCTCAGAAGGGCAATCAGCAGCCTGGTGGGAAGAAAAAGAAAGGTAAGAAGGGAGAGGGAAACCAAAACAAGCAAAAAACCCGCGAACAATGCTGATGGGGGAAAAAAAGAAAAGAAGAAGGTCAAGTTCCCGTGTAAGTTGTGCCACGAGGACCACCTTACTCACCTTTGTCCCCTTATGGATCAAGCCCAGAAGCTACTTAAAGCTCAACAACTGGCTGTCCTGAAGGATCCTTTTCCCCAAGGACAGAACTCTGCTTCAGCTTCTAATACAACAGAGGGCACTCAAACTGCCCCTGACCCAAACTATATCAACATGGTTCGATCTTCGACTTTGTTGCAGACAAGGAACACAAATTATGAGAAAGAGACTGTTGAGAAGGGTAAAGCTGTAGGTGAAACTTCTAACCCTCTCACAATAGAGAAGCCTGCTGAAACTATGCCGAAGATACCAAAATGTGTCTTTAAGAAGACCTTGCATAACCCTAATGCTAGGGCTGCTTCAAACTACTCCGTGGTTGAAGATTTAGCCCAGACCCCATGTGCAATGTCAGCTTTAGAGGTGTTACAGAGTTGTCCTGCTCAGCGGGATGCTCTCTTAGCAGCTTTAGGCAGCATGGACTCTTCGAGTCTCACGGCGAAATTTCATTTGTCCGATGTTAAAGTTCGCCTGCCATACCATGTAGCCTTATCAATAGATGTCGTCCATGGCGGTAAGACCATTGGAAGGGCAGTTATTGATGAGGGGGATTCTACATGTGTTATGTCCTTGTCTTGTTGGAAAGCTCTTGGATCCCCAGAGCTGGTCCCATCAAACACTTTGCTTACTGCTTTTGATGGAAGATCCTTCCGTCCACATGGTATCCTGCCGGATTTTGAAATTAAGTTGACAGGAAAAGCAGTGTCTGTTGAAGTAGAAGTGATTGATGCTCCTTTGGACTACAATTTGCTTCTAGGAAGGAACTGGACTTATGCGATGTCCGCTATTACGTCGGCCGTCTTTCGTGTAGTGGTTTTTCCACATGAGGGCAAGTTGGTTACTATTGATCAACTTGATTTTACCCAAAAAGGTCGTTTAGAATCTAATGAGTCCGCTGTGCCATTGGTTGATCAGGTCAAACCTGCTACACAAAGCTTGGGGGCTGGAATGTACACATCATTGATGGGCACATTTGATCTTCCAGCTCCGGTTAATTATATTGGTTCTACTAGTGTGGGGAAGTCCATAGCTACGGTTGTTGATAGGACTGATCCTTGGGTTCTCCCAACCCCCCATGAACAGGAAGTGCCCTTATCGGTAGTGGAGGTCGCTTATCAAGCTATCACTCAAGCCACTGCTGATCCCATTCCAGATCCTCTAACAGTCTCGAAAGATCTGGAAGAAGTTTATTTTCCCGTATGGGCGGAAAACTCTTCGCATTCTATAGATTGTTTAGACATGGTTTTACCTTTCGATGAAGCTATTCTAGAAGCCATGAGTGGACGTGATAAGATTTGTGAGGATCTTCATCATCGATCCTATTTTCTTCCAGAACTAAGCAGAATAGAAAACCAAGAGTTTCGTTTGAGACTGTCAGAAGATGTTGATATACCTATCAACCCCTTTCCTAGGGAAGGAATGTTTGCCGAGGGGAATATGGAAAATATTTCCACTACTATACCTATTAACATCTCTGTGAACCCTGATGTCGTGGAAAACATATACATAGGTGCAACTTGCTCTCCTGAAGAGATTGCCATCTATACTGCCCTGTTTAAGGAATTCCGCGATATCTTTGCCTGGTCATATGAGGAGATGCCAGGCATAGATCCATCGATTGTTGAACATGAAATCCGAACTTATCATGATGCCAAGCTAGTTCGACAAAAGTTAAGACCCGTTAACTCGCGCAAAGCGGTGGCTGTGAAGGCAGAAGTTGAAAAGCTGTTGAAGGCTGGTTTCATCTATCCCATAGCTTTGACTGAATGGGTATCCAACCCTGTTCCTGTTGATAAGAAGCAAGGGACTATTCGCGTCTGTACAGACTTTAGAGATTTGAATAAAGCCTATCCTAAGGACAACTATCCCACACCATTTATAGACCAGATCATAGATGCCTGTGCAGGAAGTGACGTGTTTTCGTTTATGGATGGTTTCTCCGGGTACAATCAAATTCAAATAAAACCGGAAGACCAACATAAAACTACTTTCATTTGTCCTTGGGGTACCTTCGCGTACAAGAAAATTCCCTTCGGATTGAAAAATGCTGGGGCAACCTTTCAACGGGCTATGAACTTCGCTTTTCATGACATTAAAGCCATTGTCGAACCATACCTTGATGATCTGCCCGCACATTCTTGTAAGAGGATCCAACATCCAGATCATTTATGGTTGATATTTGAGAGATGCAGATATTATAAAATTCGCTTGAATCCCCACAAGTGTGTATTCTGTGTCGAGTCGGGAAGATTGCTCGGGTTCATTGTCTCCAATAGAGGCATCCAGGTGGATCCTTTGAAAGTTGAGGCCATTATAAATCAGCCTCCTCCTCGTACCCTCAGGCAACTTCAAAGCCTGCAAGGAAAGTCTAATTTTCTTCGACGTTGTATTGTTAATTATGCCAAGATTACTAAGGGTTTCATGCGCCTGCTCAAACAGGGCACCCCATTTGTATGGGATGAAACCGCACAACTTGCGTTCGAGGCATTGAAAAAAGCTTTGCTGTCGGCACCCTTATTACGTCCACCAGATTATTCTAGGGATTTTATATTATATTTGGCCGCGTCAGAGTCGACCATTGGGGTAGTACTAGTCCAGGAGGACGATAAGCTTGTGGAGCATGTCGTTTATTATCTTAGCCATGCTTTGGCGGGACCTGAACTTAGATACTCTAACGTTGAGAAATTAGCCTTAGCAGCTGTTTATGCTGTGCAGAGGTTACGTCACTACATTTTACTGAGGACCACCACAGTAGTGGCGGATGTGAATCCATTCCAATATGTTTTATCCCGACGGATTGTTGGGGGAAAATTTAACAAATGGATAGTCATTCTCCAAGAGTTTGACTTGGATTTCCAGTCCGCTAAGTCTAAGAAGTCCTTAGTTTTTGCTGAACTTATAGCAGAATTTCCTATTGAAGAAAATGTAGATGTTGAAGATGACTCATTCCCGGATGAACACATCTTCTTGATATCCTCCTCTAATCCTTGGTACGGAGATATTCTTATATATCTTTAGACTTTGAAGTATCCTGTAACTTCCTCGAGGAAGGAACGACGTAAATTACACCTTCATGCTAAGAACTACCTCATTATAGGAGATACATTATATCGACGAGGGGTAGATTCTGTTTTGCGTCATTGCCTTACCCACGAGGAAGCGGAGATTGTCCTAAATGATTCCCATAGTGGAGCATGTGGGGGTCATTTATCTGGGTTAGCAACGGCCCAGAAGATATTACGTGCCGGTTATTTCTGGCCCACGATTTTTAAAGATTGTGTGGAAGCAGTGAAGCGCTGTCATTCATGTCAGCTTTACACCAGGAAGATGCGGTCACATCCGGCTCTGTTATTTCCCGTTGTCTCAGTAGGCCCCTTTATGAAATGGGGGATTGATTACGTGACATGCAACCCAGCCTCGGCTGGGGGGCATAAATACATCATTGTCGTTGTTGACTATTTTATGAAATGGGCAGAGGCAATGCCTACTTTTAAAGCCGACGGGGAAACAACAGCTTTCTTTGTATTCAATCAGATTATAGCACGGTTTGGTATACCCAAAGTGATTGTCACTGACCATGGCAGTCATTTTCAAAATAACATGATGACGGAACTGACCACCATGCTCGGATTCAGACAAGAACATTCTTCTCCATACTATCCGCAAGCAAACGGTCATGTTGAGGCTATCAACAAGACTTTAAAAACTATCCTTAAACGTACAATTGATGTAGCCCGCTTTAACTGGCACATCATGTTATATCCTGCTCTTTGGGCCTACCGAACTAACGTAAAGACTGCTACGGGTTTTTCCCCTTTCCAATTAGTTCATGGAGTGGAAGCAGTTACTTCGATTGAGTGTGAAATCCCATCTCTAAAGATAGCTGTTCATGTGTTACCTGATACGACTGAGCTTGAGGAACATCTGGTACATTTAGAACACCTTGATGAACATCATAGAGATGCGCTGACTACTAATCAAGATCATAAAAATAGGGTCAAAACTCAGTATGATAAATTAGTCAAACCTAGGGTTTTCTCTGAAGGGGAACTTGTCTTGCTTTGGGACCAAGATAAAGAACCTCTGGGGGCAGGAAAATTCAAGGCTATGTGGTTAGGACCTTATGTCGTGTCGAAGGTATTGAGTAAAGGCGCATATGAGTTAATCGATTTTGATGGGAACAAGCTTCCTGAGCCTAGAAATGGGCTCTACCTAAAGAAGTACTATGCTTAGGCTTAGCACTTTTTCTTGTATTTTTACTATATGTATTTTTATGTACATTAGGTTGTCAGTTTTGTTTTTTATACTATTTGCTAGTTGTTGCAGATGTCGTCTGAAAGGTATATGGGATTCACTGATGGCGCCAACCGTCACACTTGTAGCCTAGCTTCGGCAACATGGGTTATTTATTCTCCCTCAGGACAGCTTGTTGCCGCGGGAGGCGCTTGTCTAGGTCCTGCTTCTAATAATGTTGCTGAGTATAGGGATGTAATTGAGCTCCTATGGGATGCTTTGTCACGCGACATCACCCAGCTTGAGGTCCGTTTGGACTCTCAGTTAGTGGTCTCCCAGCTCAATCGAGCTTATCAGGTACGAAATCCTATTTTATTACGTCAGTTCATGCAAATTCGTTTATTGGAAAGACATTTTGAAGTTATTACTTTTAATCATATTCCACGAAATCAGAATTCATTGACTGATGCATATGCTAATTACATTTTAGATTGGCATCTCACACATACTTTATAAAGACATACAACAAACATATGAAAAACACTTGTAAATAAAATGATAACCAACACCAATATATATATATGTATGTAAAATATTTGTCTGTATATAGGTCAAGTCTGATCCTCAGATCCCGTTATATACAAAATGTACAAAAATGTGGATCATAGTCCATAAAAATTCCCTAGGTCTACGCTGGACCGCCCTGGTCACTAGGACCACCTTGGTCCCCATGATCTCTATGCACTCTGGCTTCCTCAGCCTCCTCGGCTTCGACAGCCTCCGCCGCCTCTATATATACGAGCACTGCTCTAACCACTCGTCTGAAAAGACGTAGCCAAACCGATGGAACCCCAACTACGAACTCCTGCATGGCAGTCGGGATATGCTCTATCTGTAAGGTCGGTACTCGTTGGGTCAGCCTGGCCAGCTTCCCCTCTAGTACCCTGATCAATCCTGGATCCTCGCCTACAACAGGACGAACGAACATGCGAGGGTGCCCTTCAGGGCGGACCAGTCCAATATCTGCATTTTGATACATGAATATGATTAAGACTTGTACATATGTATATATCTATCATTTGAAAAATCCATAAAAATTTGAAAATGATAGAAATTTAAAAATTACTTACCTAGCTCGCCCCATGCTCCTCCTGGAGGGAGGATAAGGTCGGGGTCACCTCGAAAGTCCATCCCGGCATATGGAAACTGCTCCAATGCCAGTAGCTATCATTCCCACCAGGTATAAAAATCATCATCATAGACACTATGTACCGAGTCTCCTCCTCCTTGACGGAGGAAGATGTCTCCCCACCTGCTCAGCCTCGGCTGACGTGGAGATTTGATCGGTAGAGGTATGGTCGGGCTCAATGCTGGTACTCTCTCTCGAAGAAGGCCACTAATATGCTTGCATAGCCAAAAAAATTCCGTCTTCCTCTCTTACAATCGGATAGTTGCCTCTTCATGATAGGGACAACTCCCGAGCACCAATCATAGAGAGCACCGCGAGAATAGTCAACTGCCAACCTCATTTGGTTCCTCATGGCCAAATGTAAAGAGGAGGATCCTGATATCCTCACGATGGTGCTAGCAAGTACCTGGAGAGTAAAATCTCGGATATGTACAACTGGAACGCAGGTTCCTCTCTTTTCAGTACCCGGTGTGCAGAATACATCTATATAGTTTTGGACACTTAAGGGGTCCCCACCCCTGCCAGTGCCCTCTAAGTTCACCGGTGCCCCTCGTCGTGACAGACCGGTTATGAAATATATGTCTTCAGTGGTAATCTCCAAAGTTTCACCTTGTAAGTTGAACATCCCCAACTCATGATCCCAATAATTAACCATGAACTCAAGTATGCGGACATTGGCCCGCATGGGCGACGTACAAAAGAATTTTAGCAGCCCGCTTGTGCGTAATGAATGTATAGTGGGCGCACATTGGAGCGCCGCTTGGTCCATTATTTCGTGCTCCCTTTCCCTCCATTCCAGAACCATCTTTTACCTAGCAAAAACAAGTAATTTGATTTAGTTATTCCATACCAAAATTCAAATTTTTTTGTCTATTTTAAGCCTTTTATCCTTTGCACAACATACGCGACTGTCTAATTAGACAAGTCGCGTACTATACGCGACTGTCTAGTTAGGAAACTCGCGTACAGAACGCGTATACGCGAGTCTGTACACTAGCAACCCGCATATGCGTCGTGCTACAGTTCAGGATGCTTTTAAATATGGAATTTAGACTCAAACTTAATAATTGCTTGGATCAAAATGAAGAGCTCAGGGTGTAGGCTTACCTGCAACTTGCGGATTTCAATTTCGTCGGTTCAATTGTCCACAATGATCGATCAAAGGTAGAAGGCCAAACTTGCTTTTTATGGCTCAAAAGTTCAAATGGTGAGTTTGTTTTGATTTTTCAACTATTTATAGAAATTATATTTCTTTAAGTGGGTATTTTTCTATAGTTTGAAAATCCAATCGACTAATACCATATTTCTTTATGCTTTGAAACAGGTTTGTCATTTTTACAAAGTGTTGTTGCTCCAATAGGGTGGTTTTGTCATTTCCAATACATTTTGGCATCTTTATTCATTCCACATTAACCTTAGCATTCAACATTTTGCTACGGACTATGGTATTCTAAGCCACTAGTTCCCTGTTTTTACCATTGTTCTTCCGTTGATAGGACCCTTTTTCATGAGTATCCTTCTTATATGCCTATGTCATCTTTTGGTACTCATGCCGCAACTGTTTCCGGTTCAGGGGTATCCTCTTAGCTATTTTTCATGCCAAATAGAGCTTCTTTTGAATCTCTTTTTACAAGCTATCCTCTTAGCTAATATACCCCAAAATTACAAGATTTGGTCCTAACCACCAATTACATGTTTGGGTAATAAAATATATACCATATAATTCGTTTGAAACCCTGCTTTTGACATGTTTGTTGCTTACATTGCTTAGCTAGTCAGTTCAATAGAGAGGTAGTTAGTTATTTTGTGTCTCACAGTAGAGTTGAATAATTCTGCAGCTGAGTGCGCAGTTGTGTAGAGAAGATCAAGTCGATATAGGCTATGTGTGGATCGATAGTAGCCTTTGAAGAGTCAAGAGTCGTAAAGTTGTAGAAGAGTTTGAGTCGATACAGACTGTGTGCGGATCGACAATAGAGTCAAGTAGAGAAGAACTAACGATAGAAGACCAGAGAGCATGAGAGGAGAGAAAAGTATGTATAGAAAAGAGAAGAAGATATAGAACATAGTCTGTAGCTCAATGCACAAACAAAAAGGTGCCATATATTTCTCATTCCAGATGAAGAGCGCCTTTATGTTTTTTCCCAGATGGGTTTCTACGTTAGATACTGTGTCGAATGTGTAGATGATGAATGTGTCGTGTCACATGAATGTTTACTGTGAATAAGTGTTTATGTATTTGCTTATGAATGAGTTTATATGCATCTGTCGCACTGTTGTAATCATAAACACTAATAAGTCATTATGTTTGTTGTTATAATATTTGTCGATGGGTGAATAGAGTCACATCTTAACTGTGCATAATAGTTATAAGTAACACACCTACTGGATTCGGTCAAGCAGTTGGTAAAATACCAAGGGAAGAGAAATCCCCTACCCAACTGTGGAAACCTAGTTCTGGAAGTTACCCATAAAGAGATATCTCGGGTGAGACTGCATCTACGTCGCAGGTGTTGTCAAATGAGCCTTGCTTTGTTGGGCCGATATCTTGGGCTTTGTTACATGATAAAGATGGACTGAACCTGGGTCGAAGGGGTGAACACCAACAAATGGTTATGTTGTCGGGACCGTGAATCATTTTGGTGAGGAATATGTTGTAGCATCCGACGAAGCTAGAAATCCAAGACCGGGTGGATTTTAAAGTATTAGAGTTTGCATAAGAAGAAAGTAAATGATCACGGTTGAATCCTGTTGGGTGTTTTATTATGTCTAAATTAATCCACCTATTTTTTAATTATCAACCAGGGTTGGTAAGCTTAGAGTTGACACAAAATATATGCAAAGGTAGAGGGTGTCGTGTAAATATTTTAACAAACAAAAGATCGAAAGATCTTTCAAAATGAAAAAACCGAGTCAAACTCCGAAAAATGCAATTAAGGTAACTAAACTGAGATAAAAGATTAACTAATCAAATAATCTATCTTATAACTTTGGACTGAAAAAGATATAAATAACAACTTACTTATTCAAACGGAAAACTAAAGTGCAACGAAGACTTAACTTATAAGCAACTCAAAAAATTAATAAATAAAACTTAATAAGGAAAACTTAAAAAGAAGCAAGTAGAAAACCTAATAAAGAAAACTTAAATAAAAGAAACAAGTAAAAAACTTAATAAAGAAATATCTTTAGGTTCTGTCCTATAAGTTCTTTCAACAATAACACAATCATAAAAAGACAACATAAAAACATACTAAGAATAACACATACAACACTAAATTTTGCATACAAACAAAAAAAAGAATTCAAAAGGAATAAACACAAAGCCATACAACAATAAAACAAAGTCAAAAACAAAAATTAAGAATAACTTAAAATACGTTCAAAGTAAAAGAAATAAAGAAAATGATAAAACATTAATAAATAACCTAAAACAATGAGATTTTAACTTTAATGTTAAAAAAAACTATAATTTAACTATTACAATTAAACATAATTCAGACATTCACAAAACAAAACTAAAAACAATCTTAAAACACATAAAAAACACTAAAAACAGAACTAAGGGCTGAATGGCAGACTGAACTGTGGGTCTGAAAGGGTGGCTGAATAACAGACATACAGGCTGTCCGAATGACAGGCTGCACAGTTAAAAATGGTAAAAACTAACATAAATGAACTAATCTTCAGCTGAAGCCATGTAGATGTAATTCTAATGCATCCGAACAGTAAATAAACCTATTTAACAACAAATTAACCTTAAACTAATTCATGAACAAAAGGAATCATTTGCATATTAAACTAATAAAAATGGAAATTAACTTGCATAAATTTAAAAACAGGAAAGGAAATAACTGAATTGAATCTATTCTAAATTCATGAAAACAACTTATTCTATATTCTTGAAAACAAAGACTGAAAGTAATGTTGGAAATGAAATAACTGAATTGAATCTATTCTAAATTCATGAAAACAACTTATTCTATATTCTTGAAAACAAAGACTGAAAGTAATGTTGGAAATGAAATAACTGGAAACAAAATGACCGAAAGCAAATAACTGAAAGCAAGCTATGCGCGCATCTAACTAATTAACTTCAAAATAAAACTAAGTTAATGTGTTACATAAAACAAATAGAATAGCTTCTACTGTAATCTAATGGAAGCAAATTAGAAATTAAACTAAACTAGCTAAAACAGAAAAGAAACTAAACTAAACAAAGAAAATGAACCTCTGGTTGATGAGGGGCCCTCTCAACAATCAGGGGTGATTCCTGGTTAACTCCTACTTAAACGTAGTCTTCAACAACAATGCATACAACTCTTTATTCAGATGGTGGAACATAAATACAATGTTAAAGAGTAAATTACAACAAGAACTCTTCTCCTAACTCTGCTAACTGACTGATTTTCTAGCTAACTGAGCTTTCTCACAGAGGCTGCTTTATATAATAATTTACAGGGATGAGCAAGTCAACCCTTTAGTGGTCGACTACTCTCTAAATTTAGTCGATTATAATGGACATTTAACTGATCACAGGCCAACACATAAGCATCTCCCTTCTTCAGCGCAAACAGTCTTCAAAGGTGGTGCACATGATTCTCTTCAGCGTGAACGATCTACAAAGGTGGTGCACGAGTTCCTTTATGAGCGCAGCAGGTGACTAATGGTGAACAGAGGAGAGAGTAGTGGCGAATCTTCTAGGGCATGAGTTGAATCCATCAATACAACGCGTGGATGGTTGATATGGTGGCGAGCAAAGGAGAATGCAGGCTGGCAAGTATTTAGAACACAACTCCATCACCAGACGCATGGATAACCAGATCGTTTGCAGCTATTCCAATGTTTTAATGCTCAGATTTAATTCTTAGTAGTGTGCAGTTTGATGGGCGATCTAGACGGAGTGCTGAATGGAGGGCTGGGACGTGAGATGGATACGCTGGGCGTCGATCTAGGGCGAACGTGGTGTCTATCTGCTAGCGCGCTTCAGGACTGGAGTCTACAACAACACATTTTGACATCTGGCAAACCACGAGCGAGTTTCATGCAACGAGCTGAATGACGAGCTGGACGCCGAGCTGTACATGCTGTGCGAAAAGCAGGCTAAATGCATTTTGCGTATTAACTTGGCCCAAAAAGATTATAAAACCTGCAAACAATTATACAAACCAATTAATACATCAAACATGTTTTAATAATGTTATTTTTAATTGATAAAACCATAAAAAATGATAATAATAAAATAATTTCATATAAACCTTAAAAACACTCATACTTGAGGTTGAATAATGATTTGTGTTTCATAAAATATATAAAAGATAATTAAATATATGGTTAAATGAGTAATTTATCTGCCAAAAATGGTAACAAATCTAGGATCAACATTCCCCCAAATCGGAGAAATGTCAGGTCCTACTGAGCAAAAAGAAAGAAAAACAATTTAGGAAGAAGGTGAACTAGCAGCTGCCTTCAACTTGGCAGATGAAGAAGGTAATTTAAACTCCACTCTGTTAACCTGTAACTTAAAAATAACATATATTTCATGTCACAATTTGTATGAAATTTAAAAATGACTTCATTGGATTTTCAACAGTTCTCAGGTTCAAAATAATTTTATCATTTATAAAGTTTAAAATTAATTCAACCATGTCCAAAGTAAAACTTTGGGCAGGTTGAATATATAACACAAAAACATAAATTTCATTTTGAATAAAAAATTGATTATTTTCATGCATTATTGGGTAAGAGGATAGAATTATTAAGAGTGAAATATAAGTAAAAACTTTTAGCCTAAAAACAAAATTTGGTTAGCAAATTGTTATCCACCTAAATGGCACCTCTCCGTCCGAGTGCCGACATCCCTCATGTTGGCACACAAAAGGACATCTATGGATTGAGGGTTGCCCAAAACACTATATATGGGCTTATTATGAACTACATTCATCATCGATCCAGCTGGTTATTTTTACCCTTTAGCTATGTCAAGTCATATACGCGACTCTCTTTATATGCAACTCGCGTGTTGTACGCGAGTATCGGTTGTTGCATGTCGCGTATACATGTATACGTGGGTTACCCTCATAGCAACTCGCGGGTCATACACGAATTGCCAGTATTGATACCCGCGTATATCTACCTTTGACATTAAAAATAAAAACATGCGATTACTTGAGATTAGTTAAGCATTTAACCTTAATCTCATTAACTGTCTCAACCTCCTCAACCTTCGAAACTGCCTTATTTCACCAAGTATAAATACAGACCTTGGGGAGGGTTTTAGACACATACACTTGGAGAGCAAAGTTATGCTGGTGGAGTTTATATAGAAGTCTTTGGAGCAGTGGAACTCAGAATCCTTTGGTTGCAGAGGAGTCCTTGTCTTAGGCGTTGGGTTGTAATCTGAACTCTTTCTATTATTGTTAATAAAGAGAATCCTTCTTCCATATGTGTCTTGAATGTATTTGATGTATTGTGGTTTGATAAATGTTTATGTTTCAACATTCTGTATATGATTTATCTAACCCATTTATATATATGTATCATCTTGTATTTGGAAGATTGACTCTTGACAAGTGAAGGAGAAGCATCCCTGAAGGCTTTAGAGAAGAAGCAGAGCGGAAGAGGACAAGCTAGGATCAACCGTCGTGTATCGGGTGAGTCTTTTCTATCCTTCTATTTCCTTTATTGCACTCTAGATTCGATTTCCTGCAAGTTTCTTGAGTATGTTGGTAACCCCAGACCTTCGGTTATAAGGTGTTTATTCCTGTACAACACAAATTTAATAATAAGTACTATAACATCACCATTTATATTTCATTTGACTTCATTTGATTCTTCATATGGAAATTTGGTTAGCAAATTTAATAATAAGTACTATAATATCACCATTTATATTTCATTTGACTTCATTCGATTCTTCATATGGTAAGACCATATTGAATTTTGCTGTAAAATATGCTTCAAGCTATAACCAAATTCCACTGTTTACATTCCTGAAAATACTTATCGTTTGTTAGAGATAAATAGATTTATCATAAGTAAAAATAATCTTATTTTTTACAAGTCAAATCCATCTTCCCCAAATCCAAAGAGATGGCATGTCCTCAAGCCATACAGAGAGAAGAAATGATTGTTCCAAAAAAATAGAAACAATGCAAGCATGCTGTGAATTAGTAAAAAAAACTAACTAGTAAATGGAAATGGTTCAGAAATGTATATTCATGAAAAATAAAACAGTGCTGAGAAAGACCATGTAAAATGAGAATAATTAAAAGAATACCATAGGGAAAAACTAGCCATCCATGCCTCATTGTAAAGATATCCTGTCATCATAAATTATTTTAAGTGTATCCCGGAGTGTGTGTGATTTACACCAATGGGTCCCATTTCTAAGATAATGATATGTTAGTTATCTGGGGAATTAGATGTCTTGGGCAAATCCAACTTAGAGCCATTCTCAAATGACATTATAAACAATTGGCCATGACACATTTTTTTAAAAATTTGTGTCATATATTATCACTATTTTACGAACTATGTGTATAGTGGTGTATTAACCAGATCTCATTTACCAGATATTTCCCCACTGCCAACATGCCTGTTTAGTACCCCGACGGGTTTATCTTGGTACCATGCAAGCATAGCCCCACTACTAGTGAGCGTGCTCAGTACCCCGACGTGTTTACTTGCATTTATTGAGCTTCCTGTTGTAAGGTTTTACTTAGCATTGACCAGCTGCCAGCAGGCTTGTTCAGTACCTCGACGAGTTTGCCTTGTATAATGGTATTAAAGATATGGAAGCCGATTGGTACTAGAGCATGTTAATTCCTGCTAAACACATAATTCAATTTTTTCAAAATAAAGTTATAAGTAATTTCATAATGGCCAGACTCATAAAACATGTCAAAAGAGAATAACTGAAAGTTGTTCTTTAACCTAACAGTCCTTCTTCTTTATAAAGTAAAGTAATGTTCCCCACAGATAAAAATTCCACTTACCTTCGAGTTATCACCAAAATACTCAAGAGACAAGTTTTGATAACAAGTATAGGACGAACTAGTAATCCATAGGTAAAAATAAGGATGTGAAAAATATGATAATGAAAATAGGTCTTATCGAGCGACTATTTAAAAGAATAAATAAGAAATATACCTGTCTGAATCAAATTACCAGAAACTATATGAATCATAACAGAATTGGCGTGTATTTTGATATATAAATTTTATTTGTATAAGTTGCAAATGTCGAAAGTACCCTAAAAAGATTAAAATACCTGATGAGTATTTAGCATACTTTCCTTGTCCAAGTAATATTTCGTTAGCTGCTCATAGAGATAATATACTTGTAATCAAACTGCAAAACCACTTGGTAGATGATTCAATTTATTCATAAAAACATAAAAGAAAAAGAGTCTTGTGTAGACAACCTATTATAAATTACTCTTATTTATTCAAAGCAACAAGCACATATTTACATATATACAAGTGATAATAACCCAAAATATTTTTCAAGGATCAGGAGGAGGAGGAATAGCTTCCCCTTCAACTAATTCCATTTCATTTTGCTGCAAAACATTTTGTATGAAATCCTGTTTAGATGTCAGTTGGTGATATAGTCTAAGTCTATGTCCATTTACTACAAAGGAAATTTCTGAGCCATCAATTGTTTTAATTTTTACTGATCCATTGTTAAAAGCTATAACTACTTCGTATGGACCCATCCAACGAGTAGTTAATTTTCCTTTAAAATTTTTAAACCGTGAATCAAATAGTAGTGCACAATCTCCAGTATTGAACTGCTTTTGCGTAATAAATTTATCATGCCATGTTTTTCGTTGATTCTGTATTAATATTGTTCTTTGAAGTGCATCTTGTCTAATTTCGTCTAACTCATTAATTTGTAATATTCATTGTTTCTGTGCTTCATCCAAATTCATACCTAATTGTGTTGCCATACGAAAAGTTTTAACTTGAAATTCAATAGGTAGAAGCACTTGTTTACCATACACTAATTCATAGGGGGTATGTCTGGTAGTGTTTCTCCATGTTATCCTATAGGCCCATAAAGCCTCGGGGAGTTTATCTGCCCAATCCTTATGAGGTAAGTGAATTCTCTTAGTTAAAATAGCTTATAATCATTTATTAGTTGATTCTACCTGACCATTAGCCTGAGGGTGGTAAGGTGAAGATTTACAATGTCAGATGCCATATTTCGTAGTAAGTTCTTTCATTAATTTAGAAGTAAACTGAGTACCTTAATCTGTGACAATTTCTCTAGGTACACCAAACCGGGTGAATATTTCTTCATATATAAATTCTACCACCGATTTCTCTGTGGCTCTAAATAAAGCTTTAGCTTCTACCCACTTGGTGACATAGTTCGTACAAACTAAGATATATTTCTTTTTATGAGACATGGGAGAAATTGGTCCTACAAAATCAAGAGCCCATTTCTCAAAAGGTTCAATCATAACTTAGGGTTGTAAAGGCATTTGATCAGATGGCGTAGGTCTACCCATTCTTTGGAAACTATTGCAACCTTTAACATATTTAGTAGCATCCTTAAAAATGCTTGGCCAATAATAACCATAATGTAAGACTTTATATGTTGTCCTCTTATCAGAAAAATGTCCTCCACATGGTCCATCATGGCATGCATGGAGGATGTCTATCATTTCGTCCTCCCGCACACATCGTCGAATAATGAGATCTGGACCAGTGCAGAAGAGATCGTTATCAACCCAAGAATAATTAGAACTCTGAACTATAATATGACGCTTCTCATGTGGAGACAAATGGTTTGGTATTTTTCCAGTTGCTAGATAATTGGCAATATCTGCAAACCAAGGGGTTTAAACAGATACAACAAATAGATGTTCATAAGGAAAAGTGTCGTCAATTGGTTTAGTACCGTCTTCATGTTGAATACAGGAAAGGAAGTCTGCGACGAGATTTTCTTTACCAGGTCGGTAAATGATGGTAATGTTAAATTCTTGCAATAAAAGAAGCCACCGGGTCACTCTACCATTGGTAATTGGTTTATTCATTAGAAATCTAACGGCGGAGTGATCAGTATGCACAAAAACTTCATAACCTGTGATATAATGACGAAATTTATTAATAAAATAAACTACTGCCAAAAATTCCTTTTCAGTAACAATATAATTTAATTCGGCAGGGGTCAATTTTTTGCTAATAAAATAGATGGTATAAGGTGCTTGTCCTTATTTTTGGCCGAGGACTCCTTCTATGGCTGTATCAGAGGCATCAGTAGATATGTGAAAAGGAAGGGACCAATCAGGACCCCTAAGTATTGGTGCCACTAATAGTTTAGCTTTTAAGATTTCAAAAGCATTTTGACAGAATTTTGTCCACTGGAATTTCGAGTCCTTTGTAAGTAATTTAAACATTGGTGCAGCTATTTTAGTAAAATTTTCAATAGAGCGACGGTAATAGCGTGCATGACCAAGGAAGATTCTTACCTCTTTCTGAGTTTTGGGAGAGGGAAGGCCAACAATTACTTTGATCTTTGCAGGGTCTACCTAAATTCCTTGGGAGGAAACATAATGTCCCAAAACTATACCTTCTGTCAGTAACATTTTACATTTTTCGTGACTAAGAGATAAATTCATTTCTTAACATCGGATCAAGACCTTCTCGAGATTGTCAAGGGCTTCTTGAAAAGTATTACCATAGGCCATAAAGTCATCCATGTATACCTCCACACAGTCATGTACAAGATCGGAAAATATTCCTAAGACTGCTCGCTAGAAAGTGGCAGGTGCATTACATAAGCCAAATGGAAAAACTCGATAAGCATATGTTCCCCAAGGGCATGTAAAAGTGGTTTTGTCTTGATCTTCCGGTGCTATTAAAATCTGGTTGTAACCACTATACCCGTCAAGAAAGGAAAAATATTGTTTACCTGACAGAGTATCTAATACTTGATCGATAAAAGGTAAGGGAAAGTAATCTTTAAGTGTATCTTTGTTAATTATCTAAAATCAACACAAATACACCATTTCCCTGTAACTTTCTTCGAAACTACTACTAAAGGAGATACCCATTTACCGTCGGAAATAGGAGAGATGAAACCAGCAGTAAGGAGTTTTTGTAATTCTTCTTTTACTATATCCTTTAGAGCAGGATTCATCCTCCTCTATGGCTGCCTTACAGGATTCACTGTAGTGCGGTCTGCTAGTTCTAGGATGGAAGGAGTAGATCGAAGAAATTGTCCTAACTGTAAAACTTCTAAAACTGCGGTGGTCATCATGTTAATAGTGGATCCTAAATCGATTAATGTATTCTCTATGTCGGTGTTGTTTATAATTACAGTCAGTACTGGGGATCCTGGATTTATATATTTTACAATCCGGGACTGACCTGTCATACATTCAGACATTTCTCCTATAACATGAATTGTAAGAGGGTCCTTTTGCTTCTTTCCTGGACATTTAATACAGAGCTCTTTGCCTTACTATATATTGGTATATCTTAAGAGCTTGTAATGGAGGGATTTTAATACAAATGTTCTTTAATTCATTCAAAATGTTATACTCCGGATGAACTACAGGTATTTCTATTACTAATCTTTCTGGAAATGGAGGAATTCTTTGCTCTTGAATAATTTCTTGTGGAGGATGGGCGTGTACTGAAACCTTTGGAATGTTCACATCCTCCAAAATAGCATCATTCACGGGTTCACTTGAATCTTCTTCTTCTTCATTTGGTTCCTGAATGATGACTGATGACTTGGGTTTATTATTCACAACTCTTCCCGATCGTAATTGAATTTCATGTACAGGTACAATCGAGATAAGGTATGAGGGAAGAGTTTGCAACTCAATGCTATTAAGAGCTTAAGTTGGATTATTGTTAGGGTTAGGTATCGGTTGTGCAGGTAATAATGTAGGTCGAGGAGGATTTCCATTCTGAAAGTGATGAGGTTGTTGTGTGATAAAAGGAGCTGGAGGTACAAATCCAAGCGACATTTGCTGGATTTTTTTTTGATTTTGAGGATAAGGATGATTAGGTGCAAGGATAGGTTGTGACTAAGGATATGGATTTCCTCTCCATCCTTGTGACCAATATTTCTATTATGGAAATTGAGGAGGAGGATATTGAGGTGGCCAATTCTACTAGCTAGAATTGTTCCATTGTTGAGGTGGTTGATATAGAGGATAATAGAGTGGAGGTTATGGTGGAAAGTTTGGATATGCTAGTTGGTCTCTAGGTTGCCAAGGAGGCCTCCTAGATGTTTCAGCTACATCCCCACTCTTAGAGATGGCTTGCAATCCAGGAAAGGATGGGAAATTATCTGTTGGATGCTCTTCTATACAGATGTGACATACAGAGATGTTGTTTAGTGGACATTCCCTTTGGGGATGTTTAGTTCTACATATTGAACAAAAAATACTCATTGTTGCTTGTTCTTCATCATGCCTCTTCTTGGCTTGTAAAGCATCTAGTTGAGAACCCATTGCTCCTAAGATATCAGTCTTAAAATTCTCCAACAGGTTTTCTATCTCTACTCTTGTAATACCTCCTGAACTAGGAACATTTCCTTTTATATTTCTGCTAAAAGGTTCTCGAAAATTTTTCAGAACTTTCCCCCTACTCCTAGAATAATTTTTACACATCTCACCGATCTGTGCAAAAGTTTAATGGGAAATATCGCGAGCTGCCATGAGATTAAGACTTTCTAACAAGTCCTCGAAGATTCCCTTAAGGAAAAGTGTACATACTGCATCTTCTCGGAGGTCATTATATTTAGACTTATGTAATGTATAAATGAACCTCTCAAGATAAGCCTCCAGGCTCTCATCTTCAAGTTTTTGTATCTTGAATATATCATGTCGAGAGTCTTTAGGTTTGCAGTATTCTTGATATTTTCGTAAAAATGAGGTTTTCATATCATCCCAAGACCTGATAGTGGATTCTCCTAATCCCATGAACCATCCCAAGGTTGAATCCTTGAGTGTAGCGGGAAAGAGTTTTAGTTTGTGAGCATCTTGTAGATAATTGTAACTCCTACAAAGGATATCGAACTCGAACAGGAATGTGTCCGGGTCCTCATTACTTTTCCCATAGAAAGTAGGTAAGAAGGAAGGAGGGATGTTTTTCATGGTTACATCCTGCATTATATCCAAGATAGGGAACCCAAAGGTAGCCCTGGTTCGATTTTCCCCTTCTCCTTCTTCATTCCTAAATTCATCACGATCTTCGTTTTCTCCCTGTCTCTCCATATAAGTTGGATTCTTAACGTAGATATACCTAAGAGGCTCCTTTCGAGGTGATAATGGGGCATCCCAACGTTCTTTTTCGGGAGATATATTCCTCTGATCAACCGTGTTTTTATTGAATCCTAGAGGGATAGTAGGTTGTACTGTAGAAGTTTCAATTTGCGAAATAACTAGATCTACTGAGGTTCCAAAGAGAGCTTTTACTTGAGCAGGATCAATAAAGTCAACAAAATTCGGATCTCCTACTAGTGAAAAAGTTGTGTTGATAGGATTTGAAACTAGTGGAGGGTTAGGAGTTTCTAATGGCTGATCTTCTTGAACTTCCTCAGGAATAGGGTCCTTAGGACTTTCTGCCAAGGTTCCTTCTCCTTCTATGGCTTCTCCAGTAATATCTTCTAAGGGAATTTCTGTTGATGTAATTGTAACTTCGGAATGTATTCATTATCTATTGTAACCCGATGTTTATTCCGGGATGTTCTTGGGTCATGTCATGCCCCGATGTTCTTATTGGGAGAATCTATAATGTAAACAAGTCATGTCAAGTCATTGTGGGTAACCCTCCTATTGTCTAAGGGTTAAAGTCCCCGCAGTTTCGGGGCACTAGGGTTATTAGACTCACCTAGTGAAGTTAGACCTAGTAGGGTTTTAGTCATGTCGGGATTAGTATAAATAGAGAGCTGGACTCTCTATTTAGCACACAACTCATACACACTCAAGTGTAGCGCATAGTTGAGGAAGAGAAAGACATTGGGGCTAGAGGAAAGAGCTTACTGCTGTCGAGAGATTGTCTTACTATTTTTGGGTTTCACTTTGGTGCTGATTATATCTCTAAGGAAGTTGCAGGGTTTTCTCCATTTATGGTTTCCCCGAGGAAAAACACTGTGTTCATTGTCTCTTGTGTTTGATTGCTGTGCTTATTGTTCTCTCAGTTAAAGATCCTAATGATATGCTAACTTAATGTTGAAAAACTAACACGGTATCAGAGCTAACCTGAGAACAAGACACTGTGCAGTTGCGGGAACTAGGGCTTCCTTTTTGTGGATCTCTCTCTACATATTTTCAGCAAAACTAAGGTGGAATAACTCTCCTCCCTAGGGCGCATCTTTCTGTCGAAGCATAATCCAATTCTGAGGTTTTTCAGTTTTGGACACGACACTGCTGCTGTAAATTAGGGCTTTTCACATAAGAGGAATTTTTCAGTGAGCCCAGGCTTGAATTGATCTCCTCCCCAAAATCAAAGTTTGGGATCAATTTCAAAGCATTTGGTTGGACATAACTCCATAAAAGCAAAACCCTAATATGCTCCTGAACCAGTACTATAGGATTTCAGCTTCAAATCTAGATCCGACATCTTGACCTGGTAAGATATAAATATTTTGTATTTCCATTTGAGGTTCTCAGTTAAGATGTCTCATCATACCAAGCTTGATGAAAAGCTTGAGGGAGTTGATAACTTCCGAGCTTGGAAGTATAGGATCTCCTTGGTCTTGGAAGAAAATGAGTTGGACTCCTATATTCAGGAGGAGGTTCCAGTTCCAGAGGGAGATGAGGCCAAGGCCTTACATAAGAAGAAGTTGGTTATGGAAAAGAGGATCATTGCTGATTCTATCAAGGATCACCTCATTCCACAGGTGTCCTCTCTCAAGACACCTAAAGCCATGTTTGATGCCCTAACCAAATTGTTTGAAGGGAAGAACATCAATTGAAAGATGACTCTAAGGAACCAGTTGAAGAATGTCAAGATCCAGAATGAGGAGACCATCCAGTCATACTTCACAAGGGTCTCCCAGATCAAAGAACAACTAGAAGATGTAGATGAAGAAGTTGAGAATGCAGAAATTGTGATGACAACATTGAATGGCCTCCCTAGGTCATGGGATTCTTTCATCCAAGGAATCTGTGCTAGAAAGAAGTTGGTCAAGTTCAGTAGATTGTGGGAAGAATGCTCTCAAGAAAAAGCTCAGATAGTTGCTCGAGAAGAAAAGATGGGAAGTGAAGATCAAGCTCTCACAGTACACTCCAAGAAAGGAAGAAGAGAAAGTCATCATCACCAAGGTAAGCATTCTCATCAGAAAAAAAACTTTATGAGAAGCGATCCATCCAGACTCAGATGTTATACATGCGATGAAATAGGACACTTTGCTAAAAACTGTCCCAAGAATAAGAATGGATCCAAGAAGAAGAGGAACTCCAAAAGAAGATATCATGCTCACACTGCTGAGGATGATGATCCTCCCAAGAAGAGAGTAAAACATGAAAGTGAAGACTCTTCAAGTGAAGATGAATATGTTCTGATCTCCGCTCTCATGGGAACTGTCACACATGGAAGCAAAGATTGGCTTATTGACAATGGGGCTTCCAAGCACATGACAGGTTTTAAGGAATACTTTGAGAAACTATCCGAACATAACTCACCCCATAAGGTGAAGCTTGGGGATGACTACCAGTATCCCATAAAAGGTAGTGGTGAATCCTCCTACAAGCTAGACTCCGGAAAATCTATAAAAATGAAAGATGTCTTGTTTGTACTAGGATTGAAGAAGAATCTTCTATCCATATCATCATTGGATGCAAAAGGTATGGGGGTTACATTTGTAGATGGCCAAGTCATCATGTGGCCAAGAGGAAAGACTATTGATGATGCAATAGTGATTGTAGAATAAGAAGGAGGCTTATACAAGTTGAAGGGCCATCCAGAACAAGCTATGGTCCATGACACAGTAGAGCCAAATGAACTTTGGCATAGAAGGCTTGCACATGTGCATTACATAGCACTACCACTTGCAAGCAAAGCTGTTGAAGGTCTTCCAGAAATTCAAGCAAAACATGAAGGGGTCTGCAAATGATGTGGAAAAGGAAAGAATACAAAGAAGACAGTTCCAAGTAGTGAGAGCAAGGCAAAAGGAATCTTGGAAATCATCCACTCCGATGTATGCGGACCAATGTCATTAAGCTCACTAAGCGGGTATGTATAGTATTTTTATTTCATTGATGACTTTTCTAGGAAGACATGGATTTACTTCATGAAGAACAAAGATGATTTTTTCAGCAAGTTCAAGGAATTCAAAGCCTTGATCGAGTATCACACAGAAAAGAATATCAAGACCTTTCGATCAGATAATGGCGAAGAATTCACATCAAATGAATTCAAAGACTTATGCAAATAATCAGGGATTAAGAGGGAGTTGTCCACTCCTTACAATCCACAACAAAATGGGGTTGCAAAAAGGAAGAATAGAACCATCATGGAAGTTACAAGAGCAATGCTTCATGATCAAGATATTCTTATGCATCTATGGACAGAAGCATCCAGAACAATGATGTATGTACAGAACCATACTCCACACAGAGTACTCGAGAACAAGACTCCTAAAGAAGTCTTCTCTGGCAAGAAACCAGAAGTCAGCCATCTCAGAATATTTGGTTGTCCAATGTACTTACACATACCAAAATAAAAGAGAAAAAAACTAGATCCTTCAGGAAAGAAGGATATATTTGTGGCATACTCTGAAAGCTCGAAGGCTTACAGAATATACTTCCCAGGATACAAGAAGATCGACATCAGCAGGGATGTAGCATTTGATGAAGACACAACTTCAAAAAATCTAGGAAGAGACCTGCTGAAGATATTGAATAAGTAGAAGCACCCAAAATTCATGATACAACCGTGAATGAAGAAATTCAAGAAGAAGATCAAGAATTTGAAGAACCACAAAGACCTGTAGATTCACCTCAGGAGAAGAATCCTCACAAGAGGAAACTTGCTTGTGTACGAGAAATTATCCAAGGTGCGGAAAGATATGGGGCTCCAGAAGAGAATCACAGAGAAAGAAAGAGAACCATATCTTGTTCCAGATATGTAGCTTTACTATGTGATGTTATCAATAAAGAACCTTCCAACTATGAAGAAGCGGCAGCACGGAAAGAATGGAATTAGGATGCTATGATCGAAGAGTATCAATTGATCATGAAGAATGCTGTTTGGGATGTTGTCCCAAGACCAGAAGGGAAGTCAGTTGTAACTTCCAAATGGATCTACAAGATCAAGCATGCTGCATACGGTAGCATTGAAAAATATAAGGCAAGATTTGTGGCTCGTGGCTTCTCACAGAAGGAAGGAATAGATTATGAAGAAACCTTTGCTCTTGTGGCCAGATACACTTCCATCAGAACAATACTTGCATTGGCTGCAGTAATGAAATGGAAGATACACCAAATGGATGTCAAGACTTCTTTCTTGAATGGTGTAGTGGAGGAGGAAGTGTATGTAGAACAACCACTCGATTTTGAGACACATGATAGAGAGTCTCATGTGTGTAGATTGAAGAAATGTTTGTACGGTTTGAAATAGGAACCTAGGACATGGTACGACATAATTGACAGCTTTCTATCCAGTTTGGGATTTACCAAGAGTAAAGCAGATCCCAACCTTTACTACAAGGTTGAAGATGGCAACCCAGTGATTCTTCTACTATATGTAGATGATCTATTTGTAACAGGTATGGATGGGTTGATTGCTGATACGAAGAGAAAGTTTGCTGCCGAGTTCGAAATGAAGGACTTGGGTATGATGCATTATTTTCTAGGTATGGAGGTGTGGTAGAATGTAGATGGAATCTCCCTCGGACAAGGGAAGTATGTAGTAGAGATCCTGAAGAGGTTTGGGATGATGGACTGCAAGGCTATGGCCTCACCTATGGAATCGAACCTAAAGCTATTGAGTGATGCTTCATTAGAGACGGTTGATGCCACGATGTATCGTCAGATGATTGGGTCCTTAATGTACCTGACGAACATGAGGCTAGACATTTTATTTGCTGTGAACACCTTGAGCTAGTTCTTGACAGATCCGAGACATGTTCACTTGATTGTCACAAAGCACATTCTAAGGTACCCGAGGGGTACAATTGATTATGGGCTCAAGTACGAGGCAAATCAGAAGATTAACCTAGAGGGTTATGTTGATTCAAATTGGGCAGGCAGTGCCATCGATAGGAAATGCACTTCAGGTTGTTGCTTTAGTATGGGATTAGGTGTGATATCTTGGTTTAGCAGGAAGCAATCCTATGTGGCACTGAGTACAACTGAAGTAGAGTATGTCGCAGCTTGTTCAGCTAGTTGTGAAGCAGTATGGCTGCGGAAGCTACTGTCTGATTTATTTGATCTCCATATGGATGATACTTGTATACATTGTGACAACCAGAGTTGCGTGAATTTGTCAGAGAATCCAGTGTTCCATGACAAGTAGAAGCATATCGAGATCAAATATCACTATATCAAGGATATGGTGCAGAAGGGAGCAGTGAAGCTCCAGTATGTTGCGACGGAGGAACAGATAGCTGATGTATTGATGAAGCCATTGGCTAGGGTGAAGTTTGAGTACTTCAGGGATAAGCTTGGTGTTCTCCAGATAGAGGTTTCCTCCAAGGTAATGTGATGAGTCCCATAGCCATTCTGACATGGTGAGAGGATTGGTTCCTTCCATGGTTAGATGTAAGGGCTGAGCCAGTCTGTCATGGTGAGAGGATTGGTTCCTTCCATGTCAGATATGAGTGCTGATATCCATAGCCATTTTGATGAGTAGGTCAAATATAAGGGCTGAGCCATTATGTCATGGTGAGAGGATTGGTTCCTTCCATGTCAGATGTGAGTGCTGGCCATTCTGTCGAGTAGGATAGATGTAAGGGCAACTGCCATTCTCCTGGAGAATGGAGGCGCCTGGTCAGTTACCAGGTGGCTCAGTCTAGGACTGGGGGCCATTCTGATATGACGGTAGGATTGGTTCTTACAGGATCAAATGTGAGTGCACACCTTTTCGAACATGCATATGGATTGGTTCCTTGTATGTGCCGAATGTAAGTGCAGAGCCTTTCTTCGATCATGTGTTGATCAGATATAAGTGTTGAGCCTTTCTTCAATCATGTGTTGATAAGATATAAGTGCTGTGCCTTTCTTTGATCATTGGTTGATCAAATGTACATGCAGTGCCTTTCTTCAATCATTGGTTGATCATATGTAAGTGCAAGAACCTTTTGGCATGGAGGATTGGTTCCTCGCATGGCCAAGTGTAAGCGCCGGGCCTTTCTTTGATTATTGGTTGATCAGATTTAAGTGCTGGGCCTTTTTGACAGGGTTGTGGGCTATGTTACCACATGGTCATATGTGAGTGTTGGGCGTTGCCTTTCTGATATGATTATAGGATTAGTTCCTACATGATCAGATGTAAGTGCTTGGCGAAGACCTACATGTTGGCTAGGCCTACATTCAACATGAAAAAGGGTTGGCTATGTAGAACTTCCTGTGATGAGAAGAATCATGAGATAGCACTTGTGAAGATTCAGTATTGATGATCCAACAGAGATGATCCAGATCGAGAGATGATCCAGATCCAAAGATGATGCTCCAGAGATGATCCAGATCGAGTGATGATCCAGATCCAATGATGATGATCCAGATCGAGTGATGATCTAGATCCAGTGATGATGATCTAGATTGAGCAACGATCTAGATCCAGAGATGAAGATGACTTGAAGACAAAGAAGACTTGAAGAATGTAGATGACAAGAAGATCCAGAGAAGAAGACTAGTGATGAAAATTGTTTCGAGAGAATACCTTCCTAGTTAAAAGGGAGTGTTGATGTAATTGTAACTTGGGAATGTATTCACTTGTATTTATTATCTATTGTAACCCGATGTTTATTCTGGGATGTTCTTGTGTCATGTCATGCCCCGATGTTCCTATTGAGAGAATCTATAATGTAAACAAGTCATGTTAAGTCATTGTGGGTAACCCTCCTATTGTCTAAGGGTATAAGTCCTCGCAGTTCCGGGGCACTAGGGTTATTAGACTCACCTAGTGAAGTCAGCCCTAGTAGGGTTTTAGTCATGTCAGGATTAGTATAAATAGAGAGCTGGACTCTCTATTTAGCACATAACTCATACACACTCAAGAGTAGTGCATAGTTGAGGAAGAGAAAGACATTGGGGCTAGATGAAAGAGCTTACTGCTGTCAGGAGATTGTCTTACTATTTTTGGGTTTCACTTTGGTGCTGATTCTATCTCTGAGGAAGTTGCTGGGTTTTCTCCATTTATGGTTTCCCTGAGGAAAAACACCGTGTTCATTGTCTCTTGTGTTTGATTGCTGTGCTTGTTGTTCTCTCAGTTAAAGATCCTAATGATATGCTAGCTTAATGTTGAAAAACTAACAATTTCTTTAGGTTTCAGGGTAGAACTACTTCCTATAGGCGTCTTTTGATACCTTTCTGGTGAATTAGTAGTTGGGGAATTATGTCCCCTACGATAGTTAGTAGAGACTTCAATAACTTTTTCGGTCTTGATAAATCTACCCTGAGGATCTCTAATTCTACTCATGAAAGACTTTTAAACTAAAGAAAACCTATACTACTACTGTTCCTGGATTTGGGGGTACCTGTTATAACAAATGGGCAAGTTCTTACCTCTCATCTTACCGCTCCCCCGCTACCAACCTATTACTAAACTTCATAAATAATTCTACTCTACCTTACAGAACAACTCCCCGACAACGACGCCAAAAGTGTTGGGTGTTTTATTATGTCTAAATTAATCCACCTATTCTTTAATTATCAACCGGGGTTGGTAAGCTTAGAGTTGACACAAAATATATGCGAAGGTAGAGGGTGTCGTATAAATATTTTAACAAACAAAAGATGGAAAGATCTTTCAAAATGAAAAAACTGATTCAAACTCCTAAAAATGCAATTAAGGTAACTAAATTGAGATAAAAGATTAACTAATCAAATAATATATCTTATAACTTTGGACTGAAAAAGATATAATCAACAACTTATTCAAACAGAAAACTAAAGTGCAAGGAAGACTTAACTTATAAGCAACTCGAAAACTTAGTAAATAAAACTTAATAAGGAAAACTTAAAAAGAAGTAAGTAGAAAACTTAATAAAGAAAACTTAAATAAAAGAAGCAAGTAGAAAACTTAATAAAGAAATATATTTAGGTTCTGTCCTACAAGTTCTTTCAACAATAACACAATCATAAAAAGACAACCTAAAAACATACTAAGAATAACATATATAACACTAAATTTCGCATAAAAACAAATAAATCAATTCAAAAGGAATAAACACAAATCCATACAACAATAAAACAAAATCAGAAACAAAACTTAAGAATAACTTAAACTACGTTCAAAGTAAAAGAAATAAGGAAAATGACAAAGCTTTAATAAATAACATTAAACGATGAGATTTTAGCTTTAATGTTAAACAAAACTATAATCTAACTATTACAGTTAAAACATAATTCAGACATTCACAAAACAAACTAAAAACAATCTTAAAACACATAAAAAATACTAAAAACATAACTAAGGGCTGAATGACAGGCTGAATTGTGGGTCTGAAAGGGTGGCTGAATAATAGACTGAACAAGTTGTCCGAATGACAGGCTGCACAGTTGAAAATGGTAAAAACTAACCTAAATGAACTAATATTTAGCTGAAGCCATGCAGATGTAATTCTAATGCATCGGAACAGTAAATAAACCTATTTAACAACAAATTAACCTTAAACTAATTCATGAACAAAATGAATCATTTGCTTATTAAACTAATAAATAAACTGGAAATTAACTGGCATAAATTCAAAAATAGGAAATGAAATAACAAAATTGAATCTATTCTAAATTCATGAAAACAACTTATTCTATATTCTTGAAAACAAAGACTGAAAGTAATGCTGGAAATGAAATAACTGGAAACAAAATGACTGAAAGCAAATAACTGAAAGCAAGCTATGAGCGCATCTAACTAATTAACTTCAAAATAAAACTAAGTTAATGTGTTATAGAAAATAAATAGAATAGCTTCTACTGTAATCTAATGGAAGCAAACTAGAAATTAAACTCGACTAGCTAAAACAGAAAAGAAACTAAGAAAAGAAACAAAAAGGGGCCCTCTCAGCAATCAGGGGTGATGCCTGTTTAACTCCTACTTAAACGAAATCTTCAACAACAATGTATACAACTCTTTATTTTGATGGTAGAACAAAAATACAATGTTCAAGAGTAAATTACAACAAGAACTCTTCTCCTAACTCTGCTAACTGACTGATTTTCTAGCTAACTGAGCTTTCTCACAGAGGCTGCTTTATATAATGATTTACAGGGATGAGCAAGTCGACCCTTTAGTGGTCGACTGCTCTCTAAATTTAGTAGACTATAATGAACATTTAACTAATCACAGGCCAACACATAAGCATATCCATTCTTCAGCGTAAACAGTCTTCAAAGGTGGCGCACATGCTTCTCTTCAATGTGAACGATCTATAGAGGTGGCGCACAAGTTCCTTTCTGAGCGCAGTAGGTGATTGATGGCGAACAAAGGAGAGCGTAGTGGTGAATCTTCTAGGGAATGAGTTGAATGCATCAATCCGGCTTGTGGATGGTGTATATGGTGGTGATCAAAGGAGAAAGCAGGCTGGCAAGTATCTAGGACACAGCTCCATTACCAGACGCGTGGATAACCATATCGTTTGTAGTTGTTCTAATGTTTTAATGCTTAGAGTTAATTGTCAGCAGCGTGCAGTCTGATGGGCGATCTGGACGAAGTGCTGAATGAAGGCATGGGGACACGACCCGGATACACTGAGCATCGATCTAGGGTGAATAGAGTGTCTATCTGCTAGCGCGCTTCAGGATTGGAGTCTACAACAACACATTTCGACATCTGGCAAACCACCAGCGAGTTTCATGCAACGGCTGAATGCCGAGCTGGACACCGAGCTGGACATGCTGTGTGAAAAGCAGGCTAAATGCATTTTGTGTATTAACTTGGCCCAAAAAGATTATAAAACTTGCAAACAATTATACAAACCAATTAATATATCAAAGGTGTTTTAATAATGTTATTTTTAATTGATAAAACCATAAAAAATGATAATAATAAAATAATTTAATATAAACCTTAAAAACACTCATACTTGAGGTTGAATAATGATCTATGTGTCATAAAATATACAAAATATAATAAAATATATGGTTAAACGAGTAATTTATCTGCCAAAAATGGTAACAAATCTAGGATCAACAAATCCAATGAGGTGGTTGGAGCGATACCTTAATATGGATATTCACGAGATTTTATTTTCCGAGTTTCCTATTGTGTTGTATGAGTGGTTGTCAAAGTCAGCAACCCAACAAAATAATTTCCAGGCAGGAGAACTGCCAGAGTAGAATCCTCAGTTGATTCAATGGCTGAAAAGTGTTAGCAACCCTGTGTCAAGGGATGTTGATTTTTGGGTAGACAGTATTTTGCAAGGCTATATCACTGAGTTTGTTTTCGACGCGATAACCTCATATAGTGAGGCGGAAAGAAAAGTTTTCCAAGGACCCAGAGGAAGATACTTGCCATCTTTGAAGACTTGGATCAAGATGCTCGTATGCGAGAAAGGAATCCTGAGAATGTGACAGTTAAGCAACTGTGCGTAGAAATTTAGATATGTCGCAGAAGAAGTCCTCAAAAAATGGAGCAAAGTAACTTGAGATGTTCCCTGGTGATAGCAGAATTGAACTAGAGGCTAGATATTTAAGAAGTGGAAGAATATTTCGGTCAAGAAAGAGAAGAAAGTCTGTGCCAAGAAGAGGAAGTTGCAGTACGACCAGAGGAGAAGACTACGAGATCACGTCACACTTTGATGAAGGTTCTTGTGATGAAGAAGAGGAATATCAGCCGATATCCAAAAGAGAAGAAGAAGCAACAGAAGCTACATACCTAGAATACGAGTACGATACACCTACAATAACGCACACATCGTTGGAGGTAAGATCTAGAAACGTGTCTCCTAGTGTTTTTATAAATACAAGTAATTCTGACGCTGTGAATAATGGACAAGGGAGTCTTGCTAGTCAAAAAATTTGTCCAATTGTAACAAGAGCCAATATAATGGTTGGAACCGATATTAAGTTGCCAATATTCAATAGAAATGGGTTAGAAGACGCAAAGAAACATTGGTTTCTCTGTGAAGCCATATGGACCGCACGACAGGTCCAGGATGAAGTGATAAAGCAAGCATAGCTGATCAAGACTTGCGAGGTCATTGTTGGGCCTAGGGAAAGGAAGGAAGAATTCACTTAGAATTATGCCCAAGTATGGAGAAGAGATAAAGAAGAAGAGAAAGGATCTGCAACAGAAGCAGTGACAGGAAGGAAGAAGAAGGAAGATGTGTGACCGAAGAGGAAGCCACGATAGAAGGAAGGAGTGCAACAAGGAAAGATGCGGCATAATTACAGTATCAAAAGGCGTGCAAGTGGCATAATGACTGGAAAACAACAGTAAAGTGTAACGGTTACAAAGTGACAGACCATAAAGATCATGGGTATGAGTTCGGCTATATATGATGGAAACCACATGTGTGAAGGTATCTTTGTAAGTCATACCATTAGTGCCTACTATTAGGCATTACTAGAATAAGAAAGACAACTTGTTGGCTAAGTATAGGAAGTCGACTGAGAAAGAGACAATAAAAGAGTTTGTAACAAGTTTGTAAAAGAGTCTATAAAAGAAGGAACCCAAGCTGTATGTGGGTTAGCTTCTCTGTTGTTAGCTCTGTATTGTTAGACTATTAGTTGCTCTATATTTTATTGTATGTTAGTGTTGCTGAGTGCATATGAGTTGAAGAATCCATAGTTGAGTGTGCAGAAGTATAGGAGAAGTTGAGTCGATCTGGGTTATGTGCGGATCATTAGTAGAGTTGAGTAGAAAGAGAGTAGAGAGAATATCATAGAGCATGAGAGGAAGAAAGAGTCTATAAAGATAGAGAAGAAGATCTAGAACAGGGTTTGCAACTTAGTGCGCTGACGAAAGGTGCACATATTTTCTCATGCTAGATGAAGAGCACCTTTGTGGTTTTTTCTTGGATAGGTTTCCATGTTATATTTCGTGTATATGTGTGAATGTTGAATGTGTTTGAGTTACCTATATAAATGTTGCATTGAATGGATGCTTATAGATTTTCTTATGAATGAATAGTTGTATATTAGTGACATTGTATCGGTTGAATACGATTATGCTTGACAAAGGTTGTTGTTATAATAAGTTGCATAAGAGACGGTGGGTCACGGTCTAACTGTTCACAGTAAACATAAATAATCCACCCACAATATTTTTTGAGTGCCTTGGTAAGGGGCCGAGGTACCATAAATCCCCCACCCAACTACAGAAAGGTGGTTCTGGAAGTTACCCATTAAGAGAGATATCTCAGGTGAGACTACATCTGCGTCGGAGGTGCTTCCAATTGAGATCTGCTCTATCGGGCTGATATCTTAGGATTTGTTGCGCTAAGAAAAAGGGACTAAACCTGGGTCAAGATCCTTGGAGGAGGGAGAAAAGCCAAAAAATGGTTCTGTTGTTGGGGCCCAAATCATTTTGGTGAGGGGTATGTTGTGGGAACCAACGAAACCTGAGATCCAAGATTGGGTGGATTTCAAAGCGTTAGAATTCGCATGAGAAGAAAACGAAGGATATAGGTGGAACCCAATAGAGTGGTTGGGAGATTGTACCTCTATACGGATATCCACAATATTTTCTTTTATGATTTTCCCATTGTGTTGCCTGAGTGGTTTTCTAAGTTGGAAACCCAACAAAGAAGTTTCCAAGGAGGAGAACTGAAGGAGTGGAATCCTTAGTTGATTGAGTGACTGAAAATAGTAAGCAACCCTGTGTCGAGGGCTATGGATTTTTGGATAGATAGTATATTGGAGGGACACATTACTGAGTTTGATGTTGACACAATAACCTCATATAGTGAGGTGGAGTAGAAATTTTTTCAAGGACCACACGATAGATATTTGTCATCTTTAAATACATGGATAAAAATGCTTGTCTGTGAAAAAGGCATTCTACGAATGTGACAAGTGAAAACTGTGTACAAAAAGGGTGGGTATGTCGCAACAAAACTCTGTGAAAAATGACGTAAACTGAGTTGAGATGTTCCCTGGAGATAATGGAACTGTTGTTTAAGAAGCGGAAGAAGACTTAGATCCAAAAAGCGAAGAAAAACTCTGTTAGGAAGAGGGATTTGCAACATGCTTAGAGAAGAACAAGACTATGAGCTTGCGTCGTACTTAGGCAAAGGGTATTACGATGAAGAAGAAGAATATCAGCTGATCTATGAAGGAGACTAAGAATCAAAAGATTCAATTGAAGCTCCATATCCAGAACTTGGTTACAAATCTCCTACAACACCGTGCACATCGCCAGAGGTAAGATCTAGAGATTTATCTCCAAGTGCATTTGTAAATACAAGTAGTACTAACGCTGTAAATAGCAGACAATGGAGTCTGGCTAGCCAAAATTTTGTTTCAACTGTTCCAGCAGTAAATACAATGGCTAGGACTGATATTAAGTTACCGATATTCAATGGAAATGGGTTGGAGGACCCATAACAACATTAGTTTCTTTATGATGTTGTGTGGACTATGCGATAGATCAGAATAAGAATATCAAGAAAGCACATATGATCATGACTCTGTGAGGTCGTGTGCTTGACTGGTACATGAAATTTTCTATAGTGCCAGTAGGATTTTACCAAAAAACACTTAACCAAATTCGAGTGGGATTGATAGATGAGTTTAGGAAGCCAAAGTATGAATCACAGTGCATTACTGAGATCAAATAAATTAAGCAGCTACTGACAGAGTCTGTTTGGGAATTTGACCAGAGATTTGAGACATTAACGGCCAAAGTGAGCTTCCAAATGTCAGATGTACAACTTAAGGAGTGGTTCATTTCTTCCTTGTTGGCACACATCCGAACCCCATTGATGCAACAAAAAATGTGTCATAGATAGAGCCTCTTGATATAGCAATGAAGCTAGAATCCTCGTTGATTGGAGACAACGGCACAGGAATGATGCAAATTCAGTCACAGCTGTCCAACCTTATGGTGTAAATACAAAATATTAAGAGAGGAAAGGAAGATCAATAATAAATATGGTGTACAAGATTTAGAATAGATGGAAACCATTAAGACAATTTCCTGGCGCTTATGAACTATGTTGCAGTAGGAGCGCCGAACTAGATAAACACCCAAGGGATGCCTTCGTGTAGAATATGTTAGAATAGAGGAAGCAAGTCCAAAGAATGTCTGTATTTACAGAAGATTGTAATTACACCATCTAGTCTGTATTATAATTTTTGTAAATCAGTAGGTCATGGTGAAAAAGACTACAGAGCACTTCAACTGTTGCAGGAAAAGACGATGGATAGCTACTTAATGAAAAATGATGAGTAGATGAAATTTTAATGAGTGCAACATCATTATCATCCTCCTCAATATCCACCACCATAATATCAACAACCACAGTATCCTCAGCCTCAATACCATCAAAATATGTATCCACCACAACAATAATACCCTCAGCAAAAGGGGGGGGGGTGGAAATTTTTGAGGCCGAGGACAACAACAAGGAGAAGGAGGATTTGGTCGAGGAAGAGGCCAAGTCATATGTTATAATTGTGGGCAGCCAAGGCATTTTTCCTGATATTTCCAAAGTCCTACAAAAACATGTACACATTGTAAAGCATTTGATCACACTGTTGAACAGTGTCTGCAACTAATCGTGAAATGGAAGGCTTGAATTGTCCTAAATCCAAACCTAGGGAAGAATCAAAATATGAACCCCAACCATAATATTCAGATGATTTCTATCGAGCCAAGAGAACCTAACATCATTGTGGTTATAAGAAGAGGTGTTGCGATAGGTGCAGACCATAATACACAACATGGAAAATCGCAGGTGCGACTCGTGGCACAAAAGAAAGCCCTGATAGATGTGTAGAAGGAGAAGGAAGTCTTCTTGGATGTGCAAATAGAGTTTGTTGATTCTAATCAACTGTCGACATCTGGACAAGTTAAGACCATGCCCAAACAATTTTAACAATTACTCAGGAAGCATGCAATGAAAAAGGTTAGTAAGATTAAAGAATTTTTCAAAATTTGTTTAGCACTAATCAATGATAAAGATGTTGTCGTAGAACTCACAAAACTAATAGAATAAACTCCATATGACATGTGACCTAAGAAGAGAGTTAACCATATCGAGAAGAAACTAAAAATAGGCCCAGAACCGCGAACCATATCGAGAAGAAACTAAAAATAGGCCCCGAACCGAGAATGACTGCGCAAATAGGAGATTATATGGATTATATCATATTAAATTTGGGCTCGGATGTTAACATATTGACAAGACACACATGGGAGAGCATGAATAAGCAATGGCTGGATTGGTCTCACATTCAACTAATACTTGCAAACAAGTTGAAGGTTCTACCAATTGGTAGACTAACTCAAGTGCCTATAGAAGTTGAAGGCTTAAGGACGTATGCAAACATTGAAGTAATCGACATTGTCGATGACACAAATCCATACTCTGCACTTCTAGGAATCGATTGGGTGATAGATAGCCAAACCATTATTAATTTTAAGAAAAGAATCTTGTCATTTGAAGATTTTGAACTAAGGGTGGTCGCGCCAATTGATCTGCTTGAAGGGAAGAGATATGTCGATACAGTAAATAGTAAAGGCCAAGAAAATTACCTGGATCAGTTGTATAATATCATGTCTTTAAGAGAAGATTATATAAATACAACAACTGATGGAAAGTTGAGTTGGCGTAGTGTAATATCTTGCACATCCGTTTCAGGTGATGCGCTGGAAAATTGACAAAAAAGGTTGCATGAAGTCTCCATGAGAACATGCGCAAGCATCACAAGATATGTATGAAGGGTAGGATCCAAATCAAGCGAGCTACCTACATATGAAGGATTACCCAATCTTGTGTCTTTTTTGGTGGAGTTTGAATAAAAAGTTACAGAATCACAATGATTGTCCACCTTGGACTTTGTGCTGAAAACTACGCCCACTAGATGGTGGGGTACACATAAACAATCTATGTCTGAGTGGACACAGTGTAAAAGATTACTAGATATTATAATTGTGGAGGAGATCAATTATTATGATAAGAAGTATACATGACTGAAAAATCCTATGGACCATACTGATCATTGTCGTATGACATGGTAGGAATATCCGCGACAAGAGTGGGTTCATCAATTCATCCACATATTGGAAATGGTACCAAGGAATTGGTATGAATCAGTGGAGCTGTGAAGATGAATTGTCAAATGGGAAGAGTTATCCACAAGATTCACCCATAAATTTGAGGTCACAAGTGAGCACTCGACAATTGATGTTGCACTACAAAAAAGGAAGGAAAAGATATTTGAATAAATCTCGGTCCCAGCCATGAACTTCCATCAATGCGGCACGACAGTACACCACTCAATGGAATGTTACAATATTACAAGAGAATTATATGATGATGATCTCTTGAGATAAATATACCTGAGTCAGAAGGTATGTGCATAGATAAACCTTATTTTTCTAACTGCGACTCGGTTGCATAGAAACGAAAAAAAATGAGAAAATATGATAGGACATGTTGGATATCATTAATTTCACAAATACGAGAAGATATGATGGCGTGATTTTTGGTCACATATGGATTTATGGAAATAACTATCATTTAAAGTGACAGATAATTGGCGGCATAACATAAAATTTTAGATAATGAGTTGGCAATGCGCACATGTTCCTGAAAGGATGGATTCCTTTCTGATTAATTATTCACATGTGCGAAGAACGACTAGGGAAAATTGTTGTATATTATCAGACTTCATGGCCGAATTTCCTTTCATTATGTTTGCAAGAGAGAATAACTACTGTGTCTATGACCTTGAGAGTTGAAGCAAGTTTTTTGTAGCATGGTAATTTCCATTTCCAACACAAGTATAGTCGAGTTTGAGCCTGCATCACCCATCATAGTCATGGAAGATACAACTGGTTATGTCCCACTGCATGTGGAGGGGATACCAACCACTAAACATGTGTCATGAGTTGCTGGATAGACTACGCCAGTAGTGAATCCGAACCCCTTTAGGCTGTCTGGAAAAGACAGACCAGGTCCATTTGAAACCACATGGGGAAAGCGCCCTAGTAACTGAAAAAGGAAGGGAAAAGAATCAACGACCCCAACACCACGCCCACTTAAGGATGAATATTCTAAGACAAGAAATTTGATGCCACCTTATATTCTACCCAGATGCACCGATACACCGAAATTTACAATCCCAAAGCAGACAGGGGCCCTGCTGATAGCGCCACTGGTTCCAAAAGGAGTGAAGGTATTGATGGATATTATGTCAAACTTGAGAAAACTATATTTTGTTGATCATGATACGAAGAAGCACAGAGACATGGACCACCAAAACTACATGGATATTTTACAGGACACACCTGAGGCGCCCAAGCAATTTGTTGCAAAGGAATGGGCTAGAGTATTGGAACAGTATGGAATACTATCGCTGTTATATATGCCACATTTTGTTCACAATATACCAATAAACACCTATGTTAAGCAGTTATTGGTATTCTTTCATGGTGGGTTCTTATGGCTGGGAAAGCCTATACCTATAGATGTTGAACTTATTGCAATCATCACATGCCTACCATTCATAGGAATAGACCCAACACTACTTCTAAAAAAGGATCAAGAAGTGGCAACAGCTTCCCGGATGAAGGAAAAATATGACATAGTAAGAAATAAAAGAGGATTTTCATTTGAATCTATTAATAATTATACCGTACGCTTTGCTGCAAAGGTGTTGGCCTCATAGCTACTACGCAAGATGCATCCAAAGCAATGCAATGTGGGAGTAATTACGTTTGTTGAACTCCGTGCAAAGGGAGTTCACATCAACCGATGCTAGTTCCTACTGAATGAGCTACTACAAGATGTCATTGGAGTGCAGGAAAAGGGTAGGTCATTTCAATTCTCATAGATGTTAATTTTAATTTCATTTATAGCATGGTACGACCCAACAAACTACCAAGGGGTAGATTTTCCAGTGAATTGCAGAGGAACGAGATACTAGAACCTTTGGTTTGACAATAAAAAAGGGCATGATAGACATAAACTCACATTGAGTTCTTTATGCATGGCGAAGCTATAAGGCACCAATTAAAGAACATGTGTAGGTTAGATGACAACATTGTTCGAATATTTCATCAAATTGTTAGATTTGAGATTGGCGCACACCAAGTCAACATGCAACCGCGCCAGGGCCAGCAACGTCAAAGTTTGCCGACAAAATTCATAATGACAGAGGAAGAGGTTGAAGAAATTATTGAGGATTGGCCGCAAGAACGACGCGTCCCGATGCCAGAAGATCAACTAAGGCAAGAGGAAGAACAACTACAAAATTATAACCCACCATCAACAGATGAGGGGAAGGAGAAATAAAATCCACTAGAGGACCCATACTCAGCAGAGAGTCATTCCAATTCAACCCCGAAAGACCCAAAAATAGAAAAGGAAGAGGAAGAACCCCAGAAAGAACAAGTAAAGTCCCGAAGGAAGAAGAAGAAGATGAAGGCTGAAAAAAATGCAAATACCATCATCTTGGAGAATGAAGAGGTGTAAATGATGACTGATGCAATAGATGAAGCTGCACAGACAAGCTTCAAAAAAATAGAGGAGTGACGAGAAGAAATTTCAGGTATGGTTACTGATCTGCTCAAAGTTTTGTGTAAAGTGGTTGAAGATTTTAAAATTGCTATCGATTTTTCAGCCTTAACCACTGAGTCATAGGATCCATCAGAGACTTCAAAAGTGGAACCAAATTTAATACTGATTCGAATCCCACCAATAAAATTGGAAGTGTTAGGATGAGTTCTTGATCTAGGAACTCCAGAGTTTAACGATGTTGCTAGGGACATCGTCCAGATAACTATATATTTGTTATTAATGGAGATGACTAAACTATACATAATACATAGTGTTGTAGTTTCAGAAATAAAAGTGTGAGAACGTGCCTTGGCTAAGCAAGTGAAGGATGCAAACAAACATATCAAGGAAATGAAACTAGTAGTACAAGAAACTGAGCAAAAGACAAAGGCATGGGAAGAAAACAGTTAGAGAATCGACAAGGCAGTAGCTTTGGATTGTAAAAACTTTACAGAAGACGGAATAATATAAGAAATGGCACCATACACCAAAGTCGCTCAACTTGGTGAAATAGTTGAAGATCTCAGAAGGAATGTTGCAAAGCTAGAAGTACAAGTAAAACCAAGCACAACCCCCTAGGTAATAGAGGAAAGAAGAGAAGCAACAATTGAAGTTGCAAAGAAGATAGAAGAAGCCAAAACTATATGTGCCAAGGTTGTCGACCAAGTCTCTTAGAATTGGGAAGCACTAATGAATGATGAGCAATCAGAGAAAATTGCAAATGAGCTGACTTTGCTTGAATCAAGTATTACTCAGATAAGGAATGACATGAAGTAGCTACCCTTAGCACAAAAAATGGCTAAGGCAATGAAGATGAGGAAATTACAACAACAAGTAACAATGTTGCGTACACAACAACAACACCGTGTGGAAAAGGTGGAAGAGATGCAGGCTGAAGTGGAAAGAGTTACAAGCATCATTCAACATGTACATCAGAAGGTGCATGACGCAAGGACATTGGTAGAGAAGATAATGTTGGAACATGTCAGTTTCAACCTTGTGGGACAATTGCAGAAGACAGAGGAAGAAGTGCAGTTGGAAGCAGAGAAAGTGGCAAAAATCTTGGAAGATTTTCACAGTAAGGTCGGCAAAAGGAAAGACATGGAGGAATAGCTTAGAGTGGCTCGGGACGAGCCACATGTGAGTGTTGGGGGCCTGTAGGGCCTAGGAAAAGGAAGACATAATTCACTTAGAATTCTACCTAAGTATGGAGAAGAGCTAAATAAAAGAGAAATGAGCTACGACATAAGTAGTGACAGGAAGGAAGAATAATGAAGGTGCAAGAAAAAACAGGAATCCGTGAGCGAAGGAAGGAGTGTGGAAAGGGAAGATGCGATGAAATAACAATATCAAAAGGCGTGCAAGTGGCATAACGACTGGAAAATGACAGTAAGGTGTAGCGGTTAGAAAGTGATAGGCCATAAAGATCGTGGGTACGAGTTCAACTAGAGCCGGCGGAAACCACACATATGAAGGCATCTTTGTAAGTCAGGTCATTAGTGCCTACAATTAGGTGCTACTAGAATATGAAATACAACTTGTTGGCTAAGTATAGGAATTCAGATAAGAAAGCTATAGTAAAAGAGTCTATAACGAGTTTGTCAGAGAGTCTATAAAAGAAGGAACCCAAGTTGTATGCGGATTAGCTTCTATGTTGTTAGCTATGTATTGTTAGACTGTTAGTTTCTATGTATTTTGTTGCCTATTAGTGTTGCTAAGTGCATATGAGGTTAAGAATCTGCAGCTGAGTGTGCATAAGTGTAGGAGAGGTTGAGTCAATCCAGGCTATGTGCAGATCATTAGTAAATCTGAGTAGAAATATAATAGAGAGAAGATCAGAGAGAATTAGAGGAAGAAACAGTCTATAAAGATAGAGAAGAAGATATAGAACAGAGGCTACAACTTAGTGCGTAGATGAAAGGTGCACATATTTCTCATGCCAGAAAAAGAGCACCTTTGTGGTTTTTGTCCAGATCGGTTTCCACCTTATATTATGTGTATATGTGTGAATGTTGAATGTTTTTGAGTTACCTATGTAAATGTTTAATTGAATGGATGTTTATATTTTTTCTTATGAATGAATAGATGTATATCAGTCGCATTGTATCAGTTGAATACGATTATGATGCACAAAGGTTGTTGCTATAATAAGTTGCATAAGAGATGGTCGGTCACGGTCTAACTGTTCACAGTAAGCGTAAATAATCCACCCACAGGCTATGTTGATCACCTTGGTAAGGGACCGAGGTACTAGAAATCTTCCACTCAACTACGGAAATGTGGTTTTGGTAGTTACACATAAAAAGAGATCTCAGGTGAGATCGCATATACGTCGCAGGTGTCGCTGACTGAGCTTTGCTCTATCAGGCTGATATCTTGGGCTTTGTTGCACTAAGTAGAAGGAACTGAACCTGGTTCATGATCCTTGGAGGAGGGAGAAAATCCAACAGTTGTGCATTAGACTAGTACATGAAGTTTTCTATAGTGCCAATAGGAGTAGAATAGAATACTCTCGACCAAATTCGAGCTAGATTAATAGATGAATTTAGAAAGTTGAAATATGAGTCACAATGCTTCACAAAAATTAAAGAGATCAAGTAGTAATGTATGGAGTCTATATGAGACTTCGACCAGACATTTAATACATTAATGGCTAAAGTAAGTTTCTAGATGTCAGATGTACAACATAAGGAATGGTTCATTGTTGTGTTGTTGTAGCACATCCGAATCCCATTGATGCAACCGAAAATAGTGTCAGAGACTGAAGCTCTGGAGATAGAAATGAAACTAGAATCCTCATCGATTAGATAAATTAGTGTAGGTATGATGTCGATTCAGTCGCAAGTATCTAAACTTACGCTGCAAATCCAGGACAATAAGAAAGGGAAAGAGATTCAAGAAGAGATATGGTGTACAAGATACAAAACAGAGGGACACCATAAAGATAATTGATAGGTGCTAATAAACTATGTCGTAGTAGGAGCGCCAAACTTGATAAACACCCAAGGGATTCCTTGGTGTAGAATATGTCAGACTTGAGGCCATTGTTTGGAAGAGTGCTTGTATTTGCAGTGCATTGTAAGTACACCTGCTAGTCTGTACTGTAAATTTTGTAAATTAGTAATACATGATGAGAATGAATTCAGAGAATTCCAACTGCTGCAAGAGAAGATGTTGGATACCTGCTTAATGAAGAACAACGAGAAAATACAAGCTAAGCGAGCACGAGCTCAATACCATCCTTCTCAATATCCACTGTCCCAATATCAACAAAATCAGTATCCTTAGCCACAATACCAAAAAAATCAATATTCGCCACAACAACACTATCCTCAACCTAGGGGGTGGAATTTTTTGGGGCCGAGGACAACAACAACAAGGAGGAAGAGGATTTGGTTGAGGAAGAGGCCAAGTCATATGTTATAATTGTGGACAACCAGGAAATTTTGCTTAAGATTATGTGAGTTCTGCGAAGGAAATTTTGTATTGTAAATCATTTGACCATACTGTCAAACAGTGTCCACAATTCATTGCAAAGTGGTAGGCTCGAACTGTGGGAAATCCCAATCTTGTGCATAATCCCAATCCAAATCCCAACCAGAACATCCATATGATTTCTGTTGAGCCGAGAGAAGCAAACATTGATGTCGTTACAAGAGGAGGTGATGCGACTAGAGAAAACCAAGACGCACAGTATGGACAACTGCAGGTGCGACCATCGACACAAAAGAAAGTACCATTCGACGTCCAGAAATAAAAGGAAGTATTAGTGGACATGCAACCATAATTCTTCCACAAGAATCAAGTGCCGACATATGGACAAGTAAGGTAGACGCATGAA
This sequence comes from Pseudotsuga menziesii, assembly GCA_001517045.1. Lineage (NCBI taxonomy): Eukaryota > Viridiplantae > Streptophyta > Pinopsida > Pinales > Pinaceae > Pseudotsuga > Pseudotsuga menziesii. The sequence goes on along the minus strand of LPNX010388719.1, from coordinate 488,481 downwards.
AGGTTTGATCAAATACTCTAAAAGAAACCGACAAGAAAGGTTAGTAAAATCAAATAATTTTTCAAAATTTTCTTATCGCTAATACATTATAAAGATGTTGTCACAGAATTGACAACATTAATAGAAGAACCTCAGGAAGAGTTGCAACACAAAAGAAGAGCTAACCATCTATGAAAAAGTTTAAATACTGGTTGCAAGTTAAGAATGACTACATAGATAGGAGACTATGATATGGATTATATCATTTTAGACCTGGGCTCTGATGTCAATATTTTGACAAGAAAAACATGGGAAAGCATGGATAAACCATGATTGGATTGGTCTCCCATTCAACTAAGGCTAGGGAATCAGTTGAAGGTCCTACCTATTGGTCGACTAACTCAAGCTTCTATCAAGGTATAAGGTCTTAGAACATATGCATACTTTGAAGTGATCAACATTGTCAATTATACAAACCCATATCCTGCACTTTTAGGGATCGAATAGGCGATAGAAAACCATACCATCATAAATTTTAAGAGAAGAATTTTATCATTTGAAGATTTAGAGTGAAGGGTGGTTGTGAGAATTGATCTGCTGGAAGGACAGAGATATGTCGATCCAGTCAACAGTGAAGGGCAAGGTGATTACTGGGATCATATATATAACATCATGTATTCAAGAGACGAGTATATAAATCCACCAGCTGATGGAAAGTTGAGTTGGAGGAGTATTAGCTCCTATACATTCGATTAAGGCGAAGCATTGTAGAACTGGAAGAATTAGATGCATGAAGTATCTATGAGGATATTTGCAATAATTACACGATCTGTACAATGGGTAGGAGTCGAGACAAGTGAGCTACCTACATACAACATTTTACCTAGATTTGTGTCTTTTCTAATAGAGTTTGAAGCAAAGGCTACATAATTGCATTGATTGTTCTCCTTGGAATTTGTGCTAAAGCTACACTTGCTCGATGGTGGGGTACACATAAATAATCAATCTCTGAATGTCCACAATGTAGAATATTGTTGGAGATCATATTTGGATAAGAGATTATTTATACTAGTCACATGTATACAGGATTGACATATGATGTCGAACATATTGAGTATTGTCACACGACTTGTCAGGCATGTCCACGACAGGAATGGGTTCATCACTTCATACATACACTAGATATGATACGAAGGAATTGGTATACATCAATTGAGTTGCAATGAGGAACTGCTGAGTGGGAGGAGCTCGCCATGATCTTTACACATACATTTGAGTTCGCAGATGATCATCCAACGATTGATGTTGCATTGTGAGTAATCAAAACAAAAATATTTGAAGAAATCCTTGTCTTAGTGACAAACTTCAATTAATGTAGTGCGAAAATCCACCATTGGATGGAATGCTACAACATGACGAGAGAACCAGATGATGATGACCCACTTGACGTAAACATACCTAAGTCATAAGGTATGGACACATTGGAGGGACTTGGTATTTCTAGCGACCAATTCTTGAGTCCACTCAAAATTAAGAAATTTAATATTGGTTCCCCGAAGAATCCAAAGTTTGTCAATATTAGAAACTATTGGGATGACGATACTATAGAAAATATCACCAACTTATTGCACGAGTTCCAAGATCTGTCGGAGACCTGGGTGAAATGAAGATACCTTTGAGGCCTGACGCAAAACTGGTCAAGCACCGACCTTACAGATTGAATCCACGATATAAAGAAAATGTCAAGGATGAGTTGGATTGAATACTAGAGGTAGGTGTTATAGAACCGATCAAAGAATTAAAATGGATCAGCCTGATATTAGTACAAGACAAAAAGGAGACATGTGAAGTAAGAATTTGTGTCGACCTAAGAAAACTGAATGATGCTTGTTTACATGAACCATTTTTGACTCCATTCATAGATGAAGTACTAGAGAGTGTCAAGCGTCAAGAAATGTACTCGTTCACTAATGGGTTTTCTATTTACCATCATATCATAATCGCAAAGGAATACTGACACAAGAATACCTTTGTGACGGAGTGGGGTTGCTACCAGTATACGGTAATTACTTTTGGACTTAAGAATTCTCCTACGATTTTTTCCAGAATATTAGTAGTCACCTTTAAATATTTCATTCACAAATTTCTTGAATTCTACTTCGATGATTGGACAGTATTTGGGCTTATAAAATACCATATTGACATCCCTAGAATGACACTGGAACAATGTCGCCAGTATCAAATTTCTTTAAATTTTAAGAAATGTATCTTTTGTGCCCCGTTTGGAGTTCTGTCGCGCCATGTGGTCTGTCATGATGGAATTTTGGTCAAACTAGACAACATTGCAATCATTATTGACCTACCACCACCTAATACAATCAAGCAGTTGAGAGAAACACTGGGACACACTGGATACTGCGGGAAATTTATCAAAGGATATGCAGAGGTGACTGCTCCAAAGGAAAAGTTGTTGAAAAAATATGCCAAGTTCCACTGGACAGAGAGCTTCCAAGAGAGTCTAAACATGTTGAAGAACAATATGGATACTACACCGATACTTGCATAACCAAGGATCGGTGTGATACTAACACAGCCTGACGAAGGATCGATCGACCATCCTATAGCCTTCACTAGAAGGAAGTTATGGACTGCAGAGAAAAAATATACCATGATGGAGAGAGAAGGTTTAGCGATGGTATATGTGTTATAGAATTTCAGGCATTATTTTTTGGGTTGATAGTTCAATATGTATAGAGATCACTCAGCACTAAAATACCTGGTTAATAAGCCAATGTTGGGGGGAAGATATGCTGGTGGGTTCTCCTCTTCTAGGAATTTTATTTTGAAGTAATTGTTAAACCCGATTGATTGAATTTGGGACCAGACCATATGTTGAGGATAGAAATTTTAGAAGAGCCTGGTAACCTCGATGATAGTCTCCCTGATGCGCAACTGTTTGTGATAACCATGTTTAGTGATCAATATAGAGATATCATACAATTTTTGAGTTCAAGTTATGCTCTATTTGAATTCACCATTGCGCAGAAGAAATAGTTGGTTGTGTGAGCTGTGGACTTCCAGTTGATCTTTGGACAGTTGTATAAGATGGGTCCTAATGAGATTCTTCGTCGTTGCATCTTAGAACACTTGAAACTTTTGATATTAAATGAATCACATGTTGGTGTCATAGGAGGCCATTAAGCCGGAAAAGATACGGTACACAAGATTTTGCAAGCAGGATTGTGGTGGCCCACCATGCATGTAGATGCTCGGGCTTATTGTCGCATCTATGATATTTGCCAAAGGACTGGAAAGTCATGGAAACGGGACGAAATTCCATTGGTACCTCAAGTATCATTGCAGGAATTTGATAAATGGGTCATTGATTTTGTGGTCCCTATCAGTCCGAAAGGGAAGTGCATGGGTGTAGATATATTATGACTGCGACGGAATACCTGATAAGATGGGATGAAGCAACACCATTAAAATATTGTACTGCTGCGACCACTACGAAGTTTCTATTTCACAATGCCGTGACAAGATTCCGCTGCCCAAAACTTTTGATAACCAACCAAGATATATATTTTGTTAACCTGTTGATTGAAGAACCTACGAAGGAATTCCAGATTCAGCATAGAAAGAAAACACCATATCACCCTCAAGCGAATGGTGTTGTCGAAGCGTTTAATAAGATCCTAGAGAATGCATTGACAAAAATTTTAATGCCCAAAGAGATGACTAGGATGAGAAAATTTCCGCAGTATTATGGGCATATCGCATAACTTGTAAGAAATTTATAGGAAACACTCCGTTTCGCTTGGTGTATGGATAGGAAGATATGATTCCAATGGAGTATATTGTACTAAGTCTAAGAATTGTTTCAATCACATAGATGACAAATGTGGATGCTGCCAAGGATAGATTGTCGCAACTTGTGCAGCTAGAAGAAGAACATTTTGTCGTAGGGTATCACCAAAATGTTGAAAAACAAAGACAAAAGATATTTGCATGATCGTCACATTAAGAACAAGAAGTTTCAGGTCGGAGGACTTGTTTTTATTTATGACAATGAATTCTTCAAGCATCTGGGTAAGTTGAAAACACATTGGTTAGGACCGTGCATTGTCAAGGAGATCACTGACGAAGGATTAGTGAAATTGCAAAAGTTAGATGGAACACCTGTCATAGGACTGGTGAATGGAAGTCAGTTGAAGCCATATCATGATAGCCACAACTTGGTCACAAAAAAAGAAAAAAAAGAAAAGAAAGAAAAGAGGGGAAAAAAGATAAAAAGTTTGTTTTTTTATCCTTTTTGATGTATTTGTTGGTTGTAGATTGCTAATCTTCCGTAGTGAGAAGAAAAGGGTCACAGACTCTTTGTCTATCGCAAGAAGAAAAAATATGGTGAAGATAGTTAGTCTGTTGTACCAAAGGAACTCCGTCAAAGGAAAACTACAGGTCGTAGGAAGTGCAACGCTGTCACAAGTAACCCTATAATCACATAAGTGACAGCTGGACATCATTAATTTGAAAATCCCAAGAGATTTTGGTGGCTCATTTTTTTATCACTTTTGTCTTTACTGCACCATAAATACCACTTGATGTGACAACTAAATGATGACATGCATAGAATTTTCCTTAATTATTTGGAGGATCAACCCATGTGACTGAAAGGAAAGATACCTTTCTATTGATTTCTCATGCATGTGAAGAACGCTCGCAAAGAAATGTTACACATTATCAACATTCACGCCCAAGTTCATTTCATTATTTTTTCATTCTTTTTCTATTCTAGAAGAGAGCTTTTTGTATGCAACTGCAAGTGCCGAAGTGAGTTTTTCAGAGCATGGTCATTTCGATTTCTAGCACTAGTATAACTGCTGAGTCTGAGGTCATGACCTCATCACCCACTTTAATCATGGAAGACATTGCTGGATATGTCCCACTGCAGGTCGAGGTTGATCAAGAGGATCAGAAAACTCTAGTTAGTCCCTCAAGAAAATCATGTTCAAACCTACCAGGTTCTTCTGGAGTCTCATGGGGGAAGCGCTCGAGAAATGAGAAGAAGAAAGGACAAGCGACAACACCACTAACACCACCTACACATGGGGAGGATAAAGACTTAGAAACTAGGAATATGTTTCCACAATAAATCCCACAAAGACGCTCTGATGTGCCAAAAGTTATAATCCCAACGAAGTCACGGTCCCTAGAGGTAGCACCCATGGTGCCGGAAGGAGTTAAGTTGTTACAAAATATTCTACTGAACCCGCAGAAGCTATCCTTTGCATGACATGAGGAAGCAAGAATATTTAGAAAGAAATAACTATATTTGTGTTTTTCAAGATACACCATATTCACTAAAGCACCTTGTTCCAATGGAATGGGAAAGAGGACTGGACTAGTCAGGGTTATTGTCATTGTTGTATATGGCACACTTCAGTTGAAGCATAAAAGTGAATACCTGTGTGAAACCATTATTAGTGTACTTTCATGGTGGCTACCTTTGGATCACCGAATAGATCTCTATGATTGTCAAACTCATCTCAATAATTGAAAGCCTACCATTAGTAGGTATAGATACAACGTCATATTTAAGGAAAGACCAGGATACTGTGATGATGGCTAGGGTGAGGTATAAATATGACTTGACTAGGGATAACAGAGGTTTACTCATCACCTCGATTAATTACTATACTGTTCGGTTCTCTACGAAGGTATTAACTATCGGATTGTTGCATAAGATGTGACCAAACCAGTGTACCGCGGGTGCGGTTGCACTAGCTGAACTCTATGTAGAGGGAGTTTAAATCAATTGGTCACAGTATTCATTGAATGATTTACTACCATATGCAGTAGAGTCGTAGGAAAAGGGTAATCCATACCACTATTGTTGGCTACTGATTTTGATTTCATTTGTCGCATGGTTAGACCCACTAAGCTACTAAGGGGTAGACCTTCCAGTACGTTGTAAAGGAGATAGATACCAGAATATCTGGTTCAACAAGGATAAGAAGGAAAGATAGAGAGATAACAACGTGGAATGTTTTATGCATGGAGACTCCCTATGACATCAGGTGAAGAAGCATGCAATACTTGCAGACGAAACCGTTTAGGGATTTCGCTAAATTATCAAGTTTGATATTCGTTTGCATCATATTTTGTTACAATTACGACAAGACCCCCAATGCCAATGGTATGCAACACTGTTTTTGTTGACCAAAGAAGAAGTTGAGGCCATCATCCAAGATTGGTTAAAAGAATGGCATGTTCATGTTCCAGATGACCAACTAGATGGGTATTAAGACCTAAGATAAGACAATCCACCATCGCAGTAGGAGGGAGATCAAGGATGGGATCCACTGGTAGAAACACAAGATCCCAACCATACCCATAATGGTTCAAGCTCAACTCTGACATATTGAGTCGTAGGAGAGAAGAGAAAATAGGATGAGATGGAGCAAGTAGAGTCAAGGCATAAGAAAAGAAAAGTTGAAAAAACTGCAAATATTATCAGCCTTGATGGTGAATATTTTACACTTCTATCTGAAGCACTAACAGAAGTTGCACAGGAAAGTTTCAAGAAAATCGATGAGTGACAAAAAGATCTTATGCTCAATATTACTGATTTACTGATGGTATTCAACAAATTTATTAAAGAGGTCAGAATCGTAGTGGATTCTAAACCCTAGGTAACTGAGTCGAAGGATGTACCTGACACTTCAAAAGAGCGATAAAGTGAGATACCAATGCCAGTTTCACCAATCAAGAAATAAGTGGCAGGTGAAGCACTCTACCTAGGAACTGCAAAATTAAATGAAATGGCCAAATGATTGGGCTAGGTGACCATAGAATTCTCATAGATGTGGTTGTATGAATTCTATGCAATACATAATGTCGTGGTAGCTGAGATGAAAGTAAGAGAAGGCTCCTTGATTAAGCAGGAAAAAGTAGAAAATAAAAATGTCAATAAAATGAAGCAAACCGTGCAAAAGACCGAGTAGAAAGATAAAACATGGGAAGAGAATAGGCATAGGCTCGATAGAGCTGCATCCCTTGCATGCACAAAGTTTTCTAATGAAGGGATAACAAAGGATATGTTTCCATAAGCTAAGGTCACTTGACTTGGCGAGATAGTAGAAGACCTTCGCAAAAATGTCACAGAACTAGAAGCATAGATTAAACCAAGTACACCCTTAGTGGTGTTAAAAGAAATAATAAAAGCATCAACGGAGGCCGTGACAAAGATAGCCGAAGCACAAGCATTATGTGCTAAGGCTATTGACTAAGTTTCTTAGACATGGGAAGCATTGTTTGAAGACAAGGAATTAGAGAAAGTCGCAGAGGAGTTGCACACAACTAAAATGGAGGTAACCCAAATGATAAAGGAGATGAAGAAGTTTCCCTTAGTAGAAAAAATGTCTAAGGCAACATAAATGAAGAAACTACAACAACAAGTTACAGTGTTGCGCACTAAACAAAAACAAAGGAACGACAAAGTTGCAGTGTTGTAGGCCAAAGTAGAAATAGTTGCAGGAATTATTGTTACGGAGAGAAATTCCTATGGCTTGGGGTACCAAAACAGACAACTTGACTCCAGAAATCAATCCTTTCCAATATGCAATAGAAATTAAATATCTAACACTAAAGGATCAAACCTCGTACCTTATTCTAGACGGTTGAAGTAGATTCCTGTTGAGCTATCCAACTTCAGCTTGAATTGATAAATCACTTCCTCAACAACAAGTAAACAAGG
>LPNX010388719.1:355449-480724 GCA_001517045.1 Pseudotsuga menziesii | reverse complement strand
CACCACCTCAATCCTCCATCTCTTGATAGCAAGCTCACAAGCAAAAGGCAAGCTTGGGAAGAACACAAAAGTGATCCAAGGGACAAAGGGATGCAGACTCAAGCACAAGTTCCAGCAACAATGGACTATAGTTTCTTTGCTCTCAATTCTTTCATATGCCTTCAATGCACCAAAGAGTTCCTTATATAGATTTTCAAAGGGGTAATGAAAGGTCTAATCCGAGCGATCTCAAGGCATAGGGAAGGCCAGGAGTCAAGTGAGTTGGATCCATGTCAAGGAAAACTCCAAAAGGATTTGGATTATGCACACATCCCGATGTACACGGTTTTAGGGGTAAAACCCGCGTATATACGCGATTAGGGGTTTAAAAGTTGCGTGTATTAATTTTCACATGTTTTTAGGGATGGTCAAGGAAACATCAAAGGACAAAAAATGGTCCAAGGGGTCTAAGGAGTCTGTAGAGGGATAGGGGAAGGCCATACAAGTGTGATTCACTTGGAGTGGTAAAATCAGCTATAACAGATGCCCCCTAATGTGTGAGGTCAGAGGGGTCATACGATGGCCGAAATACATTATAAGTCCATCCTAGAAGTGGAGTGATGAAGGATTCCAAATGGAAGACCAGCTACCCAATCAGCATAGTACAATGATACAACTCTGCACATAACTGCAAATACATACAGCAGTCCCAGATACATAAAAGTACAATGGCCATGAATAGGCATGATACAAAATATCACATAAGTGGTCATTTCCACGTACAATATACATAGATCAGAATCTCCATGATGAATATATACAAAGGATCATGATCTCCATAATGGCTGAAGATATACAATGGATCAAGATCTCTATAATATCTAGAAATGTCTGACATATACTGGAATCAAGTCACGAGAGCTGAAATCTCATGAACACTGGCTCGATCAAGGAGGTAGCATATAAGAGATGCCACCAATCTGGAAGTCCTTCTACACAAACCGCTACGAGTACAAGTCTGAAGTCGCCAATTCTGTTATGGAGAGAAATTCCTATGGCTTGGGGTACCACAATAGACAACTTGACTCCAGAAATCAATCCTTTCCAATATGCAATAGAAATTAAATATCTAACACAAAAGGATCAGACCTTGTACCTTATTCTGGACGGTTGAAGTAAATCCCCGATGAGCTATCCAACATTAGCTTGAATTGATAAATCACTTCCTCAACAACAAGTAAACAAGGCAAGCATACTATATATATGGGTGTTAGATCTATTCTAGCATATATAATCAACAATGTATAAGCATTTTAAATCATCCATGGATAAAATATTCATTCAAACATACATTATTGGACAGGAAAAGATATTTCTATTAATATAAAATCAGATATTACAATGGATACAACCTCTGTCGGCACGTCTGCGAATCGGAGAAACTGCATCCCCCACTTGGGCCTCCACCACCTCAATCCTCCATCTCTCGATAGCAAGCTCACAAGCAAAAGGAAAGCTTGGGAAGAACACAAAAGTGCTCCAAGGGACAAAGGGCTGCAGACTCAAGCACAAGTTCCGACAATAATGGACTATAGTTTCTTTGCTCTCAATTCTCTCATATGCCTTCAATGCACCAAAGAGTTCCTTATATAGATTTTCAAAGGGGTAATGAAAGGTCGAATCCGAGCGATCTCAAGGCATAGGGAAGGCCAGGAGTTAAGTGAGTCAGATCCATGTCAAGGAAAACTCCAAAAGGATTTGGATTATGCACACATCCCGATGTACACGGTTTTAGGGGTAAAACCGGCGTATATATGCGATTAGGGGTTTAAAAGTCGCGTGTATTAATTTTCACATGTTTTTAGGGATGGTCAAGGAAACACCAAAGGACAAAAAATAGTCCAAGGGGTCTAAGGAGTCTGCAGAAGGATAGGGGAAGGCCATACAAGTGTGATTCACTTGGAGTGGTAAAATCAACTATAACAATTATTCAACCTGTACATCAGAAGGTGCGATAAGAAAAAGAGTCTGGAGAAAATGTAACATCGAAACACACGAGTTTCGACCTTGTGGAAAACTTGAAGAAAATAGAAGAGGATGTGCAACACGAGACAAAAGCAATAGTGAAAATATTTCAAGATTTTCAAACTAAAGTCAGCACAAATGCAGAAGCTGGATAGTAGAATTGTGTGGCTTGAGATGAGCCACATGTGAGTGTTGGGGGCCTATTGGGCCTAGGAAAAGATAGGAATAATTCAGTTAGAATTTTGCCCGAGTATGTAAAGATTCTGGTTCTAGGAAGGAAAAGGAGTTGCGACAGAAGTAAAGAAGGAAGAACAAGGTAGAAGAAGCATCTAGAGAGGAAGTTGCGACAGAGGAAGCAACGACATAGGAGAGCTCGCAAAGGAATAGTTAGCAATAGAAGAGATATCGCAAAAGAAGAGTTAGCAACATAAGAGAAGTCATGATAGAAGGAAAATATGTGATGAGATAAACTGCGGCAGAAGGAACCATGTTAGAAGGCGTGAAACGACGCAATGGATGGAAAGCAACAATTCAAGTAAGATCGTGGGTACGAGGTCGACTGGAGTCAGTGAAAGTCATATGTGTGTTAAGGTATGTGTTACACATATTTCTGGTCATCATCATGTTATGAGATCTGAACATTAGATCTTGCCTCAAATCCCCAAGTTGTGAAGTTGAATTTGGGCCAAGATCAGTGATTTCATGCTTTTTTCCACCACCGCAATTTCCTTGTGGAAAATGTGCATTAACCCAATGTGTAACGCCTAATTCCATGAACAAAAATTGGTGCCACTACCACATTCCTTCTTACAATGAGTGGTGCACTATGGGTAATGCTCTGTCTTAGTTGACAAAGAGCAGTGCTTGACTTTTAAAGCTAAAAATAGAAGTTTCATGAAGCTTCTCGAACCTTGGCTTCGTGGCAACCTCATCCCTAGACTCCTGGACCACCTGGGATCGAGATCCATCCTTGTAGGATCTCCCCACCACCTCACCCATGAGAATCTCAACATTCCCTATCCTCCCATTGCTATAAGTATTGGCTCACCCCCCATGGGTAAAGGGAGGAAGATTATGCTACAACATCAAAACTCTGGCCAAATCTAGCCAAGGAGAGTGAGCATTTGGTAGAAAAGTTTGAAGCTTTGGAGGAAAGGTTTTGCTTGAGAAGAGAATTCTCAACACTAATGCTATTGGTTGTAATTTTTCTCTCTTATTCCATTAATGCAATGAAAGTTACTTTCCCTTGAATCATATTGTGTATTGATCACTTGTTTCATTGTTTAATTCCTTAGTCATCAATGTAGGATTATAGATTGTACTTGGTGCTTTGATCTTATATGTGATTTGTTGTTCCAGCATTCCAAAAGACTCACACATCACATTCTATAACAAGTAAAAGTATCCATTCCAAGCATCTATCAATCTTAGGGGAAGTGATTTTCATTTTTGTGACTCATTTGTTCTAGATTAGAGTATTTCAGGCTAGGGAAACAACTTCTGTCCGCAGAGGGTGAGTATTTCTAATAACATAATGAAAGCATCTTTGTAATTCAGGTAGTTAGTGCCTACTAACATGTGTCACTAGAATATGAATGACAACCTGTTGGATAACCTACTAACATGTGTCACTAGAATAGGAATGACAACCTGTTGGCTAAATGAATGAAGTCGATTGATAGTGACATGTAAGAGTCTATACGAAGGAAGAACCCAATTTGTGTGCGGGTTACTTCGTGGTACTTCGTGTTGTTTTCTGGTTGTTTCTTACATTGCTTAGCTAGTTGGTTCAAAAGAGAGTTAGTTAGTTATTTTGTGTCTGACAATAGAGTTGAATAAGTCTGCAGATTAGTGCGTATTTGTGTAGAGAAGATTAAGTCTATATAGGCAATGTGTGGATCTATAGTAGGGTCGAAGAGTTAAGAGTCGTAGAGTTGTAGAAGAGGTTGAGTCAATACAGGCTGCGTGCGGATCGACAATAGAGTCAAGTAGATAAGAAATAATGATAGAAGACTAAAGAGCATGAGAGGAGAGAAAATTATGTATAAAAAAGAGAAGAATATCTAGAACAGACTCTGTAGCTCAGTGTGCAAACAAAAAGGTTCCATATATTTCTCATTCCAGATGAAGATCGCCTTTATGTATTTTCCTAGATGGGTTTCCATGTTAGATACTGTGTCGAATGTGTAGATGATGAATGTGTCATGTCGCATGAATGTTTACTATGAATAAGTGTTTATATATTTTATTATGAATGAGTTTATATGCATATGTCACATTGTTGTAGTCATAAACACTAATAAGTCATTATATTTATTGTTATAATATCTATCGATGGGTGAATAGAGTCGCATATTAACTATGCATAATACTTATAAGTAACAAATCCAATTGATTCGGTCGAGAAAATTGGTAAAATACCAAGGGAAGAGAAATCCCCAACCAAACCGTGGAAATTCCATTATGGCAGTTACCCTTAAAGATATATCTCAGGTGATACTACATTTACGTCGCAGGTGTTTCCGACTAAGCCTTGCTCTGTCAAGTCGATATCTTCGGATTTATTGCACACAAAAGAGGGACTGAACCTGGGTCGAAGGGGTGAATGCCAACTTAGTATTCATATCAAAACATATATCTAAAATGGTATTTGTCAGATACATCAGAGAGCTAATCAACTGGCAATACATGGTGGGATCAATCGTATCATAATTTGAGGTTGACTCCTTCATATTCTTACAATTGGCATCCATCAGGGTATCCATGGACTTGCAGTCCAACATCCCAAATCTCTTCAAAATTTCAATGGTGTATTTTCCTTGACTTAGGAAAATTTTCTTCTTCCTATTCCATACTTATAATCCCAAGAATTAATGCATCAATCCGAGGTCCTTCATTTCAAACGTAGAGGCAAGTTTCTTCTTACACCATCCAAATAGTTTCTCATTTCCTTTGAGGAACAAGTCATCCACATACAAGACCAAATCAATGGCTCGTCATCCAAAATATTGTAGTAAATATTGGGATCTGCATCACTCTTGTAGAATCCTAAGTTTACTAGGTATCCTTCTATTCGTCCATACCAAGCACGAGGTGCTTGCTTGAGTCCATTAAAATACTTTTTTCATTTTACATATGTGATAATATTTCTCAATGACAATAAACCCTTCTATTTGTTCAATGTAAAATTCTTCCGTGATAATACCATTGAGGAAGGTGGTCTTTACATCCATTTGATACAGCTTCCATCCCATTATTGAAGCAATATCAATGATAGTTCCGATGGAAGTATATCAAGACACATGAGAAAATGTTTCATTATAGTCAATTCCCTCTTTTTGAAGAATCCTCTAGCAACAAATATGGCCTTTTGTTTTTCCATGCTACCATTTTCTATGTGTTTAATCTTGAAAATCCATTTGGAGGTCACTACTGACTTCCTCTCAGGTCTCGGTACAACCTCTCATACATCAGTCTTCATGATGGACTAGAACTCCTCCATCATGGAATCCTTCCAAACTTGGTGTCTAGATTCCTCTTCGTACGTCGTGGGATCAGATTCAATGATGTGACTCGTTAATGCTACATAACTTGAGAACCTCTGAGGTATTTTTCTTTCCCAATGGATTTCGTGTGGAGCTTCGTGCCCCTTTGCATCCTGCAATGTCTGTTGTTCCCATCTAGGTATTTTTCGTCTTACTACCATATCTTTGGGATCATTTATTAGAATTTGAATGGCATTTAGATCTTCAAGCAGATAGTTCTAATAATGTTTGCAGTAAATTGGAGAATAAAGATACAAAATGAACAAAACAAACCACACAGGAAATGGTTTAGTATTTCTCAGGAATTTACAGTATCATTCACAATAATAATATTCGGTGTTACAATAGTTTACATAGGAAAAGAATTCGAATCAATTAGGGATGGATTCGAATCTATCCACTGGATGTGGCTGTATCTAACTGACCATCTAACTCATGGTGTATCAATCAATATCAGAGTCCAATAGATCAACTCCCATATGTCCAACCAACTCAATCAATTAGTGACAGCTAGTTAACTCAGTGCAACTAAGTGTAGTAGGTTGGAAAAGGAACATACTCCACATGCAGCCATGCATTAGTCATGCATAAATAGCGCTAGCTAACTGATTGTGAACTAACTGAAAGTAATTGGGGGTTAGCTAAGAATGACTAGTACTAACTCCAACTAACTGAAGTAGGTTGGTGCCGGGACTCCCAATGGCTCCTAAAATGTAGTGATTGGTCTAAGAGGCACCCAAACTGATGCATGCATATGCAGTAAGTGCCAGTTAACCTCTAGTAGTGTTCCCCACACTCTAGTGACTAGTGCATGTGGTCCCATTAGGCCAAGTGGAACCAAATAATTAATTAATGTTCCCAAGTTAGGCTAAATTAATCTAATAGACATTTGACCAAGAGAGGATTAATAATCCTAACATCATCAACTGGCTCAACTGGATCAATGGGATCAATTGCTTCATTCTTTTCTTCATAATCCCTCTTAAATTATGGAGGGGGAGATGATATCATCTCTTCATCATCATCGATCTCCATGTCATATCCTCTTCCTTTTCGAGTAGCCATCTCTTCTTCAAAGGTCACATCCCTAATGACTTGGATCTTCCTTGATCCTGGAATGTATATTTTGTAGGCATTTGAGGACTCACTGTATCCAACAAATGTTCCCTTCTTTCCTGAAGGTTCTAGTTTTGTCCTTTTATCCTTGGGAACATGTATGTTTACTGTGAAACCAAAGATTTGGAAGTGGCCCATTTCTGGCTTCATTCATGTGAAGGATTCTTCTAGAGTCATGTTTTTCAATATTTTAATAGGGCATCTAATTTGTACATAAACAATTGTTGTGGATGATTCTGTCCATAATAACATTGGTAAACTCTTGTCATGTATCATGGCTTTGGATTCCTCCACAACTGTTTGGTTCTTCCTTTCCACAACCCCATTTTGTTGAGGGTTGTAGGGAACTATGAGATCCTTATTAAATCCTACTTCCTTTCAGAAATCATTGAATTATGTAGAGGTATATTCTCCACTATTGTCTGATCTTAGGATCTTAATTATTCTTCCTGACATATTCTCGACTTGTGCTTTGAATTCCTTGAATTTGTTGAGTACTTCCTAGGATTATTTGGTCTTGAGGAAGTATATCCACATATTTCATCAGTGGTCATAAATACATGTTACATAGTAGTTGTAACCACCCAATGAAGTAGCTGTAATGGGTCTTCTCAATTCATAGTGGACTAGATCCAATATTCCCTTAGATCTACTTTCACTTTTCAGAAAG
The DNA here is from genome assembly GCA_001517045.1 of Pseudotsuga menziesii. NCBI lineage: Eukaryota > Viridiplantae > Streptophyta > Pinopsida > Pinales > Pinaceae > Pseudotsuga > Pseudotsuga menziesii. The sequence continues at coordinate 473,389 of LPNX010388719.1, read as the reverse complement.
GAACCCTTGATATTCTTACCAAGTGCACATCCGCTACATACACCATCAGGGTATACATGAAGCATTAGTAGACCTATCACCATGTTCCTTAATGTTGGGATATCTTAATAATTTATATGATCTAGTCTTCTATGCCATAGCTCATTGATGTTAGTTGAATCATGGACTAGAGCTTGAGTTGGTAGAGTGATCAGACGATACAAGCTTTCCTCCCTTACACCAATCAATTTTATTGTGTTCATGCTAGAATTATTGTGCCATGAAAGAAAATTTCCATCTGCAAATGTAACTATATATCCCTTTTATTCTAAGGCAGATATGGAGACAAGGTTTCTTTTCATACCAGGTACATACAACACATCATTCAGATGTGGTAAGTCACTGGATTCCAACTGAATAGAGGTAGATCCAAATCCTTTCATAATGTGGTTGGAATCATCTCCAAGTACAACATGGAGATGGTATTCTTTCTCAAAAAATTCTGAAAGGTTATCTTTATAACTAGTCATATGCTTAGAAGCACCAGTATCCACAAGCCATGTATCACTAGTGGTGGGAACAGTACCTGATAATGCTGATATGAAGAATAATTATGTATGATTTTCATTTATTTATTTCTTTTGATGATGACAATATTCTACATCAGTTGTTTAATCTTCATGCTTCCTCTTGTTTGAACTAAAATACTTGCTTGCATAGTGACCATACTTCTTACACTTATAGCATTGTATGTGTGATAAGTCCTTCTTTTCCCTCCGGTCTGGAGAAGAACTTGGTCTCCTAGCTTGGTTCTTATGTTTGTGAAAAATACTTCATTTTACCTTGAATTTATTGGCATGAATGATTAATTATTTATTATCCTCAACTTTATGACCATGGAGTCTTTGTCTTTGTAATGTCCCTACTTGGTATTTGGGAGAAAAGTAGAAATTGGGCAAATTAAAGCTTAACTAGTCATGACTCTAGAGGGTTCCAACTTTCACCAAATGGTCCCAAATTTGAAATGAAATAGTATGGTGAGTATTAAAACATACCAAGGTGGTTTATGGACACTTCTTATCTGAGTTTATACCTCTTCAACCTTGTTTTGGGTTAAGGAGAAATGATGCAAAATTACCAGGAAAATGTGGTCGACTAGTCCTTCTTGGTTTGGTTACAAACACCACCAAAAATTCAAAAATTATTATGGACGTATACTATTGGATTTAAAAAATAATAAAATACCTTATACACTCAATTTATGAATCCTAAATTCACTTTTACATATTACTCAAGTTTGCACAACTTTAGCCAATTTATAGCTTTAGACTAGTGAAACCCAAGTTGACCCAAATGCACCCAAATGACTTCAAATTATGTATGGAAGAGATTGAGGGGTATTAGGACATCCTAATACATAATATTAATTCTCATACAATTTCCAATTGATTCTTCAACTTGATTTTTTCCATAGGTAAAGAAGGACAAAAATACTAGGAAACCGATGTTAAAACCCCCAAGGGTAGATGACACTTTTGGATCTCCAAATGTAGTGAAACCCTCCAAAATTTGAGAACAGAGTATGGTTATGAATATAATACATTAATTTATTTAATTAATAATGGTTATTGGTTTTTAAAATGGGTTATAAAGTACAACATTAGTATGATAACTTTCAGTAAAATTGCTTAGGGGGAAATGGCATTGCTAGCTCCATTTTAACTCATAAAAAGTACATGAAATAGTTCAGAACATGGAATGATGAATGGAGAAAATATAAAGAATATAAATTTATTTCTAACAGCATTTATCGTCATATAAATTCCTTAATGCATATCATATATATAACTCCTTCAAAATGGAATCCAAATGCATGAAAACTAGTCATTCGAACTCATGGGAATACAAGCCTTTCACACATGGATTTCTGATATTTTGAATTACAGAGAATAGGAAAATAAGAGTAGAGATAAATTAATCATATATTTATTCCCCATCATCATCAAATTCATATAAATTTCCTCGTACAAATCTTTTAAGCAACTATTTCCAAAATTGAAGCCAAATACATGAAAACTAGTCATTCAAGAGCATGGGAATGCAAGCCTTTCATACATGTATTTCTGATATTTAGACTTACAGAGAATATGGAAATGATATTAAATATACATACATCATATTTCACAGCTTTTGCACCAGTTATACTCAGCAAATATCAAGCACCACTTCAACAAGTGCGCCCTCAACATGAGAGTGTGGGGGAATGGAGAAGAATGAATTAGAGAATAGGAGAATATATGAGAATTCGACAGTATGGTCCTTCAAACTGAAAATAAAAATAATTAATTAATCTCAAGTGAGAGGTCTGAATGGCCTCTCCATCAACCAACTTGGAAAGGAATCTAACTCCCTCGAAATTGGTTCACAAGCAGGGAGAGTGAACACTCACCGTGCATTGGACAACAATAAGCTACCAAATTCCAAATACCAATTAACAAATTATCAAAATACATTCTAATTCCTCATGAAATAATTTTATTAACTTCATGATTCCTCTTAATTTCTAATTTCCCTCCATGGTCTTCCTCCAGCTCATCTTAGTGGTTTAGTAACTCTCATGACACTTGTCTTCCTCTTCATGCTCCAATTCTTTCCCCAATTCGAATGGTTTCCTATAACTCCCAAAATATACATATTGGTGGGTATTTTTAGCCATATCATGTCCAATTTGTCATATTTCTGCAATCAGCTCTGAATTTTTCATACTTGTCATAGAATATTTCATCATTTGTTGTCATAGAGTGCATGTAATCTCCTTCCAAGTAGCTTACATTGTCTTCTAGTCTCTTCCTCTTTCATGTGAGTTACCCTCCTTTACCAATTCAAATTACTTGTCTCATTATATCATATTTGACACCATATCACCCTACAATAACATTACATTACCCATGTGTTTGAATTTGGATGAATATCATGCCAAGTGTGCGGGGAATTTAGTCACCCAAAGGCCCCACAAGCTTCCAAGTGTCTTCATAAACCCACACCACCTTATTTTATTATAATATATCATCTATGTGACCCATTTAAATGTGAATATGGTAAACTAAAGTACTTTTGGGTCCCATATCCCCTTGTGACAAAATTTATGTCTCCATCTCAACATAGGAAACTAGTAGGTTGGTGAGACATTATTTGCAAATAGGTTTTTTTTGGAAATTATTTAATTGGGGGTGTGATAGTATTTCCGTAATCCTAGTCTCGAACTGAGTGCAGTCTTCCCATAACTTGTCAAATTTGGGAATCTTGGCTCGATCACTTATGGTTTGGATGAAGGACTCCCAAGATGGTGGAAGACCATTTGGAGTGGTCATGACAAGCTCATTTTCTTCAACGTTATCTCCACTGGAACTTAGCTTGTCCTGAAGTTTAGTGATCCTCATGAAATATGAGGCGATAGATTCACACTTAATCATATTCATATTTGATAGTTGGTTCCTTAATATGAGAGTCACATTGATGCTACTATGTTCAAATTGTTAGATTTTTCTCATTTAATCAATATGATCTAGGATCTTATCTGAGAGAATAACATGCACAACAATAATCGCAAGAGACAAGAGACACAAAGAGTTTTCCTTGGGGAAACCATAAAGGAGAAAACCCCACAACTTCCTCAAACATAGAATGAGCACCAATAGCAAAAGTAAAACCCAAAAACACAAAGATGATCTCCGACAACTGCTCTCTCTCTCACTCATGCGCTATAGTTGAGTGAGTGTGTGTTGCAAATATAGAGGATGACTCTCTATTTATACTAGTTTCTGGCTTGACAATTAATTACTAGGGCCGAATTCACTAGGAGAGTCTAATAACCCTAATGCCCCTCAACTGTGGGGACTTTGCCGCTCGATCAACAAAGGAGGGTTAACCTCTATGACTTTACATGACTTGATTACAATAATGATTCTCTCGATAGGAACATCAGGGTACAATGAAGTACACTACATAATATATGCAAGTGAATACATTCTAAAGTTACAAATACATCAACACTCCCTCTTAACTAGGAAGGTATTCTCTTGACACAGTTCAACAGCACAAGTCTTCATCACAGGATCATCATTAAAGCTGGATCATCATCATCACTGGATCATCATCAAAGTTGGATCATCATCAGACTGGATCATCATGATCATCACTGCTCCCGCTATCTCGAGCAAATGGTGCTATCTCTCAATTCTACTCATTATAGGAAGTTCTACAGATCGAGCTCTTTTTCATGCTAGTTGTAGGCCTAGGATGCATGTAGGTCTTCATCTTCTTCATCGCTTATATCCAAGCATGGGAGCCCCAGCCTGCCACCATGTCAGAAGGACCCGCCCAACACTTATATTTTACCATGGGGGGAACACATCCCACATCCATGTCAGAAAGGACCAGCACTCACATTTGACCATGGGGGGAACACATCCCACATCCATGTCAGAAAGGCTCAACACTCACATATGACCATGGGGGATCACATCCCACATCCATGTCAGAAAGTCTCAACACTCACATCTGACCATGGAGGGAACACATCCCGCATCCATGTCAGAAAGGCTCAACACTTACATTTGACCATGGGGGGAACACATCCCGCATCCATTTCAGAAAAGGTTTAACACTCACATATGAACATGGGGGGAACACATCCCACATCCACGTCAGAAAGGCTTAGTACTAACATATGACCATGGGGGGAACACATCCCGCATCCATGTTAGAAAGGATCTGCACTTACATCTGACCATGGGAGGAGCACATCCTGCATCCATGCCAGAAAGGATCTGCACTTACATCTAACCATGGGAGGAACACATCCCACATCCATGTTAGAAAGGATCAACACTCACATCTAACCATGGGAGGCACCAATCTTGCCACCATGTTAGAAAGGATCTCAGACGCATCGATTCCCCTTGGAAGGAACCTCGATATGGAGAACACCAAGCTTCTCCCTGAAGTACTCAAATTTCACTCTGTCCATTTCTAGCATAGAATCATATCAGGGCTGATTACGTCCAAGGATAACGTGTGAGCTTCGCTAGGACTGATTACATCTGAGGACAACCTATAGAACTGTTTACATCTGAGAAACCTACGAGCTTCGCCAGTATTTTATGCTCAGACAACCTACATCACCGGCTATGCTAGAACTCATCACTCCCTCTTTCGAGAGATCTTGATCTGGATCACATACTGGAGCTTCATTGCTCCTCTTCTGCTTCGGCTATACTTAGTGCCACACAGGATTGATTCCTGCTAAACCAAGAGATCACACCTGATCCCATATTGAAGCAACATGCTAAAGTGCTCTTCCTATCAATGGAAATGCCTGCCCAATCCAAATCCACATAACCCTCCATGTTAATCTTCTGATTCACCTCATACTTGAGCCCATAATAAACTGTACCATTTAGGTACCTCAGAATATGCTTTGCAACAATCTCGGATATGTCAGGAACTGGCTCAATGTGTTCACAACAAAGCAAATATCTAGTCTCATATTCGTTAAGTACATCAATAACCCAATCATCTGATGATACATCATGGCATCAATCGACTCTGATTAAGCATCACTCAATAGCTTCGGGTTTGATTCCATAGGTGTGGTCATGGCCTTGTAGTCCATCATCCCAAACTTCTTCAGGATCTCAATTGCATACTTTCCTTGTCCTAGGTAGATTCCATTCGCATTCTACCACACCTCCATGTCTAGAAAGTACCATACCCAAGTCCTTTATCTTGAACTCGGAATCAAGTCTCCTTCTTGCAACTTTAATGAGTTCCACTTTTTATGTTAGGAACAAGTCATCGACATATAGCATGAGCATCACTGGGCTTCTACCTTCAAACTTGAATCAAAGGTTGGAGTCCGCTTTACTCTTAGTAAATCCTAGAGCCATCAGTAATCTGTCCATCCTATAGTATCATGTCGAACCTCAGGATCTTCTGTAGTCACTCCCTCTGAAGCGAAGCATCATTCTACCTCTGCCTTTCGTACTCTATGCATTGAAACATTATGTACTGGAGTTACAAGTAGCTTCCTATGCCACTGATATTCTATGTATCCATCTAGGGTCACTGGATACCAAGATCCTCTATCTTGAACCTTTTCAAAAGTTCTTCTCGCACCTATTTGTNGGCTTTCATCTTCAACCTTGTAGCAAAGGTTAAGATCTTCATCACTCTAGGTGATCTTCAAGATCCTCATGTATGTGTTATCCCATGGGTGCCTTCTGATCTCATACAAGGCCTTCTTTCTTTCTTTACACACATGAGTCTGACCGTCATGTGTCTCGACTTCCAGTGGATGAAAATGTCTCTTCATAGTCTATGCCTTCTTTCTGTGAGAAGCCTCATGCTACGAATCTTGCCTTGTATCCCACGATGTTTCCATCTACTGCATGCTAGATCTTGTAGATCCATATGGAAGATACTACGGACTTCCCTTCATGTCCTCGACATCGCATTCTAGTCATCATTCTTCATTTTGGATTATTAGTGTGAATCTTGAACCGTCATCACTTGTTCTTTGGAACTAGTCTCATCCTTCTTTTCTTGTAGTCGATTGTACGTGATATTTCCTACAATTCAAATGCACCAATTGCATTTCATAATGCATATTTATAATGGAAAATTCTTATGCATAAATATGTAATCATGCAACTATTTTATCCAATACAACATTCATCCATATCTCACGGAAACTTTCTAGATGCCTTCCATCTCTACCATGCCATCATTGAGATTATGCACTAGTCCAATATGTCAGAAAAGAGGTTTCATTCTAGATAAGTAGCAATGGAGAGTTGTATAGCACCATGAGCTACTTACCTATCACATGCATATTACTAGTATAGTGTCATTAATGCAAACATTCTATCATGCATAACACATAAACTGATTATAAATAGATGCATAACCAAACAATATCATGAAATGAAAATTGAATACTTATCTTTATTGGTTTCATGGGTAGACTCCTTGAGTCTTCAGCTTCATCATCTTCTTTATTCATGACGTCATCATTTCTTATCCAAATGCTAAGATGGATAAGAGGTTCTTCAATAATTGAGTCCTTCATATTCCTCATTGCTTGAGGGATCTTCTTTGAATTGAGAGAAAATGATCTTTAGTTGCTCCCATCTTATCTTCTCTTAATATGAGTCGAGCTTCTTCTTATGTGCCCTATTCCCAGAGCTTGCTGAAGGTAATCACTTCCTTTTGGCACACATTCCTTGAATGAATGAGTCACATGATCCTGTGAGGCCATAATAGTATCTTATTCTTCTTTGACTGCTCCATCATAGCATCGAACACTTCCTTTTGGTGTCTTTAGGGATGACACATAAGGGATGAGATGATCTTTAATAGAATCTGGAATGATTCTATTGGCTCTATCCTTAGCCTCATCTCCCTCCGCCTCGTAGACCTTTCTTACTGAAATACAGATCCAAGTCAATTTCTTCAAGGATCGCGGAGTTCCTATACTTCTTCCGATTTATATTCTTCCCTTCAAATAGCTTGGTCAAGGAATTAAACATATCTTTAGGTGTCTTTAGAGAAGACACTTGTGGTATAAGGTGATCCTTGATTGAATCAGTAATGATCTTCTATGCCTTGACCAAGTTCTTCTTGTGTAAGGCTTTAGCCTCATCTCCCTCTGGAACTGGAACCTCTCCACTTATGTAGGTGTTCAATTCATTTTCTTCAAGAACCAGCGAATTCCTATACTTCCATGCTCATAAGTTTTCAGCTTCACCAAGATTTTCATCAAGCTCGGGTGATAGGTCATTTTGAAATGAGAACCTCAAATGTAAATAAAAAAAGATTAGATCTTACCGATTTGAGGTGTCTATCCTGGTTCCGGATTTGGCTGGTCTAGGGTTTGTCAGAGAAACTCTAATTTTCAAAACTTGGAATCTTTCAGATCTGATTGGATAGAAATATGTGCCTCCTGAAGGTGAGCTTAGAAACATACTCATTTTCCCAAAATTGTGATCATAACCGCAAAATATCTGATGCCCTAGTTTTCTTCAATTTATTTTGTAGAATTTCTTGATATTGTTTCTGCAATATATATGAAAGTACAGATCCTATGTGTCAGAAACTTTGCATTGAGGTAGCCTCGTCTGTCCTCTTTCCAAGACCTCAAGTTTGAGCATAATTTGTTTCACCAATTGGGATTTATGAGAGTTTTCCCAAGGTGACTTATTTAAGGACTATTCAACATAGCAAACTTGTACGGACTGCCACATGTCATTGTTTCACCTTAGTGGTATGAAACATTTACCATAGAGAGTAAAGTCCGTTCCCTGTCTGTAACATCTTTCAAAATTTCATTTGGACCTTTGTAGCTTGAGATATATCAATTTTCCCTAGGTGTCGTGTTTAGGGATGAATCGAGGGAGAGGCTGGAACCCTAATTTGGAGGAATTATATCTCCCACAAAATAGAGAATTTGAGGCTGAAAATTTTACACAGGGTACATAAGGAATTTATCTTCGGCCTGTAATTTTTTTTGGCTCCTGATCCTTCTCCAATATCGAGATATAGTGAATGCACCAAAATGACTAGTTTTAGTCTTTTAGGGTTTTCTGGTTTGGGGTCAAATTAGGGTTTGACTTTCCCTGAGTTTTACCCAACCAAAAATTTCGATCTTGGCATCTAAATTTTGATTTTGAGGAGGAGAGAAATCCTATGCTGGGCTCACTCAAAAATTCCTCTTCTGTGAAAATCCATAATTTCCCACAGTAGTGACATGTCAAAAACTAAAAATGCCCGGAATCAAATTTTGCTTCGACAGAAAGATGCGCACTTTAATGGAGAGTTATCCTAGCCTCCTTTTCTTGATGATCTATGGAGATAGACCCAAAAAGTAAGAAGCCCTATATTTTTCAGCTACATAGTGTCTTCTTCTCAGGTTAGCTTTGATACCATGTTAGATTTTTGTCATTTAATCAATATGATCTAGGATCTTATCTGAGAGAATAACATGCACAACAATAATCACAAGAGACAAGAGAAACAAAGAGTTTTCCTCAGGGAAACCATAAAGGAGAAAACCCCACAACTTCCTCAGATATAGAATGAGCACCAATATCAAAAGTAAAACCCAAAAACACAAAGATGATCTTTGACAGCTGTTATCTCTCTCACTTGTGTGAGCTCCTCTTCTCTCACTCATGTGCTACAGTTGAGTGAGTGTGTGTTGCAAATAGAGAGACCCACTCTCTATTTATACTAGTTTCTGACTTGACGATTACTTACTAGGGTTGACTTCACTTGGAGAGTCTAATAACCCTATTTCCCCTCAACTACGGAGACTTTTCCCCCTGATCAACAAAAAAGGGTTAACCTCTATGAATTTACATGACTTGATTACATTAATGATTATGTCGATAGGAACATCGGGGTAAGTACAATACATAATATATGCAAGTGAATACATTCCGAAGTTACAAATACATCAACACAAATAAATTCTTCAAGGTCTTGAACATCTTCCTAGTTGTATTCTTTTCTAATATTTGTGGAACCAAGTGATCTTTAACTGAGTCCGCCATAATCCTTCTTTCTTTCGTATCACACTTCTTCTACTAGGACTTGTCTTCTTCCGCTTATGGTTATGGAACCTTCTCATTGAAAAACTTCAAGAGATCAATTTCTTCTAGGATGAGAAGAACCCTAGGATTCTAGGATATGAATTTTGTATCCACATCAAGATGATCTTCAACCTTCATTACAATAATATTGTCTGCATATTTGAACCAGAAACCATCGTAGGAATCAGGTCGAAAATGAATTTTGGAATTTAGTGAAACTAAACTTATAGATAGATGTGCCTTACCAAGGCAATTTGAGGGAAGATGGGGCCAGTCCAAAATAGTGGTGGGAAGCCTCTGAAACTGGAAATTATCATTTCTTGCCATAGTGTCACGTAGTGTTTTGCAGTAAAAAATTGAAACTTCTCCAAATTTGATTTTGCTTCCACCAAAAGATGTGCCTCCCTCAGAGTGAAGTTTCCACAACTCTTTTTTAGTGAAGAGACGAGGGAATGCCTTAGAATGTCAAACCCTAGATTTCAACAATGGCCTCTTTTAGAACTGCTCTAATACCATGTTAGTTTTTACAATATTATAGCAGTATAACTTAATTGAAAATAACCAATAGGATCTATAGAAGAAAGGCAAAGCACATAAACAAAGAACATAAGAATTTATCCTGGGAAACCAAATCAAGAAAAACCTAGGAAACATTCATATAGAGATGATGGCTCCTGAAAGCAGGGAGAAGAAGAAAGAGAGAGAAGATGTCTCTCTAAGATACAACCCCATAAAAAACTCTCCTTGACTGCACTAGCACACCTTTTCTGTTGGAGCAACTTGTGAGTGAATGAATGAATGAGGAGGGGTGACTCCTATTTATACTGATTTTCCAAGTGAAAAATTTCTGGGGCCAACTTGACAGTTTGACAAGGCCCGACCTACCTTGGGTAAATACAAATTAATTTTAATTTTCTTGTATATTATTTCCCCAGGGTTTACATTGATTCTTTCTAGGGTTTACATGAGTAATTTTATCATTATAATCTCTCGTAGGAGGTACAAGGAAATAAGTATAATAAGAATAACTTCTGAAGTTGCACAAATTCCAAAAATATACACCAACCTTTTAAGATGCATGGGGTACAATAATCTCGATGTCAATGTTGGTGTACCAATAACCAAATGTTAGCTAATCTTGATGAATCCCCATATTCTAGTTAATTTTGATGATGCCGTAGATTTATCAAAAGTTGAGAGGGTGGCTAAGCCACAAAAATTTCTCATGGAAATTTTGATGTCTACTGTATGATCCAAATACATGCTACAATAGAGGGCCAATGCCATGGAAAGCAATACCATTGAGGGTATTGGTGTGGAGGATTTTGGAGGTGGAAAATGGTATGAATTCTTATAGTGAGCGTGTGTGAGGGAGGTAGTAGAAGTGCTAGGATTAGGATTAGGAAGCATGCACAGCAAGATTTGAACCCAAAATCTGACGACATCCGACGTATCGTATGGATGTGTTAGACAATAATGATGAAAAGTACTGAGCCTTTTAAATTATTTTAGCACCGTCGAATTTCCGACACTGGGGCGTAGGATTTTCGACACTAGGGCTATTCCGACACTATGGCATAGGATTTCCGACGCTAGGGATATTCCAACACTATGGCGTAGGATTTCTGACACTAGGGCTATTCCAACACTATGGCATAGGATTTCCGACATTAGGGCTATGTCGTTGGATTTCCCACACTAGGAAAAAACAAAATATAAAACCACAACCTTTCAGACACAATATTTCTTCACGAAACAAAGAACCCAATCAATAATTTCACAGCATAGACGACACAATATACCTCCACATCTGGAGGTAACGCAGAGGAGGTTTGCCGGAGTTCACGTAGAGGAGGTCACCGGAGGTGCTGCCGAAGGTCAAGTGTGTTTATGCAGAGGAGGGTTTGCAGCGGTCAGGGTTTGCAGAGGCAGAGGAGGGTTTGGTTTAAAACAATCATTCAGGTCCCTCTACAATGAACTCCCTCATCTGAATTGGTTTGAAACAATCATTCGGGTCTCTCTACAATCAACCATTTTAGTAGTGGATCTGTAAGATATTTTAGTGGGTTTTTACTTATCAGCGCATTCCTTTCAGACCTGTTATGAATGGATTTCAAGTGGGATGCTCTCAGAATGGAGGACATGGGACATGCTCTGCAAAAACTGAGAGTTTGATGGTTTTGGCATGGTTTACTCACTTGTTCACTATTCCTATTAGCTTCCCACAGAACAAAATTGTACATGATATAATAGCAACATCTCTCACAACTTTAGTAGCTCTTGATTTCCTCTGCTTTTGGGACGAGATGGCTAAGCGAGATGTATTTGATCAGGTATTTTTCTGTAATCGTTTCTCTTTTCTCACCAAATCAATGTCTTGGTTTTTTTCATTTTATTGTTCCTTTGTGTCTATGGAAAACGAACTTGTGACCACTCGTTGAGACATGACTTTCAAAGAACTGAGTAGACTGTGTTGAGTGACTTTTGAAGAAGTCGACAATTCACTAAATTACTCATTGTTTGCATATTGTACAGGAGTTTACTTGGAAAATAAATTGGTTGATACACTCACTTGGGGTTTCCAGAATGAGGAACTGGCGTTACAACAACGTGCATGGTAAGAAACCCACCCTCATTTCCAAACTGCATTTCTAGTTTCCTTTCATTTAGACTTTGGTGGAAACATTATTTTTGTCTCCTCTGAGATTGAATCGACTTACGATTCCTTTTTTTACATTAACTCACCAATAGGGGCACATGGCCTCTTCAACCCTTCTTGAATAAACAATTAGGAATTCCAATTTTATTTATAGAATACCTAGCTGAGATGTCGTGGAGGAAAGTATCCACATCATATGGGCTTGGAACCCCCATTTTGATTCCAAAAACATTTTTTGTGAGATCAAATCCCATGATTTGGGTATTTTTATGAAAACGTAGATTCCCTTGGGGTGTTTTTCTTTCCATGTGTATGGGTCTGATTTCATTTCTGGTAGCTTTTGAAATGTTGAAAGGAACTTAGAGAAAGAAGAGTTGTAGGTGTCTATCTACTAATTGTTTGACAAAAGTCCTCAACCAAGTACTTGTCCACTAAGTGTTTGACAAAATGCCTAAACCAAAATTTCCATATCTCCCTCATTCAAATTTTGAGGCCAGAAAAAATATACAGGGTTCGACTCAAATATTCAACCAAGAAATTTCCAGAAATCCTAGTAACCCTTTTTTTGGGTCCATAATCCAGCTAGCAAAGTGTGTTAATTGGGCGCCTTCCAGGTTTATTTTTTTTTACTTTGAAAGAGACCCATTTGATCTGGAGAAGTGAATATTAGTACTATACAGTTTCTTTAGGTTTTCACCCATAAATTTTAAATAATGACCTTAGATTTTGATTTCATCTCCCTCAGAAAAACCTTTATTGTTTACCTTCTGGAGGCCAAATCTCACTCAATTTTAGCTCGATTTTCACCAAACAAAAGACAATGCGTTAGTTATACTTGTAATTTATTTATAATGAAATTAGGAAATTTTAGTTTTAGATAATTTGTGAAAGGTATATTAGACATAACAACTTTCATGACAAGAGGCATTTTGCCCATTTTGAACCTAGTTTGAGACCAGTTTTTATAAATGATTGGGGGTACACTCGTAAGAACAACTTTCCCTTTGAGGCATAGATGAATGTCCCTATGCAAGTGCCATGACTTGAACCTCCTTGAAAGCCATTTATATAAGTTTTGTGGCCTTTGAGCTCCATAGTTTGTACCATCCAATTGATGATTAGCCATCACAAGTGCCATGGAGGGAACATATCCCAAATCAAATGATGACATGGAACTCCAAAGTTTATCTTCAAAGGCTTTTGTCAAATCCATTTATTTCTCTCGAATTGTAACTTTTTGAGCAAAATAATATTAATTTTTTTTATATAGGGTTAAATGGCATCATCGCCACGTTGGTAGGGGGGATTGGAAAGGAGAAAAGGAGTACTATCAATTTAGTATTTTAATGAGTTTATAATATAACTTGGAACTTTGGTTTCATTTCATACGTGAAGTAGAGTGCTATTGTGTTGATTTTGTAGCTCATAACTAAGACAACCCATATTCTTTAGAGGGGGTCCACTCCAGAGCTAAGGCAATATTCATTTCTATTTGTATTTATCTAATTTTTGTTTGTATTTATTTCTATAACTTCCATCTTCCTGACATAGCGTAGATTTATTGTTATGTTGTTATTTATGTTCATATTTTCTTTTGAATCCTTTTGCAGTCACTATTCATATTTGTATTAGTATCGAGTGCAAACTGTAGAAACTATATGTGATGAGAAGTGATAATAATTGTAGTCAAGAGCATGGTAATATTGTAGGATACATTCAATTTTCTGTTTGCAATACCTTAGATAGCCGAAGTATAATTGGAATATCACAACCATTCATATATTTCAAGTTGCATAATTTGTGATTAGTGAATTAATTGGGTTTGTATAATAGGCATTAGTTTAGAAATCAGTTAATTCAAGAATTATGTTTTGTACATATAGTACTGGTATCTTGTAATTTTCTTAGGACCCTAGGTTGACAAAGTAAATGGACCAGTAGTTGGCCCATCCTCTAGTATATTAGGAAGACATACAAGAAAAACACCAAAAGTTATTCTTGTGGATCAAGAATAATGACGAATAAACAAGTGGAATTAGGTGCCCCACTTTATGGCACTATTCTACTACATTACCATAATCTAAAGTAAGTTATGACTATTGATGTTTATTTCCTTATCAACAACCTATTGTGAAAAAATAAGGCTAAGGAAGGATCATTATTATTCAGAACCTTTCCAAGTTTTTTGTGAAACTTAACACTCTAGAAGATGACAAAATTTTTCACGTTCAAATTTCCAACAATGGCATGGATTATTGAATAGCGAATAATGTGGTTTAGTTGGAAAAGGGGATCCTTGTTAAAAATGGGAACCTCACCAAGAGGTATTGACTTTCTAGCTATTTTATTCATGACCAAGAGGTATTGAATTCCTAGCTATTTTATTCATGACCATTTTCATTAAGGTCTCTTGTAGTCTTTACACCTTCAAACAAGGTATCAAAGGAATGGCCAACACTCAACATAGTTTTGATGCATGTAAGCTATGGAAGTATAATCCATCAACACTCAACATAGTTTTGATGCATGTAAGCTATGGAAGTATAATCCATCAACACTCAACATAGTTTTGATGCATGTAAGCTATGCAAGTATAATCCATCATTATAGTAATTGAGGGGGTATTAAGTATAATCCATCATTAAGTAGGAATGGCCAGCGCTCAACATAGTTTGATGCATGTAAGCTATGCAAGTGTAATCCATCATTACATAGTGCATGTGGGAGTATTACGTATCAACACTCCCATGTGCCGAGTGTTGCTTCACTCTTGCGAGAATGGATTTAAGCATGTTGTTTCATACGACACATTTAATTAATATATCTTGTGAAGGTGGGATAATACCTTTTCATGGTGCGATGTTTGGACATTTGGGTCTTAGTGTCGGTTTGATTCAATCTATATAGGAGATTTGTGGTTTGTCAACTCAACTTTGATTGTGTATTTGTTGGGAAAATCCAGGTTATCATTTGAAAAAGTAACCTCCTCCACGTTAGGTGGTATGTTCCTTGAATTTCAAGTTTTATTTTTTTTTTAATGTCGTGGGCATTTGTGTCCTATGTGAATTTGGTCTTATTCATATTTTTGGAAATATATTTTGGGGGCATGAGCATGTTATCTATGAAGCCACATAGGCCAATTTTTCAAATTTTCTCAAGTGACCTTTATTCGTATTTTTTGAAATATATTTTTGCGGCATGAGCATGTTATCTATGAAGCCACATAGCCCTATTTTTCAAAGTTTCTCAAGTGACCCTTCGATTTATTTTGTTTTGGTAGCACTTGTTGAGGGGCGCTGAGTTGAAGTAGGTGCAGAGCCAATTGAACAACAACACAATAGGATATTGAATTTCTAAATGCAAGTAGATAATCTCGATTTCCTTATTTGCAGAACAAGTGCAATGAGATCAAAAAAAGGATAATCTCGATTACCTTACTGTGTTTTGTTTTGACTAGTATATATTTTAGATAGCGTACGAACTAAAGGTTACTATTCAAGGATTAATTAATTAGGTTTCTATGCGAGTATTTTGCATTAAAAGTTACTAATTTTTACTGTGTTTTGTTCTGACTGGTATATTTTAGAATAAGTTCAGACACTTGGCTGGTAGACTAGAAACAAAGAGATTTTCTTTCAAGAGTTTGTCATTTCTAGAGTCTTGAAAATACACCACAGAATGTTACAATACTGGGTAGTAAATTACCGTATCGACTGCATGAGCCAATGTCCTCTGGTATGAGTGAAAGTTATGTCACTATTTCCACAGTGGCGATTGTTTTTAAATAGTGCAGTACTAATTTATGTTGATTATATGAAGTCTTCGAATACTTTGTAATTTTATTGTAGAAAGTATGAATATGGTAGAAAATTTCACAGTTGTGTGTATATGTCATGTTCACAATGGTACACAATATTTATATATTTTATTGTTGAAAGCTTGATTAGACTCGAAAATGTCACCATTCTGTGTACCTGTCAAGGTCCATACGTACTGACCCCACATAAATACTTCATGATTTATGCAAAATGTTGACAGGTACATACATACTGACCCCGCATAAATACTTCTTGATATATGCAAAATGATTATCCAAGATATTTTTGCAGTGATAAAAGTATTCGAGTAGGCAAGTAGATTATTATGCAGTGGATGACTGTGTATAGTTTACTAGGATATATTTTTGTTATCCATATCATATACAAAAAAACGTAGTGTTGCAATTAGTGTATAGTTCAGTGGATAAGAACAATATGCAATAGCATGCTGGTATATTGAACTTGCCCTGTAGGGGATATTTTTAACTCGTAGGATGTTAAAAGTAATTTGGTACATACTGACCCCGCATAAATACTTCGTGATTTATGCAAAATGTTGGTAGGTACATACATACTGACCCGACATAAATACTTGATATATGCAAAATGATTATCCAAAATATTTTTGTAATGATAAAAGTATTCTAGTAGGAAAGTAGATTATTAGGAAGTAGATGACAGTGTGTATAGTTTACGAGGATATATTTTTGTTAACCATAGTATATACAAAAAAACGTAGCGTTGCAGTTTGAATGCCAATATTTTGTACCTGATGGTATGTTTTGAAATATATTAAACCTTGTATTTTTTATTTTGCAGCAGGAGTTTGTGGTAGGTATTTTATTCATTGTGGTCAAGGCATGAAGCTTTTGGTTGATTAAGGATTTTAATTATTCAAAACAAGTTCATTTCTGAAAGTGACATTTGATTCTCCACCAAAGGTATATCTTTTAATAATGTTGGGTTTAGACAGCTCATACCTAGTGTTTCCCTGCTCTTGGGAGCTTTGGAGTGGGTGTGAAACGTTCCTAAATGTATAGGTACGACGGTGGGTACATGGAAATGTTTAGGGAGATTTTGCGGTAGGTTTAACCTGTTCTGAGTTGGCATTTCATGGTTTAGGTAGCTCTTTCAATCATCCGGCATGTCATCTCTTTATATAGTTGCCTTGTCAGTGCAATGATTCTTCCCAATGTTTGACAGTTTCCCTGTGATTGCCATTACATGATTTTGATCAAACAAGCCACTACAGACCGAAGGCTTAATAATCTATGTGATGATTTTTTTTTGTCATTCAACTTTCCAACTATAGAGACTAATCTTTGCTGTGAACTATAGAGTTTAACTTATTTATCTGTGCTGGTTTGATGGGATAAATGGGAGATATGGATGAGCAACCCATGAAGGAGGGGGAGGAATACCTGGGGTATTTGCTAGAAAGAAAAAATGAGCAGAGTGGGATAATTATTGGGTACAGAACTTACATTTGAGATTTCCCCACCCACTTTATAAGAAATAAATTTCTAGGGGTATGATTCAAATGCACAGAACTTTGAAGCATGAAGTGAGTTGTTTTTTGGAGTGCTTTATCTTGAGGTCTCCGGGTAGCTTGGCCCACATAGAACTTGGTTGGATAGATTCCTGCTGTCAAACTAAGTAGTGGACTAATCATTGGGTACTGAACCTCCATTTGAGATGTCCCCACCCACTTTATAATAAATAAATTTCTAGGGGTATAATTCAAATGCACAAAACTTTGAAGCATAGAGCGAATTGTTTTTGGGAGTGCTTTATTTTGAGGTCTCGAGGTCCCCGAGTCCACATCAAACTTGGCCGGACATGTCCATGCTGTCAAACTAAGGGGCTGATCTGGGAAACCTTCTAAGAAGAATGTGAAATTTCAGTTTTGCATTAATTGCCCAGGCGCACAAAATTTCAACACCATATTCTTTTGTAAGGTTTGAAGTTATTAGAGATAAAAACTTAAAATTCAATCTATCAAAGATGATAGGAATATACATTGATGAGATTATACTATTCACACTCTTTTCCCAATATCATAGCATTTAAGTAAATAGAACTATGTTGGAACATGGTGTAACAAAACCAACAAATAAAGAAAGAGAACATTGTCAACTATATGTTCGAAAACATTGAATTTCTTCCACCTCAATTACTAAAATTTTGTTTTCAATAAACTATTCATTATAGCAAGCAAGGAAGCAAATGCATTGTTTCAACAACAACATGGTCACAATGGTTAAGCATTTGAGTGTTTTATTTACCGTGAAATAAGTTCATTGCCATGATAGTGCTCCACATTCTGCATTTAGACATATGCTGCTCTTAAATCATTTTCCATGTCCATTTATATACAACTTTTGTTTCAACTTATGACTTATGGCAAATGCATTTCTAGTCTACATCTTCATGACTATAGGTTATTCTCAAATGATGTCAAAAGGTTGGATTGAAATTCCAAAGATGACATAAAAATCATCGACCAATGTTTCCTCTTCATGACTACAGGTTAGATAATATAGTAGCTCATATGTATTTTCTCTTCATTTAGGGTTATGCAATTTTGTAATGTTTATGATAAAATTACTATTGAATGTCACCACATTGAAATATGATAGTTACAAGTTGAGAACCAATGTAATATGAAATAATCAGTAGTAATAATTGATTTTATCAAGTGGAGCATAAAATATACACTCACACTATTACAAACAATGGACTTTTACATTCATACTTATTTTAGCAGCATTCTACTACAATATGTTTGTGAAGTATTTGATAAAAAAACCTGACCCAATCATAGTAAGGCCGTGTTAAAACCTTAATTCGAATTAGGAACACACACTATAGCATTATGATATTCATTGACATAATAGGTGAACAAGTTTTAACTATGAACATAACTTTATTATTATTAATATATAGTATCCCGTCGGTTATCCGACGTTCAATGCCTAGCGGCTATTGTCGGATTTCATGTCAATCCGATGAAGTTGCTGTGGCTCTGATAGTAGATTATCATAGGAAATCTGACGACATTGTCGTAGGAAATCCGACGGCCTTGCCGTAGAAAATCTGACGGCCTTGCCGTAGGAAATCCGACGGTTGTTCCGTAGGAATTTCGACGGTCTTGGATTGGCATTGAATATCTGATGTTACGCCAGTGACAACAAAAAAAATTGATGTTTTTGAATACCTGAGAGGTTATTGTCGAATTTCAGACATGGCAACCGTCGGATTTTGGGCTCAAATTCTGTTGTGATGTAGAAATAAATTTGGGACAAATTTGATTGAAAGCGAGGTTCTGTAACACACCTTCGTCACATACTTGCATTAGTTCTAGGAGGCATACCCAGGTATATAGGTGCATGACACACTCGAGATAGACACATGAGTGGATACTCTTGCTATACAATAGTATTAGATTATATAGGTTTGTATACCTATAATAATAGTATTTATAATAAGGACATAGGGAATTTATGAAAACATAAAGTTGTATAACTTCATAAATTTAGTTAAGATAATCTTTAATTAAATCAAAGAGGGGGATTATTGGGGAAATGGAGTAAAATAATAAGTATTACCTATTTATCTTATTAAAGAGGATTTTTGTAGGGGTTTTGCATGCAAACATGTTTCTAGTTGGAGAGAGCTTGGGAAAATCTTTAAAAGAGGGAAATGAGAGGGGTAAATGGTTATTTCCTTCTTCCTCCTTCTCACTTTCTCTTAGAGGGGTGGGGAGGTTTGAATGAGATTGGTGTTTTCTTGGTTGAGGGTAGTATTGTGACGATGGTTTGTTCTCTAGCTTGGTATTGTTGAGT
This sequence comes from Pseudotsuga menziesii, assembly GCA_001517045.1. Lineage (NCBI taxonomy): Eukaryota > Viridiplantae > Streptophyta > Pinopsida > Pinales > Pinaceae > Pseudotsuga > Pseudotsuga menziesii. Next base: position 453,438 of record LPNX010388719.1, on the reverse strand, counting down.
GAGAATTTAAGGGCTCTCAGTCATTGACTAGGAGGATTGTTGGGAAGAAAGTGATATCCCACACGTGGTTTTAGAGTTGCTACTATTGTTGGTTGTTTCTACAATACATTTGTAAGTCTAAATTTCTTATACAGGTACGTCTTCTTCCTCATCCTACTAGTTTATTGATTGGTTTCGTTGTTTTATTGTAATTAGGTGGTGTATGTTGTGATATTATTAGATAAGATTCAAATGCATAGAACTTTGAAGCATGAAGTGAGTTGTTTTTTGGAGTTCTTTATCTTGAGGTCTCCAGGTAGCTTGGCCCACATAGAACTTGGTTGGATAGATTCCTGCTATCAAACTAAGAAGTGGACTAATCGCTGGGTACTGAACCTCCATTTGAGATGTCCCCACCCACTTTATAATAAATAAATTTCTAGGGGTATGATTCAAATGCACAGAACTTTGAAGCATAGAGCGAATTGTTTTTGGGAGTGCTTTATTTTGAGGTCTCAAGGTCCCTGAGTCCACATCAAACTTGGCTGGACATGTCCATGCTGTCAAACTAAGGGGCTGATCTGCGCAACCTTCTAAGAAGAATGTGAAATTTCAGTTTTGCATTAATTGCCCAGGCGCACAAAATTTCAACACCATATTCTTTTTCAAGGTTTGAAGTTACTAGAGATAAAAACTTAAAATTCAATCTATCAAACTTGATAGGAATATACATTGATGAGATTATATTATTCACACTCTTTTCCCAATATCATAGCATTTAAGTAAATAGAACTATGTTGGAACACGGTGTAACAAAACCAACAAATAAAGAAAGAGAACATTGTCAACTATATGTTCAAAAACATTGAATTTCTTCCACCTCAATTACTAAAATTTTGTGCTCAATAAACTATTCACTATAGCAGGCAAGGAAGCAAATGCATTGTTTCAAAAACAACGTGGTCACAATGGTTAAGCATTTGAGTGTTTTATTTACCGTGAAATAAGTTCATTGCCATGATAGTGCTCCACATTCTGCATTTAGACATATGCTGCTCTTAAATCATTTTCCATGTCCATTTATATACAACTTTTGTTTCAACTTATGACTTATGGAAAATGCATTTCTAGTCTACATCTTCATGACTATAGGTTATTCTCAAATGATGTCAAAAGGTTGGATTGAAATTCCAAAAATGACATAAAAATCATCGACCAATGTTTCCTCTTCATGGCTACAGGTTAGATAATATAGTAGCTCATATGTATTTTCTCTTCATTTAGGGTTATGCAATTTTGTAATGTTTATGATAAAATTACTATTGAATGTCACCACATTGAAATATGATAGTTACAAGTTGAGAACCAATGTAATATGAAATAATCAGTAGTAATAATTGATGTTATCAAGAGGAGCATAAAATATACACTCACACTATTACAAACAATGGACTTTTACATTCATACTTATTTTAGCAGCATTCTACTACAATATGTTTGTGAAGTATTTGATAAAAAAACCTGACCCAATCATAGTAAGGCCGTGTTAAAACCTTAATTCGAATTAGGAACACATAATAGGTGAACAAGTTTTAACTATGAATACAATTTTTTTTATTAATATATAGTATCCCGTCGATTATCCGACATTCAATGCCTAGCAGCTGTTGTCGGATTTCATGTCAATCCGACGAAGTTGTTGTGGCTCCGACAGTAGATTGTCGTAGGAAATCCGACGGCCTTGACGTAGGAAATTTGACGGTCGTTCCATAGGAATTCCGATGGTCTTGGATTGGCGTTGAATATCCGACGTTATGCTACTGACGACAAAAAAACCTTAGGTTGTCAAATACCCGACAGGTTATTATCGAATTTTAGACATGACAACCGTCGGATTTTGGGCTCAAACTCTATTGTGATGTAGAAATAAATTTGGGACAAATTTGATTGAAAGCGAGGTTCTGTAACACACCTTCGTCACATACTTGCATTAGTTCTAGGAGGCATACCTAGGTATATAGGTGCATGACACACTCGAGATAGACACATGAGTGGATACTCTTTCTATACAATAGTATTAGACTATATAGGTTTGTATACCTACAATAATAGTATTTATAATAAGGACATAGGGATTTTATGAAAACATAAAGTTGTATAACTTCATAAATTTAGTTAAGATAATCTTTAATTAAATTAAAGAGGGGGATTATTGGGGAAATGGAGTAAAATAATAAGTATTACCTATTTATCTTATTAAAGAGGATTTTTGTAGGGGTTTTTGCATGCAAACTTGTTTCTAGTTGGAGAGAGCTTGGAAAAATCTTTAAAAGAGGGAAATGAGAGGGGTAAATGGTTATTTCCTTCTTCCTCCTTCTCACTTTCTCTTAGAGGGGTGGGGAGGTTTGAATGAGATTGGTGTTTTCTTGGTTGAGGGTAGTATTGTGACGATGGTTTGTTCTCTAGCTTGGTATTGTTGAGTGAGAATTTAAAGGCTCTCAGTCATTGACTAGGAGGATTGTTGGGAAGAAAGTGATCTCCCACACATGGTTTTAGAGTTGCTACTAATGTTGGTTGTTTCTGCAATACATTTTTAAGTCTAAATTTCTTATCCAGGTACGTCTTCTTCCTCATCTTATTAGTTTAATGATTGGTTTCATTGTTTTATTGTAATTAGGTGGTGTATGCTGTGATATTATTAGATATGAATAATGAATTTGGTGGTAAATAATTTGGTTTATTGTTATTTTAAATATAAGTTAATTTGTTGTTGTAAAGGTGAATAATAAATACAATATTGTATTGGTAAATATTTTATTGCTCAGTAAGTCTTAGAATCCTTACCATTCATTTAACTTTTGATATATCCGTGTTTTGTTTGGTAACCAAATACAAAAGAAGGTGCCTGGGTCTTGATGTGATGAGCACTTGGTTAAATTGGATTTATGATTTCACCAAGTGATTGCTTCATCTCATGCTTAGAGTAATTTGAAATGAATAAGCTCTTTAACATGAGCATTTAGGACTGCATTTCATTTGGTTGGTTCAATTACATTTTCATATGCATTGAATTTTGATTTACATCTTTATTTAATGCATTTGATTGAGCTATGTTTCATTTCATTTGACGTGTTCATTTCCTGCACTTTATTTTACTTTATAATAAAACTAATCTACTATTTTCATTATGATTTCCTGCTTTGATTTACGAAGATAGGAACAAGGCACTTATGGCATGATCCCTTGATAAAATTTGATTTGCACTTGTGTGGGATTGTGTTGAAGACACGTCTTGTAATTGGAGACACATGTTACCCCTTTTTCAGTAAGAGGTGACCTTTATCATTTTTTCCTAATATGAGAACTATGGCTTCCTCGTAGATTAATAGTTAGAGGCCTTTTCACATATATCAGATGGTCCATGTTCTTTGGAAGTGCCTAGCTAAAGACAATGTTTGATCCTCGTGTTGTGACATCTTTAACCCTCTTTGACTCTTAGCATGTGTTTCTTATATAAAAAAAATGTATACACGCATGTTAATTTTATGCTCATATAATGATTCATATGCTTAAAACAATAACCCATGTCTTAGTTTTTCCTTAGTGTGTTCTACCTTATGTTAATTCGAAGGTTAATTTGTGTCTTGGAAAACTAAGTTAAAGTATTACATCCATTTTGTTGGGTGTGGAGACTGATTATTATTTTAGTGGCGTTGAACTCTAGAACAAAGAACATAAGGAGGATTCGGGGGCCTTGTCGAGGCCCCTGGCTTAAGGGTTTGCGGGGGTTCGGGGATAGGAGCCCCAGAGAAAAATAATTGGGCCATGTTTTTTTTGGTCAATGAAATGTAGTGAATATTGCCTTGTAAAATCTTGTAATTTCGTAGTCAATATGATTCATTCATTATATCTCTTATATATGATGATATAAATTATGTTAGGTATTTTATCCCTAGAAGGCAACCCTTTTTTATGAGGAATTTTATTAGGAATGTGTATTGTATTGAGAAAAACAAGGCTATGAGAGAGAGCAAAGAGGAAGTTGGAGTGATATGTTGTATGTTGTATCCCTTCATTTTTCTAGACGGGTTAATAGAAAGGACTGGAAATTTCAGTGTGGACGTAGCCCATATTGGGTGAGCCACGTTATATTGGTGTCTCAATTTTATTGTGTTAATGTGTTTTATTTATGCATCTTGTTTTATGCTATTGTTCTGTGATCCTATTTTCTAACGCATCTCATATGGTTTAGCTAGCCATTTTCATTTTGTTAGTCAATTCATCCATCGACTTCAATTCCCCCTTGTTGAACGATCCATCATCAGTAATAACCTAAGGTTTCATTACTATTCCCACATATGAATGGATCAAATAAAACTAAAAGAGTCATATACTCTTAAGGATTGTGGTAATAAATTAAATGCAAATGCAAATGGAAAAACTATGGGAGTCACTCCCCTTGCAAAAATTTAGGTTCCCTTTCCCTAGGTTATCATAACCAAATTTAAAGAACAAGGGACTAATCCAATGGAAGGGCTATGAAATGCAGAAAAATGAAATGTTAGAAAAAATAAAAAATAAAATGATCACAATAAAGGTACAATAATGGATGACGCATACAACACTTTCTTAATAAGACGTGGAAGAAACATATTAAATACTAGTTCTCTTAAAACTGAAGGATAGACCTATCACTCTTATATTGCTATGATGGTTATTTCATAAAACCCCACTATCTTCCCGAGTATGTACTTCACTACATGTATCCTCATTTGACTTGGGTAGCTAAGCTATGCATCTTAACTAAGGGTTCTAACATGTAATACGAATTGTAATAATGTCACACCAATATTATACTGAATGAGTAAATGTTAGATAAGTCATTGGATTGTTAAAAATGTATGCTTGTAACTTAATTTCATTTTTAGTTTCAAGTTTGAAAATATTGCCCAAGTTAAATGACGATTTAATCTTTAGCACTAGAGTGATTTATTTTACACACATGCTATGACACTAGATGTGGTATTTTTTAATACTATTAGTCACTTGGAGTGCTACGCTTGTTGACAGTCACACACGATGATTTCTAACATTTTGATGGAGACGCCCCCCTTCTACATGATGGAGACACATTCCATTGGCATGTGGCATCTTTTTAGACCCTTATTGCACCACATTTGGATTATTATTTCATCACTTTGAGAGAAGTTGGAGCTAATTTTGGTGGGTCATCCCATATGTGAGAGCCTTTGTAGGTTATTTCCATGCATTTGATGAGAGTGCTCTACCATTTTGACCTGGGGGTGAAGTCTCCTACCACTTGGGACCATGATTTAGGCTAGCTCTCACCCATTTGAAAAGGATTTCACATTGTTTGGACCACTTGAGGCTTGAAATCACCTTCTAGATACTATTTTAGCCACACATGTGACCATTAGAAGATAACACCCTAGCTTTTGGGGATTGTTTGGTGCATTTAGTTATGGTTTGAACCATTTCTCATGGAATTCCCTCCCTCTTTGGGATTATTTTGTACCATTTGACTCATTTTCACCATGACTAGGTGGTGTTCCCTCTCTCTTCGGGAAGTTTGCATATTTTACTATTTTCTTTACAATCTTGGAGAGTCCCTATGATAAATCTAGGATTTTGGTACATGTATTATTATTTTATTGAGAAGTTATATCTCTCTCCTATATAAAAGAGTTCTTCCTCATTTGTAATTTCTCTCTTGGGTTTCTTCTTTACTTTCTGGTACAATTTGATGGCTAAATATTTGGTGTCATGTCCATTTTTCCATGGTGAGATTTATAAACCTAGTTCATTAAGAAAATCAAATTTGTTAAAGTGAATTAAGTACAAAATTTATTCCTTGTTTATTTTTTATTTTAAGTATGTGGCTTGTATTGTGATTTGGCCATCTTAGGAGGAGTAACAAATCAAGTTTGCATAGACTAGAGTATAAGCTAAGGTTATAAATTGAAAGTGTGTGCTAAGTCCACCCTTCATTGATAATTTACATGAAGTTTCAATAACTTATGAGGAGTTTGTCTTAATTTTTGCAAAGATTCCAGCCAAGCATTTTCAAACAAGACCCAAGGATATTGATCAAATACCCCATTTGCAAGAGGGTGTGAAGGCACTAGTCATTGCTCGTTACACATCTTAAATTTATTGTTGATTTCAATGGTTTAAATTGGCCTAACCAACATTATTTACAATTCTAAATAGTTTCAACAAATAATTTAAATTCTGCAAAGTTTTTAAGCCAATCTAACACCTTTAAACCCAATATTTAGTACTTTAACATTTTTACATTATTTTCCTTCATCACAATCTAAGTTTTCATTGGTTTTATTGCTCACTTTTTACGACAAAAGTCTTTAGAAAAAGCTTAACTTTTTGAAAATTTTCACTTGGTTGATAATCATCTTTCACTTGCCAAATTACTCTTAAGTGTTTCCTAAAGTGGTTTGTTTCAATTATGGAATTTTATGCATTCTACTATTTCATTGGATGTCCTATAACGACAAGATAACTTAAATGTTTATTTCATTAATGTTGATTTATAATATTTCATTTACATTGGTTTAAGATAAACACTACTTTTAATTCTGGAAGTATCATTTGGTGCAATGGTTCAAATGTAATTGTTCAAACTCACATAACCATTGGCTAAGTGTTTATTGAATCCTAGAATTTACTTTATGTGTAGATTTACATGTCATATATTTTATTGCACTGTAATGCCCCCATTTTTAATAATTGCATAGCAAGACAATTCTATCAATCCTACTAGTTCCCTAGGTTGGATGGATACATTTAGAATTTTAATAACGGTGATAATAAATGATGTTCGAACATTAGAATGGGATACATATTTAATAATGTAGCTTATTAAATAATACAACATAAAATTTAAGTGGCAATGGAGCATGGAGACACATGGAGACTATGGGGCCCACACAAGCTAGAAATTTGGTACCAAATGGCAATCTCCTCTTGCAATTTCGAATCCATGGGAAGCCTAAAGGTTCTTGGATGAGTTAGAAGGTTAATAAATTTGGACATATGCATCTTAGGTTGAATTTTGGAAGAAATGTAACTTATATGGGAAATGAAGAGTCATTTTGGAGCTAGTGAGACACTTGGACTAGATTCCCCAGCTCTATGACAACAATGATGAAGATGCTATGACACCTATGGAAAAAATCAGATATGAAGGATGAAATATGACATATCTGACATGTCAGGTTGAAATATATCATCCAAGAGAGATCTGATGTGATTTGAGGAAGCTCAATGGGCTCCAACTCAAATTTGAGGAAGGTGGAAGGCTAGGAAAGGGAGGACACATGGCAAATCATGAACACACACCCAAATTCGAATTGGCTTGAGTTTGTGGATGGATTGGGAAAATTAGAAGGCTAAGTATGTTTATAAAATACAGGAACAAACCAAGAGAATGTATTTTTATCATTTGAGAAATTGTCATTTGTGAATTGTGAGAGCTAGTGGATTGACTAGTTTTCTTGCCTTAGCCAATTTCGAGGGTGAAAGATTCCCATGCAAGTTGGTGTTTGGAGAGGAAAATCAGGTATTTCATGCATCTTTAATGGAGGCTTATTTGTAGTTGTGAGATACAGGATATCATGTGGATTCTTCTATTGCAACACTTTCTCTCAACCATTTCCAGTTTTTATGGCATATTCTTTCTCGTGGAGGTATTGCGCTTTGGGTGAGATATTGATATCTTTGGGGAAGCTTATACTGCTCCATTATTTTATGTTCTGATTTAAATTATCTGTATTTCAATATCAGAATACTCTCAGGTCTAAATGCCAAAATATGTCATGTAAAAATGTTAAACAATGAAGAAATAGTTCCATTTCCCAACTATCTTGTTGTGCACCATTGTAATGCTAATGATTTCGAATTGGGAGAAGCTTTTCATTGTAAATTACTTATTGTAATAATATAAATATGATATTTTATTCATTCTCAGAAATTCCTAGGTCGAAATATCAAATGCTTGTATGGAAAAGTGATTATTAATGAGCAAACAATGACCTTTTCCCCACTACATTGATGTATGCTATGATAATGCTGATTATTTCGAATGGGAGAATGTATATCTGATAAATTTAGGCTTAATTTACTTTCATTAATGTTCATTACAAGTTTCATGTTCAGTACTTAAGCATAGGAATCCATTTTACTCATTTTAATTGCATTGGGAGAAGATTTGGTACCTTTTCCCCAAGGGTCAAAATTGTGGTTTGGGAGATGTTTGGGAGAGAGTCATAACAGCATGTATAAACTTAACCATGATGCATATGAGATATTAAAAATTTCTCCCACTCATCCCCTTCCTCTTTTCAGCAATTTGAGTGACTTTGGGATCATTTGAGAAGGCATTTCCAGCAATTACCCAGGGGGAATTGGAACCCCAATTTGCTAGTAAAGAAACCTACTTTGAAAAGAACATTTAAAAAGTTTGTAGAAGTAATTTAGGGGTCATAAAAAATCCCTGAAAATCATATTTAAGTTCTAATATCAGTCATTTACCTTCTAAGAAAATTTGGGAGCATTTGGATCAATTTGGAGGTCTAGACATCAAAACTAGGTAAGGTCGAAATTGGGGGAAAAGTGGAAAAAATTGGTCATTTAGTAAAATTTCAAACAAGGAAATTTCATGCACAAGATCTTGATTCCATTTAATTAATTAATTTCAAGTTTTGAAATCTAAATCATAAATATTTAAAAGTGATTTTAGTCACTTCAAAAGTTCAAATTACATTATTAAATTTGGGTGACACCTTGTTTCAAAAATATTTTCTCCCAAGCAAGGCCTCGATCAAAGCCTTTGCTTCAAGATTTATAAAGAAAACGATATAAATAACTTGTATCTTATGCAATTTCACTTGTGGATGCAATTTATATTTATGGCAATGAAAACAATTGCTTAAACACATTTTATTTAAGTCATGCGATTGTTGCTCATATCTCTCTTTTCATAAGTGGTATTTTTAAATGTTCATTCTTCATTTAATTTTACATTTTTGAGAAAATAATTTTCAAGTGTTTGATATATTGGATATTTCATATCATAATGGTTATATACTTATCTGGAAAAATTCATTTGATACTACATTTCACTCATCCTAACTAAGTTGATACCCTTTCCCTTTGCTCTCCCGAATCTTAATTTAATCAACCCAAGGAAACTCCCTTTGACCTATAAAGTTGGTAAAAATAGTCATTAGAGGAAATTTCAATTCAAAATGGGCCTCCAAAGGAAAATTAATAAAATAATAATTAAAATAATAAAATAACATTTATTAATTTTGGAGAAAGAAAAGAAAAAAAACTACTTTTTTGTTTGTATTTTTGACATATCTCCCTATTTGTTTACACAAATTTTGATCGGGAGAGCTCGTTGGATGCAGAATTTAATTCCGCATCTAGGGAGCTCTCTCGATCAAAATTTGAGTAAAAGTATAGGGAGAAATTTGAGTAAAAACACAAGGAGATATGTCCAAAATACGAACAAAAAAAGTAGTTTTTTTTATGAAACCTATCCCCAAATTTATATTAAAAAATTGTTTAAGACCTATACGGTATTTCAAATTTAAAGCAATTTCATTGGCTAACACATGATGACATGGAATTTGAATTAGAGTTAAAAGGCCCATTTTGAGTTGAAATTTCCTCTAATGGGAAAATTAACACCAAAATGACAGTCATGCTTATTTCCAAAGTTGTTTTTGATAGTACTAGTGGATTGAGACTTTTCCTGTTAGGTTTTAAATCAAGTTGTAACACCTTGGAAACAAAATTCACATATTTGATTCAATTCTTCTGTTAGGGTACACAGGGTACTCCCAAAGGAACAAACACCAAGAACAACCGCTTCACACAAACATATCATAGATCAATACACCAATGTTTGTCACGTGGTTAAAACCCTCGAGAGGGAAACAGTCCACGGCCGTAGCCAAATAGCTACTTGGAGCAATTTATTATGCAAAAGAAAGAAAGTTACATGAGCTTCTCATAATCGACCGACTAGCCAAGGACCCTATATGCTCTTTAAATAGAGATCATAGACCAATCGGGTGTTAAGCCACGGATCAATGGTAGGTATGATCTAAGAGAAGTTGAACCGTCGGATCACTCTATGTCTAGAACATATCGTGACCGTCAGATTAGAATATTTACAAATACATACCAATGTATACTAAAGAAACACACTTTTACCTAACGGATATATTACACAAGTTGATCTTAACTAACTCCTAAGTGTCTAAATATCCTAACATCTTCTTCTTAATCACAACATATATTCTCCTCCTCTTAGATGCCTCTAGTTCTACATCAAAATTTCTCTCATCAATCGTACATCCTCATTTCTATAACATCGTTTCTATTTCCATTTCATATAGTAAGACTCTCCTCCTACCAACGAACCATGACAATCATTCTCCATTTCAGAGCTTTCCATCTCTTGATATCATTCATAGTGGCTCATTTCAACCCAACACAAAGTCAATATATAGAAATAATTTAAATGGTTTATAAGTTAAGTTTATAATAATTACCATAAAATAGTTGTTTATACATGTTAACTTTTGAAAAGGCATATATAACATCAAATAATCTAATCAGAATCGATGATGGAGAGCGTCATGGTGGGGAAGTGGGTTGCTCCATAGTAGAGAATTAGGCTACCAACCAATTAAATATATGTAACAAACAACTTAATTTGAACTTCATTGATCAATATTAATCACCTCAACATTATATTTTTAAAACATCAAACCAAAATGACCATCTTCAAAGGAATGAAGATGGGAAGAGTTGTCAACTTAACACAGCCAAACACCCACCTCCCCTCCTCCAGTCAACTATAATGTGAACGCGTCAAGAGTGTCCTTAGCTAGTTCAATTACTTCTTATCCCCTAGCTAGAGGTGACATGTTACCCATCCAACATCTACGTAGGTAAGGTATTGGTTTTGAACACATGCATATTGAAATTCCACTACAAAATAGAAATAGAATTTCTCTTCAACAAATCTACTAAGAGATGTTCTCAACTATACAAAGTTTCAATTTTTTCTCTCCCAATAACAGAGAGCCTTGAGTTCAAATATTCAATAGCCACAAATACAACCTAACCATAAATATAAATTACACCAATATAAGGAAATAATTATGCATATGTTCTTAAAGAAATTACGCCTTAAATACATAGATATTACCAAACCCTCCATACCCAAACCCTCCATATTGTTGACCATTTCAAGTAAAATGACAAGCACCCATGCAAAGAAAATCAAAGTGCCAAACATAAATATTTCCCATGAATTAAGTTGCAGTGGAAAGTGTACTTTCTAGCTTCGAACCTTCACCAAAATCTCCTCTAATTTGACAACAGAAACACACAATATTCTCTAAAAAATTGGCTCACCTCTTAATAAATGAAAAAATAAAAAACTGACAAATTAATCCTTCTAGAAATGTATTTATAGTTTTAAAATATATCCATAAAGAAGACTCCTTAATCCAAGGGGAACTGCAGTGTGACCAAATAAAATGGAAGAATCGTCAATCCTAGGGTGAATTACAATTTGCACTACACTTCTTGACAATTTAGAATGTTCCTCCATATGAACTGTGGAGGATGGAATTGGACAAGTGATATATTGATTACAGATAAAGAACAATTGGCTAATATATGAAATATTTATAGCCGAAGTATATTTTATTGGCTAAAGTTTAGAAAGTATTACAATATAAAAAGTTAACTAGTTGAATGTTTTAACACCTAATATTTCACTTAGTGGCAACATCTGATTCACATTTAAACCAGTGGAATCTTGTAACCTTGCAAGAAACTAGAATCCCGATTTTCTTCTAGAAGTGGAACGCTATGCATTTATAGACATTTCTCCACTAGATTCAAATGGTAAATCTAAAGATAAAGAATATTAAGCATAAGCAACCAACATGGGTCACATTTGAAGAAAACCAACAAAAATATCAATTAGTGAAGAGATTAGCTAACTGTAACAGAAGTTTCATATGGAATGTGATCAAAGGTTGGTCAAAAATTTCAGATAACATAAGCAGTGAATAAGGTATGTTGGTTTTTAAATGACAACTAAACTAATGTGTTTAAGGGAATTTTCTCATAACAAGTTTTTCCGGGAAGTTTCTCATAACGGGCATAACCGACAACGGTTTACTCATGTAACTTCTTTTTATGAGCTATATAGTGCATGGTTGCGATATGCAATGTAATCAATAGTTTGAGAGGATGAGGCCCATCATGTAATCTCTCGTTCTTAATTAATGATATTCAATACTTTTCCTGTGTGGATGTTTCCCCTTATGGGGTTTTACCACATTAATTATGGTGTTTTAATGATGTTTTTGATGTGTAATTGTACTATGAGACTCTAACAAGTGGTATCAGAGCCTGTGTGTGAGAGAGACATCGAATTTGAGAAGAAGACCACGTTGTGAATTCCATGGAAGACTGCAACCATGATCATGTAGCCTGAGCCCACTAGAGAAAGGAGGCTGATCCCGCTAGAGAAAGGAGAATGTCTCGAAGGAATCAACCCACGCATGGAAGCGAGGCCTAGCGGACGTGGAGGAGCATGGAGTGAAATTTTGTTGTTGTTGGAGGCTCACATACTTTGTGTGGATAAATCCACTAAGATGAGAAACCGTTAACTGCGTTGGAGAAAGGGTTGCTCATTGCAAAAAAGGAGCGGTGTTGCTGTTGCTGGAGGTTCACATCCTTCGTGTGGAGAAACTCTTAGGAAGACACCATGTGAATTTATGTAGGATCATGTTAGCACTCATAATTTACCCCCATATGCCATATGTGAAAGGATAATCCCTAAGGTAACCACAAAACCAATATTTAGGAAGAAAGTTGGATTCTTTCTTTCCAGAGAGGGATCTCTCAATAAATAAAATCACAGGAAAAAAATGTTTGAAAATAAATAAAATTTAATAGTAACTGTGGTTGAAATAGGTGTTCATTGGGCATGGAGTCATATATGATAACAAATAATGACAGTGATTTTGCAATGGAATTTTAAATAGAGGCAAGGTAACTACTCCTTTACAGTCAAAAGGTTGAATGTCTGGTGATAAAGAGGATTTAGAAACAATCCATTTATATGGGCATCTAACAAGGATGAATCCAATATTAACTTTACTAAAAAATATTTGTGAATGCTCGAAAGAAAAGGACTAGAGCATATGATTATGAATTCTAACTGAATATACACTCATTCAAGCATGAAAATATGAAAAAATGGAAAGGTAAATAGGAAACACATACACATAAGAAAAGAAAATACAGATTATAAAGTAAATAAAAAAGAATCTCTTTAAAAACCTACTTGGCTCTGAAATTTTTATTAATATTTGAAACTCTCTTACAATACTGAGTTTTTCTCATGGGCTCCAAGCCTCAATGCATTGCAAGAAACAAATGTTTCTTAAACACATAATATGCTCCTTGAGAAGATAACTAATTCTATGCTAAAAATAGGCAAAATAACTGCCTTATTACATTTTTCATTTGCTTCTTAACAAACTAACTGCTCAAAAATTTATTACAAATTTTAATTAAACTAGTATTCAATATTCCTCAAGATTCCTTCATTGATGCAACTTGTATTTTTTCCTTCCAAACTTCTCCATCGCCTTCCATTGATCCACAGTTGGCATCTCTAGACTGGCCATTTCTTTATCCAGTACTCATAACTCTACGTGATCCACATATTAAATTTCTGCAATTGAGTACAAACAGTTCTAAAAGTGTTAATTATTTCAAAGTCCACTACCAATTTATCCACCACAGTTTTTCCTAACAGTGACTGGTTCATATCCTCAAATTTATTATGATACAATCTACTTTTCACCACCAGAGCTTGATATTCCACCTGAGAGAAGAGTCTACCACCTTCTTCCCAAAAGGAAGGCAAACCATTTTGAATGAGTGACACAAATGAAATTTAAAAAACCTTCACTTGATGTTGCATAATGTCAATTTTGGCCTACACAGTGTCTATATGCTGATGCTTTCCCACTACCTTCCTGGCCCAACTGATCATTGTGATTCCGTATTTTATCCCCATAGTTCTCAAATCATCCTTTGATAAAGAATTCAAGAAATTAATTGTGTTCTTGGTTGTATCAACAAGCTTATTATTTAAGGCTTCTTTTACTGTAGTGCAACTCAGCTTGGAAACATTTATGACCATCTCTTTGTAAAAAATGTAGTTCAAATATGGTCTCATCTTAACATCCTCAACAATAATCATATCCCGAGTGAGGTTTCTTGCTCCTTGTATTGGTTGTTTCCCATTCAGCTACTTTTCCAATTTATCAAATTTATCCAACAGATATTTACATTTATTTTCCAATGCTTTTGTTTCTTCTTCTTTCTTTAAAGCCACATCTTCTAGATTTTTTTTCTTTTTCAAACCAACAATTTACAAATCCTTTAAAATTACCTAGGACAGATTCTGCACAATAGATTATGTATTTGTCTCTGCAATAGGTTGAGTTACATGTACCTCATCTTCTTTTCTCTTATCCTCTATCTCTTCTTCCAGAACATATTGTTTTTCTTTTAAAAGATTAACCTTTTAAACCAAAATAGCTTTCTCTTTTTCCCATTCTTTCTTTTCATCAACAATGTTCAAAATTTTTGCTTTGTTGTCACTTAGCTCATTAGATAGTAGCTCTTTTTCACTCTCCAATTCAGTCAATTCTAAATTCTGAATCAACTGTCTAGCAGGTATCTTCAATTTCTTCTTCAACAACGCAACTGTATTTTCCTTCTCTACAAGTATTTTTTGTGTAACTTCTCCCTTATTGGCTTCATTATCAATGGCAAGCAAATCTCCTTATAGTTTTTTTTATTTGCTGCTGATATGCCCTATTTTCTACCTTTTGCTTCCTTAGCTGATTCTCAATCTTGTTCTTTGTAGACAGTAATTTTGATACTTTTAAAGTGGATTTCAACAAATTACTATAAATTACATCCCCAATATGCTTGTGTAAGTGGATCATATATGGTACTAGGATGTTTTCCAAGTTTAATCTCATTTCAACTACTTTATTCTTGGTGGAAACTGCTAAGTTCAAAGTGTTCTTAACATGGTTTGTGATAGTCACTACATTAATATCTTTACTGGAATTTTTTTTCGACATATGCATACAAATTTAAAGATTCATCTAAGGATGTCTCTCTATCATTCTTATATTTATCATATAATTCATCTCTGAATTTAAACTTGTTAGTGGATGTCTGAGGAACTTCTGAAAATTCATATTGTTGCATTTCAAAAGATGGTCCCTTGATTTTTACCTACTTTTTCTTAGTTTCCATTTTGATAACTTCAACCAATTCCCCCTCAACTTCACACTTTTGCTTCTTTGTTGCCTTTGAACTTCCCTCTTCTTATTTTGTTTCCATAGATTCTCCAAAAGTCCTTGTATCTGTTGCTTCGGTACTGCTTGCAATGGGAGCAATCATTAATGTGGATTTCCCCACTGCCAAATTATGGATTTTCTTGTGGAGCTTCAACATCCAACCGTTCAACCTCCTGGTGTTCAAAATATTTATTCTTATTCAGTTGTCTTCTTGTTGAGATCACATGGAGAGGATCATAATTCACTGCAAAATTTGTTTTGAAATCCATTTCTTTTAGCAAACCCTACACTATAGGAAGTGCATCTTTATTCTTTATAATAAAAGGGCCAACTACCCATGGGAATTTTATTTATGAAGCTTTCTTTAAGATGACTAAATTCTCATTTTCCACTATCAATTTATGTCTAATCAGCTCCAGTGAAAATACCCTAGGAGTGAGAAAAGCTAGTAGAATGTATGGATCATGAGTAAATTCATACACTCTGATAATAATAGGTTCTTCCAATAGGAACCCTTCTCCTATAGTCCTACATGGGGAAAATTGTAAAGCTTCCTTCATTTAGGGAAGTACTATAGGTATTTTATTTTGAAAGAACACTCTGTAGACCTCTTCCATTAAAAAATTCATATACTTGAAGAAATTTCTATTGATTTCATCTATGAGAACCATTTCTGGTAACTGTAAATTTTCCTCATTAAAGAATAAGAACATTCTGATCAGATAGGATTGGAATCTGAAGTGTATGGTGATGTGGAAATTCACTAGCTGAGAGTGAATACTTTCAGCTAGGAATTCATCAAATTTAAGACATGGAAGTGGAATAGATTGGGACTCATACTGACTCTGAATAATAGACTCCTCAAAAACAAAGGAACATACATGTTTGTGTGCAAACCTAAAAACTGGCTCATCATTGAAACAATCATCATTGTTTCATCATTAAACAAGTTTACATCTAATAGAAATGGCTGGTTATCAAGGAAAATATCTGACTTGATTTTTTTTGACAAGCAGGGTCATTTTTGCTCAATGGTAGCATGTCTAAAGACTGGATTAGGTTTTCTTCATTGAATTATTCTCTGTTTTGAGTGAAGGTAGGACAGACGGTAAGCGAGTCTTGGACAATGAGTGAATTATAATGACATATAATCTTGTACTTGCCTGCATCCATAATTACTCTTTCTGAAAAAATAATAAATAGAGGTGCACTAGTCGATGAAATTCAGAAAGTTAAGGGACATAAATAGTAGAAATGAGACTAGAAGACGTTATGCAAATCAGTACCCTAGTCTTTGAATACATCCAACCTTGTTTTTAACTAGCTAATGGGGCTGAAAGATAAAATGGTGTCAAATATGTTGCCATCCTTATCTTCTAATACTTCATCAATTTTCTAAAATTCCAGGGCATGAGCCTCTACTTCTACTACACTATCCATGTTTAAATACTAAGAGATGGGAAAAGACACGACCTACCCGTAAAAATGACAGCTGTATGGATATTTGTCGGACTTGTCTTTGTCCATGTAGAACAATTCTTCTTCACCCAACGTGAAAAGACAAATAATCTTCAACCACATGCCCTTTACCTTTTATAATATTCTCCATAGTGGTTTTAAGATCAAAGGAGCGGTTTTATTTTTCCACTAGTAGAATTCTTTGTTAACTTTCATGCACTTCTAACAAGAGAATTATCCTCTATCTATATATTTAATATACCCTTATTCTAGTCCATTGATCTTGATCTCCCATTAAACTTCTCCTTTACCTACTTCGTTTCCCGACGTGTTGCTTATCCTCTTTGCAATTTCCCATAGTGAACTCTCCTATCACCATAGATCTACCAGATCTTTATTTTCCGCCATAGATCCTATATCCTACATAATCCTCTTCTTTACTTTTCATTGTCCATCTGAAGTGTAAAACAATTTGTAATTTCCAACACCAGATTATCTGAAATTCGTTGATCTCATCTGCTTCGAATCATGACCGTTGATCGATTCTTCCTTTTAACAATTCCGTCAAACCCCAACTAAAAATCCAGTGTGCATGTTCTCCCAACGGATCCCATCTCCATCGTTCGATCTTAATGGTCATCAATATCCATCGTTGATTAATGTTGTGTTTAAGACATTCCGCTGATCCCCACTCTGAATTTCTTTGCGTATCTTCCGGCAACATAATCCTCCTGCAGTGTAGATATTTTACTCTTCAAATGTATGTCGTAGTTTTAGGTGGGCCATTAAACCTTTTTTCTTATTATGAAAATTCTTTCTTCCATGCATATTTCATCGGCAGATTTATCATATGTTATAGATTTGTTTTACTTTTTCCCTTAACCATACATCTAGGATGTTTTATAAACTCCTCCGCCTATCATCAATTTAACTTCTACCTTGCATTTTTTTGAGAGCGGATTTCATGTTTTCCGTAGATCTTTCCGCCTGAAGATCTAAACCGTTGAAACTTTTCAGCCTATACCACAGGCACATATTTTCATTTTTAGCCTCTTTCCAAAGTTTATCCCATGGTTTTTCTAAATAATAAAGACCTTGGTCATGGATTTAGCACCTTTCAATCATTTTTATCAAAACTTATATACCATACCATTATTTCTTCTTAGGCCTACTCATCTCAACTGTTAACCAAAACAATGCTAACAGCTGGCTCAACCTGGGGATGCTATCCTCCTTGCAAGGTAGCAAAGAACCCACAAACCAGTGCCAATTTATTCTTTGTACAAAACCTTTCAATAACTTAACACCTCTAAACTCTTTTTTCCTTTTTTTGTAAATAATATTAAAGAAAATGACATTTCTTCAAGATCCCAGGGCCTTCTCTCCGGGATTCAAATCCTTCAATTTGTCATCTGTACTAATTTTTCCAATTAAATAAATATGTACAACTAATATACAAAATTACCTTCTACCTCAAGACAAGTAATGTTTCATAAATATTCCTTTTACATGCCCCCCTTTAAGCTGAACCTCATCTTGATGTTGCAGAATAAAAGAATTGTCTCCCCTAAAAGCAACAATGATGTATGCCCGCTTCCACATATATTCAAACTTCCCATGTTTATCTTCTTTAGGTGCATACCATTTTAAAACCATATCATCAACCTGAAATCGTTCTTCTTTAACCCTCCTATCAAAAGTCTTCTTCATTTTCTCCTGATGTACCTGCACTTTATCATAAGATTTTTCCCTGACCTCATTCAACTCAATGATTTGATTTATCCTCCTTTGCATATTATTTGTCTCTTCCTCTTGTTTATATAGCAGCTTCATTACAGGAAAACCTAAATAAACTAGAAATACCACCTCTACCCCATATACCAATTGGAAAGGTGACATACCAATAGATATTTTATTGCTTATTATGTATGCCCACAAAGCATACTTCAATTTTGTGTGTCAGGCTCTCTTGTTTTCTTCCAACAACTTCTTGATTATTCTCACTAAACTTTTATTAGAAGATTCTGCAAGCCCATTCCGCTGAAAATAATATGCAGTAGAATGATTCAAACTGATATGATATTTATGACAAAAGTTGATCATACTATTAGACTTGGAAGCTGGTGCATTATCAGAAGTATTCTGGGACACCCAAACCTTGACAGAATATTATTCTCCAGAAAATCCATGATAACATCATCAATAGCCCTCTTTGTAGGTATAGCTTCAATCCACTTGTTAAAGTAGTCAGTTGCAGTGAGGATCCATCTATGCTGGCTAGAAGAATTTGGGTTAATTTCCCCAATGAAATCTAACCCCCACTGCTAAAAAGGAGATTCTACTAAAGTAGGTTTAATTGGAAAAGGTACTAGCTTTCTCTTCCCATCAAAGATTTGACACCGATGACATGTTTTGATCTATTTATAAACATCTAAAAACATGGTGGGAAAATAGAAACTAGCCCTCAAAATTTTGTTTGCAGTTACGTTCCAAGATTGATTCCCTCCACAGAATCCTTGATGAAACTCCTTCGTAGTTAGTTGGGCTTCATTTTCCAATAAATAATTGAGCAAGATACCTCCTGGATATTTCCAATATAAATATTGATTCATGATACAAAAATTTGATGCCTTTAACTTCATTGATCTAGATTTGGTTTTACTTAATGTTGTAGGTGCTTGTAAGTTCTGTAAAACATAGACAATATTGTTAGGATTATAATCCTCCCTTGTCCAATTTGGTCAATTATGTCTAAATTAGGAGTCTTTTTCAGTCTATATTTAGTCACTAACATCATTAATTCTGCATGGCCTAATTAGACCACATGTACTAGTTACTAGAGTGTGGGTAACACTAGTTGAGGCTAACTGCCATTGACTGCACTTGCATGCATCAGTTTAGGAGCCTCCTAGACCAATCCCTACAATTTAGGATCCACTGGGAGTGCTGAAACCAACCTCCTTCAGTTGAGTTCAGTTAGTGACTAGTTAATCCTAGTTAAGAGTCGGTTACATTCAGTTACATCCGGTTCCATTCAGTTAACACCAATCATTGATTGATTGCACGTGGGAAGGAGAAATTCCTCACCTACCACATTCAGTTAGACTAGTTAACTGATTCTAACTGACTGGTGCACTGATTTAGACAACTGGAGCTAACTAGTTGGGCTCTGATAGTGATTTAGACATGTCTAGTTATCCATGTAGTTAGGTAGAGTCAATCAATTTGAATTCCTCTCTCATGCATTTGAATTGACTGGTTATTAATACCAGTGTATTACATTGTAATTAACTATCCAATTACTTTTGATTAATGAAAGCATTACATAGTTGCAAGCCATTCTTGCACTGTTTCATTCTTTAATTATGAGTAAAATTGTCTGATCTATTTTGTGGGTTATGTGTTGATCCATAGATCTATGTGCTCAATTTTATATGGTATTAGAGCCTCGACAAGACAAGGCAATTCTCCTACTACAGATTCATACTTGGATCAAAATTATTTCTTGAGCAAAATTTCTCCTTCCAGCTCTACACTAGAAGCGACAAGTTTACCACAGAAATCTTAAGCAAAGGAATTGTTGATCAAGCATTGATTGATTAACTAATATGGGTGTGATGAAAACTTTAAAAGTGCAGGCTATTCGACCTTACGGTGCCCCTTTTGTCTTTTTGCAGGTACAACTTCGAATGTATTCATCAGTTCCTCTTCTCACCCCATTCACAAGCTATTTAGAATGGAAGTTTAAGATGAGTGCATCTCTGAAGAGACAATATCTCTATGATGTTTCTATTGGAATTCAAAAAGAGTCTTATGAGAATGAGAATGACTGGCTAAATGATGGTGATGGATCTTTTGGAACAATAGGTATGGCCATTTCTCCTAGCTTGCGGTACCTCACTAAATCTGTTGAATACCCAAAGGATCTATGGACAAAATTAGACAGAACCTTTGGAAATAATAATGAGGATCATATTAGTACTTTGTAGAGAACACCCAACACCACAATAGTTCTTGATCCAAAAGTCTCGGCCTCTACTCTCTCTGATGAAGTTGTTCAAGATGAAGAAGAAGCAGAATCTTCTACATAGTCAATTCAAATTGAAGAAACTCTCCTTGAAGTGACTCCTTCTCCTGATGCTCCAGAAGTTTATGAGATCTATGATATCTCATATTCTCATATTTCTAATACAGAAGAAGACATTTGAATCTCTAATATTGAAGAAAAACACTGCTGCACTTCTATGGAAACATTCTCCAATGATTCTCCTTTAAATTATGTGCAAAATTTGTGAGTGTTTGCTTTCGAAAGTGAAAAGGAATTTGATTTATCTCCCTCTATTGTTGTTGCTGGTGTGTAGATAAGTAATACCTTGGATATTTTGGAAAAAATATCATATTGTAGGAGCAATCCATTCTCTTTCCATGATCTAGATCTTCCAGCAAATTCCTACAACATTGCATGCACCAATATTTAGAATTTTGAAGAAAGTGAAAAATGCCATCCATGGTTCCTTGCATTAAACAGTTACTTTGAAATGGGTGACATATGGTCTTAGTTACCAGGGCCCATAAATTGTCCGAGTTATCATTCAAGGGGGTGTTAGGATTATAATCCTCCCTTGTCCAATTTGGTCAATTATTTCTAAATTAGGAGTCTTTTCCGTCTATATTTAGTCACTAGCATCATTGGGTCCACATGGCCTAATTGGGCTGCATGTAATAGTTACTAGAGTGTGGGGAACACTAGTTGAGGATAACTTCCACTGACTACACTTGCATGCATCGGTTTAGGAGCCTCCTAGACCAATCCCTACAATTTAGGAGCCATTGGGAGTGCTAGAACCAACCTTCTTCAGTTGAGTTCAATTAGCGACTAGTTAAGCCTAGTTAGGAGCCAGTTACATTCAGTTACATCTAGTTACATCCAGTTACATTTAGTTAGTGTCAGACATTGATTGATTGCATGTGGGAAGGCACAATTCCTCACCTACCACATTCAGTTAGACTAGTTAACTGATTCTAACTGAATGATGCACTAATTTAGACATTTGGAGCTAACTAGTTGGGATCCGATAGTGATTTAGACAATTTAGACATTTGGAGCTAACTAGTTGGGATCCGATAGTGATTTAGACATGTCTAGTTATCCATACAGTTAGGTAAAGTCAATCAATTCAAATTCCTATCTCATGCATTCGAATTATCTGGTTATTAATACCAATGTATTACATTGTAATTAACTATCCAATTACTTTTGATTAATGAAAGCATTACATAGTTGCAAGCCATTTTTGCACTGTTTCATTCTTCAATTATGAGTAAAATTGTCTGATATATTTTGTGAGTTGTGTGTTGATCCATAGATCTATGTGCTCAATTTTATAAATATCACTATACCAAGGAGATAAAGTGAAATTTGTAATCACCTCCAATCTTTTTTCCAACTGATTTGAATGATTAGATAAGAAATTCAACTGTAAGGATTCACAATATGAATCTGTCATAATCTTTGCTAGTCCTTGTCCTTTCACCAACTTTGTAGGCCTGATCTCCAAATCATACTCCAGCAGGACTACTATCCATTTTTCTCTTTTTCCCTCTGGATCAGGACGAGTAAGAATTTTCTTCACTACATTGCTAGGTACATAAGTTATAATACAGGAATGCAAAATATACACTCTAAAATATTTCAAGGACTTTACGAAGGCATAATCCTATTTCTCTGTGATGTCATATTTTAACTCCCCATCTCTCAGCATCTTGCTAAAGAAAGCAATGGGTTGTTCATCATTTTGTTCATTCTTTTACAGCAAAATTCCAGCTATTGTATGTTCAGAGGCATAAGAGAAAATCATAAAATATTTGGAAAATGTGGACTCACTAAAACATGGGCCTCTATGATTTTTTTTTATATCACTAAAATATTTCCTAGCTTCTACAGTCTATTTGATTTCACTGTCCCTTTTCAAAATATTTGTAAAATTCCTTAATATTTCTGCAAAACTAGGGATAATGCTCCTTAAGAAATTTACTTGACCAATGGATGTTTGAATGTCCTTCTTATTCCTTGGTGTTTCCACTTCCAAAATAGATTTCACCCTGTCTGGATCAATCCTAATACCATATTTAGAAATAATATGACCCAACAACTTTCCCTCTTTCATGGAAAAATTAGACTTTTCTAGGATTGAGAGAAATGCCATACCTTCTGCATTTTAAGAATACCTTTTCCAGATGTTTCATGTGAGCCCTGTCATATTTTGAGTAGACTATAATATCATCCATATATATCACAACAAACCTATATTTTTCCTCAGCAAAATATATGTCCATTTCCCTTTGGAAAGTTTCTCTTGCATTCTTCAACCTGAATGGAATTTTGGAATACATAAAGGTCCCCCAGGGTGTAGTGAATGTTGATTTTTCTTGATCTCCAAGAATAATATTTATCTGGTTGTACCCAAAAAAACCATCCATTGTAGAAATTATTTCAGCTCCAACAACTTTCTGCAGTATGTGATCCATTTTGGGAAAAATGATAGTTATCTTTCAATGCCACTTTATTTAGGTTTTTGAAGTCCACACATAATATGATCTCTCCATTTTTATTTCTGTCAGGCACCAAATTAGCTACCCACCTAAGAAATTTGAGTGTTACAATAATATTTCCATTGATTAACTTTCTCACCTCTTTCTGAATCAAGGGAAATAACATTGGATTTATTCTTTTGAGCTTCTGTTTGAAAGGATTTTATCTAGGTCTAATGGGAATGGTATGTTTTATAATTGTTGACACAAATCCCTTGACAGGGGTCCACTCTTTGTCGACACCCTTAACCCAACGACCACCACGAGCACCGACCCAGATAAGTTTTACCCTGTCCAGCGACACCTGCGAAGGAAGATGAATTCTCACCCAAGATGTTCAAGGGAGAACTGTTGGAACCAATTTTTTGCAGTAAGAAGGAGGGGGTTTGACACAACTGCTTATCCAACTATTGCATCATTACTTCATAGATCCAAGCATTGGTTCATTTATCATATATTCATATCATCACTCAGTAAACCATCAATCATATTCAGATCGCAACAGGAGAATAAATGCATAAACAGATCAACCAACATAACATGATTTAAAATATGAAATCATCACATCATTCAGAAAGAAGCATGATACTGCGACTCATTTACATTATATTGCAGGAAAATGATAGATACAAAAAACAATGTTTTCATCATAACTCGGTCATGTCATATTGCTTCGCACGAGATCACAGGTTCTCAAAATAACATAGATAACAATATTCCACTTTTGCAGTCACAAAAAGATGATATATTCAACATTACAATCCTATATCTATTTATAGTCTTGCACCTTTTACAATATGGTCCACTTAAATCAACTTCCTAACTACTTGGACCAAAATCTACAAAATAATGACCAAAATCTACAAAATATGACCAAGTTGTACAAAATATGACCAAACTTCCTTGCACGCCATATTCCACCTTGCACATCAACTTTGACCTTGCGCACCATCCTCGGTGCTTCGCAGTTAATTACCCCCAAGAATTCCTTCCAATAATAACTGAAGTATCATATTCCTTTAGATATTCATAGCTCCAAGAAAAAACATCAGTATAATTCTTCATCAAATATATATATTTCTTCTTTTCTTCTGGAGGGATATTTTTTGAAAGTTTCACAATTTTTGGAGAATCTTCAATTCCAATATTTTGATCTTGAATATCATTTCTGTTTGGGTATAGTTTAGGGTCTTTAGCTACAACATTTTGGTCAAATTTTTTTTCTAGAGGAATAAGGCCTTTAGGAATGTAATTACCCTTCAACTGAATAATGTATTTTCCTCCAATCATATTCTTTAAGTTTTTCTATTCAACTTCTTCATCTCCAAACTGCACATCATCATGGAAATTTTATGAATTTTGATTTTCTATGTCAATATGTGTATTTACAAATTCATCTAACAACTCCAAAAAACTCTTTATCTGTAGGTCATTTTCAAGCACTTGCCAATATTTGGAGTTGTTAGGGATAGAAGGTCTATTTACAATCTCTATTTTATATTTTTTCTTAGAATAGATAGGAGCTTTGAAATTTCCAGCAGTAGTGGCTAGAGAATAAACTACTTGATTTTGCATCCTGGGAGTTACCCTAACTCTATGTTCGGAAAATAAATTTCCCAACATATCCCACACTTCATTCCTATAATCTCTCATTCTGGGATGTTTTTATATAGATATCATTCACCTGATTTACCAATAACTCGGAATCTCCAAAAAAATCTATTCTTTTTTTCCTTTAAATATTTTAAAGCGTTTAATCCTAATAGCAAAGCCTCATACTTGCTACATTATTGGTACAATCGAATTTCAATTTATAAGAATATACTTTGAAATCCCTATTTGGAGAAATGATCCAAATACCATCACCAACTCCTACCTTACTAATGGATCCATCAAAATACATTTTCCATTATCCTTCCTCATTTTGTTTCTGCTCTAATGCTTCCTGCCTTTTAGCAAATTCTTTGTCCTGTTTTAGTTCAGTGAGTATTGGCAAATCTGGTTCAATATGAGCATCATTGAAAAAGATAGAATAACCCAGGTCAATATATACAACATATATGGGATGGTTGTTGGGTTTATCTTGACTGTTGACCACATATGCTAATCTCTTCTCCCTGTATAATCTTTTGTGTTCTCCAAATAAAGGAATAGTTGCATAATACATGTCCATTTGCAAATTTCCTTTAAGTTTTGAAGCCTATGACCATGATAAAAACATACCGAATTTAGGAGGAATATCATCCACTACTACATCCATGATAATGCTCTTGGCAGGGATCTGTGCAGGAGTTACTACCGTATCTTTAATCAACTCCAAATATATTACTTTTCTAGAATGAAAGGAAAACAATTCTTTGTAGGGCCTTGTAATCTCCAATCCTAGACTTTCAACCACTAATCTAGATTGTGTGATGCACCATAATCTAGCGTAACATTATGTAAAATCATGTCATGAATATTCAATCTAACATAGAATGGCGGAACATCCTCTCCATCAGTGTCTTCAATTCTAGGATCAAGAACTATTATTGGAGCATCATCTGTCAATTCTAATGTGTTTGGATGACATTCTCCGCCAGTTTTAACCATCCCGGTTATATTTTCTGTATATTCATTATTTCTCAACAACTGACTGAAAGGAATATATATTTTTATTTTGGACAATTCAGGCTGTAAACTGAAGGAAAAAACTGATCTATCAACTTCAATTGGCATTTGTTGTTTATTTTCTTTTGACATTTCTTTTTTATTATCTGAAACATTTTGTACAAAATTTTCTTTTTGTTTTTTTTTCTTCCTGTTTTTATGTATTTTTCTGACTACTAGAAGTCTAATTTGAAGTGGGCCTTCCTTTATTTATTATTACATATGTACTTCTCAATTTTAACTTTTTTCCTAGAAATCATCTATAGCATTCTGATATCCTCTCTAATATTGCTTTGATTCTACCTCAAGTGTATTACAAACATCTTCCTAAGAAAACATATTGTGTTCCTCGTATGTGAGCAAATTTTAGAGTCCAAATAATCAAAATGATGTATCTGATTATCCATTGGGTCATTCTCTTCTTCCTCATCAACATAATTCTCTGGAAATGGAGGTCTTATTTGTTGGTCCTCAACATTTCTGGTATTTCTTTGGTCTCTCTGCCTAATTTGAGGGGGAGGAGGAGGTATTCTGAAATTGGGATTCATGATTTGTGGCTCAGGTTGCTCTTTGTTTGGTGGTATATTTTCCAATGCCAATATGTCCACCAACCTCTCCATTGTTTTCATCATTATATCAAACTTATAATGACTTGAAGAAGAAGTAGAAGGTTGATTTTCTTCCCAATTTTTACTCTTATCTACCTCCACTCTCTGTTTCATTTTTCCAGAAGCCATCAAGTTAGCTTCCACCTCCATAGCACCTTTAAACATGGCAGGGAGATTAGCAGATTTCCTCTCTCTCAGTAGCAAAGCAAAATCACTGTCAAATGCATCTGCATAATGTAATTTAGTAGCTCATACAAGGGGTTTAATATTAGCTGGTATTGAATTATAAACCCTCATAAATATGCTAGAGAATTCATGCACCGACTCAAAATTTCCTTTATTTAAATTATTATACTAAGACAGAACCTATAAAGGACTATTTTTGTCTTCCCACCTATCTAGAAAAAGAGTTTTAAAGGATTCAAAAGTAGCAATGGACCTTGTAGGAATATATTTAAACTATCTCTTACATTCCCTAGATAAAATACTTTGTGCAAATAGTCTCATTTTAGCATCATCATAATCCATTTCTTCCAAATCAATAATATCATCAAACCTATCCATACGTTGCCTAGCTGTGAAATTTCCCTCCCCATAAAATAATGAAATTCTCTGTGAATAATTATGTGGTAAGTAATGTAACACAACAGTTAAAGCCAATGAATAAAATTTAGCAGCCAAAGGTCTAGAAGGTTCGTTATGAATAACAAGAATATTTTGGACAATGCTGGGAAGTTTGGATTAGAGGATTTGTTTCTTTTGTCTTTGCAGTATTTTGGAGATTTCTCCAAAGTGAATCCAACAAATAAGACTGAAGTTTGTTTGGAATAATTTCAATCTATTTTAAATATGATTCAGACTTAGATCTTAAAAGAGACTTTTCAAAATTTGTTTCCAACTCGAAATCTTGAAAGATAAGAAATTCTTCTTGATTTTGAGAATATGACCTTTCAATTTGAGAACTGCCTACTTGTTATTTACCATGTCTTCTCCTAATTAAAGTTTTTTGGTTTTACACACTATATAAAGTTTCAAAACCAGGGTTACCTCTTGTATGCTCTCTCCTGAAATCCAGGATGTCGTCTTTTGAATACCCTCTTGAAAATCAATGTGGATTCATCAGGGAAAAAAAACAACCAACTTCAAATGCAAGAACCTCCGTTTTCCCACAAAAATCTTGTCTTCTTGAATAACACTATCGTTCTTCCCAGAGCATATTTGAACTCTCAATCCCTGGTAATGACACCAAGATGTTAGCACTCAAAATTTACCCATAGTTGTGAAAGGATAATCCTTAGGTAACCACAAAACCAATATTTGGGAAGAAACTTGTCTTCTTTCTTTCCAGAGAGGGATCTCTTAATAAATAAACTCACAGGCTAGAAATATTTGAAAATAAATAAAATTTAGTAGTAACTGTGGCTGAAAGAGGTCCTCATTGTGCATGGATTCACATATGATAACAAATAATTACAATGCTTTTGCAATGGAATTTTAAACAGAGGAAGAGTAACTACTCCTTTATAGTCAAAAGGATGATTGTCTGGTGATAAAGAGAAATTAGTAACAAACCATTGATATGGCCATCTAACAAGGATGAATCCAATATTAAATTTAGTGGAAAATATTTGTGAATGCTTGAAAACAAAGGATCATAGCATATGCCCGTAGGGGTGTAGATTGACTGGCAAGTGTCGTGTAAATAAAGGAATGTTGTAAAGGAGGTCTCAAGTTCAAATCTCACCACGAATTATCCATGCCCCATGCTTGCGAGCTGTGTGGACGCACCTGGGGTTATAGTGGTAGCCGACAGGAATGGACCCTGTGTCACGTGAGTACCAGAACCATCCAGTTACCGATTCCCCCAGTACAAAAAAAAAGGGATCATAGCATATGATTATGAATTTTAACCCAATATACACTCATTCAAGCATCAAAAGATGACAAAATCAGGTATGATTTTAAGGAACCATACTTATTTAAAAGTGTATAAATGTTGGTGAATATTACCAATTCTTAAAACACCAACTATAAAATGATTGGAAATATTTTTCAAAAAATATTTTAATTTCCAAGGATTTTAAATTGTTTATATAATAATTTGCTGATTTTTAGGGTGAAAAATTTTTACCCCATCAAAATTGGGCGAAATAGGGCTTCAAAAATGCAAAATGGTGAATCTTTTTTGGGAGAAAAACATGGAAAAATATCCTGCTGGGCTAAAATTCGCCCCTAAAATTATCCCTAGACAAAATGGAAAGGTAAACAAGAAACACATACACATAAGGAAAGAAAGTATAGACTATGAAGTAAATAACACAAGAATCTCTTCAAAAACCTACTCAGCTCTGAAATTTTTATTAATATTTTAAACTCTCTTACAATACTCAATTTTTCAAACGGGTTTCAACCCTCAATACATTGCAGAATTTGCTTAAATACAAAATATTCTCCTTTAGATCATAACTACTTCTATGCTAAAAATAGACAACCGCGTTATTACATTTGTCATTTGTTTCTTAACAAACTAACTGCTCAGAAATTTATTACAAATTTTAAATAAACTAGTCTTCAATATTCCTCAAGATTCCTTCATTGATGCAGCTTGTATTTTGTCCTTCCAAAATTCACCACTATCTTCCATTTATCCACAGTTGGTAGCTCTAGACGGGTCATTTCTTTAGCTAGTATTCATAACTCTACGTGATCCACATATGAAATTTCTGGAAATTGAGTACAAACAATTCCAAAAGTGTTAATTATTTCAAAGTCCAATGCCAATTTATCCACCACAATTTTTCTTGACAGTGACTGAGTCATATCCTCTAATTTCTTATGATCCAATATGAATTTCACCATCATAGCTTGATATTCCACCTAATAGAAGAGTCTACCACCTTCTTCCCAAAAGGAAGCCAAACCCTTTTGAAATAGTGACACAAATGAACTTTTAAAAACCTTCCCTTGATGTTGCATAATGCCAATTTTGGTTTGTACAATTTCTATATGTCGATGTTTTCCCACTACCTTCCTGGCCAAGGTGATCACTGTGATTATGTATTTTATCCCCATAGTTCTCAAATCATCCTCTGATAAAGAATATTTAAGAAATTAATTGTGTTCTTGGTTGTATCAACATGCTTCTTATTTAAGGCTTCTTTTACTACAGTGCACCTATGCTTGGCAACATTTATGAACATATCTTTGTCCAAAATGTAGTTCAAATATGGTCTGAGCTTAACATCCTCAGCAATAATCATATCCCAAATGAGATTTCTTGCTCCCCGTAGTGGTAGTTTCCTAGTTACCTTCTTTTCCAATTTATCATTTTTATCCAACAGATCTTTACATTTATTTTCCAATTCTTTTCTTTCTTCTTTTTTCTTCAAAGTCGCATCTTCTAGATTTTTGTTTTGTTTTTTCAAACCAACAATTTCCAAATCCTTTAAACTTACCCGGGACATAGCCTCCATAATAGATTATGTACTTGTTTATGCAATAGTTTGAATTACCTGTACCTCATCTTCTTTTCTCTTATCGTCTATCTCTTTTTCCAAAACATATTGCTTTTCTTTTAAAAGATTAACCTTTTATACCAAGATAGAATTTTATTTTTCTCATTCTTTCTTCTCATCAACAATCTTCAACAATTTTTCTTTGCTATCACTTAGCTCATTAGCCAATATCTCTCTTTCACTCTCCAATTCAGTCAATTCTGAAGCCTGAATCAATTGTGTAGCATGTATCTTCAATTTCTTCTTGAACAACTGAATTGTATTTTCCTTCTCTGCAAGTATTTTGTATGTAAAATCTCCCTTATTGGATTCATTATAAATGGAAAACAAATATCCTTGAAGTTTTTTTATTTGTTGCTGATATATCTTATTTTCAACCTTTCCCTGTCTTAGCTGATTCTCAATATTGTTCTTTGTAGTCTGTAATTTTGATACTTTTAAAGTGTATTTCAACAAATTACTATAAATTAATTCCCCGGTATGCTTGTGTAAGTGTAGAAATAATGGATCCAATGCTATAAGCGAATATGCTAAGAAGAATACCAGGAAACGGATCTTGTTACTAAGATACTTCTCACAAGCATACATAGGAAAAATAGAGAGAAGAAAAGAGACTGAATCACATGAATAAAGAGATGAATATTGGAGTCTATCCTTCCATTGAATAATGATGAATAATAGTGTACATAAATAGTACATCCCTCATAGGAAAATCGAGTTGTATGGAGACAACTCATAAATCTCAGAAAGGTTGACTTACCAAATATGATAAACCACCATAGATGGCTAAAGCACATCCCAAATCAGTTAAGGACCTCACAATTTATTAAAAGCATGAGTGAGTTGTCAAGAGTGATGTAAAAACATGATAATCTTGGAAAATGGAGAGAAAATCATGGAGGATGGGTTGGCAACAAAAGATATTAGTTTCCTAGTTAACTAGCTTTACCTTATCCACATAAAAACTAGATAAAAGAAGAATAAGGAAGAATATGTAGGAAAGTGTAGTTACTGATTCTATATGTCCATAAAGTGGTCACTGTCACATGCCCCAATTTTGCAAAAATAATATCATCTTATTTGATTTTATTTAAATACAATATGTTAAATTTTATGCTAAGTTGTATTTAGTTGGATACAATGTTCACCCAGTTGAAAACGGTACCTTGGGTTGCAACATAGAAGATGATAGGAACCCACCCCAACTTAAAGCTTTTACCGTGGGCTCTCCTGGAAATCCTGTTCAACATTAGGGAAATGAACCTGTAAGGGGTCCTTAAAGTGGCAGTATCATATTCCCCTGATGGCCTAGTCCTGAAACTCTTGCCAGGAACCAGCATTCTTTTCAGTGTCTCGACTAGGTCCAGATTGATTTTCTTCAGCCAGTCTTCAGTCAAGTACACTTGTGCTTCTGGTAAGTGGTAGGCCAATGATACGTACCCAGGGCTATAAGCAACATAACCCTGTTTGTCAAAAATTGGAAAAATCATGGTGGTTACATTTGCCCTGGGCAGAATCCATGCAATCACCTCTGAGCACGGGAAAAGCTCAGGTCTAGTAGCAACTCTCATTAATGCAGATCTCTCTATATTTGCATATATGGTTTCCTCCTCAAAACCTGTGTCAGGTACCTCCCGGTGTGTTATTAGTCTGTAGACCTCCCCCCATTTATATTCAGGCTCCACACCCACTATGCATCTGGTGTCTTCGTAGGTGTATTCAACCTTGGTGATAATTTCAACCTCGGGTTCCTCTTCTACTATAGGAGCCTTCTTCTTCTGCCATTTAGACATCTCGAATTCTGAAGAATTTCCCTGTCACACACAACATCCTTTAGGTTTTGTTGAGCCATTCCTAAATAATATTCAAAGAATGGAGGCAAACTGTATGATCATTTTACCTCATTTAGGCTATTCATGATTGCAACTATGAAAAATAAATAAACAATATTCAAATACTAAATGTTCCTGCACAACCCAATCTGCCAACAAAACTAAAACCAGCTCATGACTAAAATTTGCAGAAATGACTCAAAATATCATGGCCTCTCTAAATGAAGAAAACAAATCCCTCTCTCCCTGTCAAGAAAAACAACCTCAAATCACCCTCTCGGCACTATGAACTAACTCGTCCTATGGGAAATATGATGCCTAACCCCAAGTGAAGGATACTTCATCGTGATAGCACTTAACTCACTTTATGCTTTAGGTTGGTTGTAATGATGGATGGAAAAGTGGTTGAACAAAGAGAACATATAGTGATGGAGGCGGTGCCTCTTAAACATTTGATACATTCGGCTTGGACGCGGAGAATAAGAGGAAGCTACTTCTTGGAAGGGGCACTCGCATCAAGATTTGAATAGATAATGCATTCTGAACCCTACTTTGGTTCGTGTTCAAATTTAACAATCTCATCCTAAGCAGGGTGTAATCTCAAAATGTGACCCGGGTCCACAAGAAACCGTGGGCGACCATACTAGGGAAACCAAAACCTTGGCATATCTGAAATAAACAAGAACACACCCTCCTCCTGCAACCAACAGAGAACTACCCTCCCTAGACGACCATACATAGACTAGGGGAAATTGGTGCAGACAACATAACGCCCGTCTGCACTGGTTTCCCAAGTAGTCAGGTGCGGGTCACAAACTCATAACGGCTGCGAATTCAATCATCAAGCAAAACAAAACCTCCCACCGGGAAACCACACCACCTATATAGATTATATATATATATATATATATATATTCACTGAAAACGGGAACTAGGTATCCACTAACTGCAGAGGCGGTGAACTAACCAAGGGTGACAAACTCAGTTCGACCATTTGAACAAAAAAGGTAGAATGGGAATCAAGGCCTATCTGGAAATGCGTTGTGCGACTGGTCGAGAAAAATCCACAAACCTCCACGGCAGAGCCACCTAGGAACGAGGTATCGAAAGCGAGTACGATGGTCTGCTTGAAATGATAACGACAGCATGGGAAATTCACAAAACAACAATAAAAAAAAATAATCCCCAACCCCAACATATACGCCCCGATCAACCAATAATCGAAGAGAAAAATAAACCCATCGGGTGGCAAAACGACTACGGGATCGACGATCCTGTCAGTACCATCTCTGCAATGGCGAATAATGAAACGGCTACGAGACCCGTAGCGGCAGCGGCAAGAGAAACGAATAAAACCTCGCATTGGAGTTCGCAAGACCAAGGACTTGGACCAATAGTTGGTTGAAGATCCGCAACGACGAAAACCATAAAGGCACCAAGTTCCGTAGACCAATCAAAATCGGGGGTAAAAATAAACACGACTTCGGCGAAAAAATCGGTCAATCGGAAAACAAAATCAAACTACATCGGAAGGATAGTGCTTTCCAGAGCCGCAATGGCAAAAGTTGAAAGCCTAAGGATCTGTGAATTAAGACGACGGGGATCGGAATTGGATAATACAACCATCGAGGAACTTCGCAATACATCATCCGCAATGGTAGAAAACGTAGAGACAAAACGTTCTGACTGGATCTTAATACAGCCGTCGATAAAGAAAAACCAATAAAGCGTGCTGGGGACCAATGACCCTTGGATCGGACCTGATTTCTTGTTACTTCTCTGCAATGGCGGGAGCGCAGTTAACTGCACTTCTAACTCAATAGTCTCAAACACTTCCGACGATAGGGAAAAACTCAATACAAACCATAAAACAACACTGGCATACAAGTATTCCTTCATCAAACATCAAGCAAAACCAAAAAGATGAGCAAAACGGATTAAAAGGAGGGTCCCAAATTTTTTTGAATTTTTGGGAAAATGTTGCAGCTGCAACAATTAGCGACTACCTGGTGAACCCCAGATTTCTGAATCAACTTCTTCCCAGTAAAAGACTGTTTAATCATTTAACTCATAAGTTGAATTCTTCTAGATGCTTGTATTCCTAAAATGGAAAACACATGCATTTAAATCATTTATGACAGTCCATTCATTGGAAATGGGAACACCAAAATATTCAAAGTTTGGATAACTCTTTTGAGGCTTAGTAGGTCAGTTTTATTTTACCTCTGTCTTTGGGTAGTTTCTAGCTTGGACACCACAGGATCGTGTTGGCTGCTATGGGCAGACCCGGGTTTACTATAATCAACCAACAACACCCCTAGCTCACTGGCCCTTTCGGCGATAGACCGCAAAGCGGCTTGAAGTCTCACCCGAAGTGACTCTAATGGGTTGGCCAAGGACTCAAGTGTCTTAGATCAGGTTCTGTGGCGATCCTACTTGCGACTCGCAGCTCTTTTAGCTGTGGGGTCTCTTTCTCTACGCGCCGCACGACCTTCTGCTCGCGTCGCGCGATCTCCTCGTCTCGCAGATCTTCTTGCCGCGAGATATTACTTTATACCACTGTGTGGTCCTTCTCTATGTCGTGCACTTTCCCTAACTCACGATATCTCCGGCCTTATCGCATCGCCGCCCACCGTGCGACACGCAGCTCCTGCCCAACGCTAAGTCCTCAACCATCGGTATTGCGCACCGCAGCTCCTTTGCCGGTGCGGTATCACCTCTCTGTGATATCCTACCTCCGCGGTTTAGCGCACTTAGCGTTGCTCATGTCGATGTGCAAGACTTAACATACAAGGCCATTCAATACTGCAATAGTGACTGTTTCACGCAAAGCATAAATGAACCATATACAACATGCCAAAGACTTTGACTTATGTTTATCCTTCTATATTGCTGTGAACTGATTAACAAATTCATTCATTAAACTGTAAACAAAGTCCATGATATGACTGAGAAATGCATAAGTAAACATAACATATAATCCAATCACATAACACTTGATTTTAACATGGTTCACCTCCAGGATGGAAGTTACGTCCATAGAACTGTGTTTTCTTATAGCTCAGGGGAAGGTAAAACACAGTTCTGCTGCACCGCATATGCAGCTCAAGATCTTCTCTCTTAGATCTCTTTTCTCTCTATATTGCTCTCCTACAATATACTCTTCCCTCTCTGTCGATTCCTGCGGATCGTTACATGCATACTCTATAAGCCAGCTACTGGTTACAGTAAGATTGCTACCGCTAATAACAGATCCAGAGCTAGGCCTTACAACAGTCTAATAGTCTGCAAAACACTACTAACAACTGAATGAACCAACTAACTGACCAACCCTTTTACAATACAAAATATATCCCTTTATAGGCAGCCCAAAGGTCTTGCCATTACAACACTGTGGGTCTGTCCCAACAGTAACCCAAAACCCTAACTAGTGACAGTCAGCCATATCTGTACTTGAGGTAGCCGCTTTTCGTCACACCACAACTTTCTCCAGTCTTCCATGCTTCCCGGCACTGATCATGGGTACTATGCACCGCTTCTCTTCTGTCCTTCACCTTCAATGCTTCAGCCTCGTTGTTCCTTCTTCTTTATGAGGGTCACTGAGCCCTCCTGTCTTCCACCGCTGCATTCAATGCAGTGGGTGAGCTCTCTCTTCTCGGCCGCTCAGGTACCGTTGCCTTTCTTGACTTTTCTATCTTAAAAGTCATGGTTTCCGGCTCTGCTCTCCAGCTGGAAACATGCTACGGCATCGTAGCTCTGTCTTATCTTCTTTCCGCCAAAACTTATCTCTCCACTAAACTAGCAGCTTCTTCTGTAGCTGCGGGATCCTGCTCCAACAGATCGTAACATCTGATAAATAGAACTATTCATTGTTCCTCATTCCCATGTCAATTGCACTTTTGTGCCTTTTGAACTTTTGTTCTTTTGAGTCCTCCATATGCCTTTCTCTCTAAATTTTATTCAAGTTCTTCAATCCATAGTGTCCTTTTTTGTGAGAGATGTATTTACTTTTTCAGCTCACGGACGGAGAAGAAATTTTGGCAGATTGATATTCACGTTTCTGATACTTTGCTTTGATATGTATTGCTTCTTTTAGGAGTTTTGACTCCTAACAGCCTTTAGGATTTTAAAATCATGGCATGGGATCATTTATATATAATAGAATGTTTACCTTGCTTCCTTTCCATGGGTCCTTTGCTATCACCCCCTAGGACAATCTTAGATGTGAAGTGGATGGAGCCTCGAAATAGTATTCCAGACCTTTTGATTCTGACTTATTTTCAGGGGTTAGGTAGGACTTCAATGAGTGTATAGCCATTTAGGAAAAATACTTACTAGAAGAGATTCTATCAGTTCAAGCAAGAATGCACAGTCCTATCCCAAAGATTTCAGTTAATTGAGAACCCTGATACTTTCCATGCAACCAAAAGTTTGCCTCTTTTATTCAGAAACAAGCCAAATTAACTAGAAACAATAGCTGTAAATCAAAATGAAAACTGCATCAAATTATTTATGTACAAGGTCATAAAAAAAACAAAAATCAAATTAAAAATTGAGAAGCAACCACCACCTGATCAGTTCTGTGCCCACCCCTAAAAATCTATCAACTTATGAGTCAAGGGGCTAGGCTTGAATGCAGATGTGAAATAACTAACCATGATCTAATTCTGCTATTTTTGAAACTGGAACTACGTCTACCAATTTACAATCAATCTCATCAGCTCGTGAACATTGAAGGATATCAGGCTGAGTGTCAGTCATATTGCTGGCTTCTTCTGATGCCAGATGTCTTAGTTTAAGCTCCATTAGATAATTCCCCAAAATAGAATTTTGCTGGTTCCTTCTCTTCTTCCAACTTAGTGATAGTATGTTTCATGTAAGGTTCCCTTAAAATTTTGATCCGATTTGGGACCCCTTTATGAGGCAGCCATAAATGTGACCAATCTGAAGCAAAATACCCCTTTAACCTTGCAGACCAGTCTCGGTTTAAAATAAGTCCATACCCATCCGGTATGTTTGCCACTACAATATCAATAAATTGACATATCTTTTCATCTGCAGATAAACAAATGAGGACATTTTCCATTTCCCCAACTACTTTGACACTGGTTCTGTCTAATTGAGTAACTTCCCAAGCAGTAGGTTTTGGCTGCCCATTAATTTTTTTTGCAGACTACGAGTGGCATAACATTCACTGATGATCCAAAATCTACCAAACAATTATGCACCTTATGGTTCAGAATTTCCAAAGTCAAAAGGAAAGGTGGGGTTTTAAACCTAGTTTTCCCTTCCCCAATTGATTCGACATCTTCCTCCATAGGTTGGTTTTCGGTGGGTATCTCTTCCTTTGGTTCTTCAGGCCTTTTAGTATTTTCTTTGTTAACACCTACTTGGTATTCCATAGGCTTAATAGGTTTGTTGATTTGCTTCAGATCTTGGCTGATAATGGTGATTTCAGGTACTTTGTCCTCAACATTGTTCTTTGGCTGTTTCCTGACATTCTCTTGCAATTTCTTAATCTTTGAGATTATTGAATTGTCTTTATTTACCAAATTCAGGTCTTTTGTTGTCATTGGTATATTCTCAGGTTTCAGAGTACTTTCTTCTGTATCAAACAACGAGACACAATCCCATAAAAACATGGTATCATTCTCTTGTTTTTCTATGGTCTTACTACCTTTTTCCTCTTCATCACTGTCCTCAATCAATTTAGAATCCAAAAGCTGATTCATCACCAATGTCATTGAATTTAACCATTGGGGACAATTATTTTCAGAATGGGGTTGTTGGTGAAAAGTGCAAAAATTATCCATCCCCACCTCTTCTAAATTCATCGATGCTGAACCATATGGAGGAGGTTTGGGTTGGTTGTTATATTCTCTTTAAGGATTATGATTTTAGTTAATCGAGAACCCTGATGCTTTCCATGCAACTAAAAGTTTGCCTCTTTTATTCAAAAACAAGCCAAAACAACTAGAAACAATAGCTGTAAATCAAAATGAAAACTGCATCAAATTATTTATGTACAAGGTCATAAAAAAAAACAAAAATCAAATTAAAAATTGAGAAGCAACCACTACCTGATCAGTTCTGTGCCCACCCCTAAAAATCTATCAACTTATGAGTCGAGGGGCTAGGCTTGAATGCAGATGTGAAATAACTAACCATGATCTAATTCTGCTATTTTTGAAACAGAAACTACGTCTACCAATTTACAATCAATCTCATCAGCCTGTGAACATTGAAGGAGATCAGGCTGAGTGTCAGTAATATTGCTGGCTTCTTCTGATGCTAGATGTCTTAGTTTAAGCTCCATGTAATTGCATCATCTTTAACATACCCTCAAAATCATGTGATTGCTCCTCTTTAGGTTTAGACAGCAATAAGGCTCTTTTCCCGGAAGTTTTTTCTCCAGATTGCTTGGGATAATCTTCTATACTTTCCTTTTCAGCCTCTACTCTTTCTGCTTCTTCATAAGTCTCTTCTAATGTAGGCTTAAATTGAGCTTTTGCGAACATAGCCAAGTCAGGACCTAAATCTGAGGTATAATACTCAATCAGAACTTTATCAGAGGGCTTATCAGTTGCAGAGAAGTTCTTGAGGTAAGCAGAAAATCTTTGAGTGAAATTGTGTACCTTTTCTTTCCTTTCTTTTTTAAAAGTGCCTAAACCTTTCATTAGTGCTGCATGCATCTTTTGGGCTGCATACTTACTTCTAAAACTACTTTCAAAGGTATCCCAGTCTAGGATAGAGTTTGCAGGGAAACCAAAATACCATGATGGTGCTGCTCCTTTAAGGGTATGCAGAAAAAGTTTACAAACTACATCCTCATGTTCCCCAGCCCTCAATCCTTCTATTTCCAAGTAGAAACTTTGTAAATGGTCATCTACTAATATCTTCTCATTTGGATCAAACTTAGGCAGCATCTTCTCAAAGTCTTGAGGTAAGTCATGCAACGGAGGTGTTAAGTTCAATGGTGATTTGGCTTTCCAAGCCGGTGGTGGATTTGGTGGGTTAGGTGGCTGGTTTTCATTTACACCTGCCATGAGTCTGGGTGGAGAGTGAGGAGATGAAGGAACAGGAGTCCGTACAGGAGAACATTAAGGTGTGTTTGGGCCTACTTGATTCAAAGGCTGAACAACTTCCTGTAAAGCTACTTCTACTAACTCTTCCAAATCTCCAACCAACACTGAATCTTCCAAGATGGGACGATCTTTCTTCTTTGTACTCTCTTTGGGGTAGATCAGGGATAATGGGTAATCCTCCAATACTTTTTACACAAGCCCGTGTGTGTCTTCTCAGATCATTTACTACTTGGTTGTCCACATCAAACAAATGTTCTCTATTCTCTTCAGTATTTGGATCAAGAAATAAATTACTGTCAAAACTATCACTGGTGGAGTTATTTCGAGGAAAAGGATTTCCCCGACCAGCCATGCACTGGTGGTCCTCATTCTGGCGTCATAAACTGTTGAGGCCTGGAAATTCACAGGCAACAATAGTAAGGGATTATTCCCAGTCAACGTTCCCAACTAGCCCGTAACTGTTTGGTGTAGGGAATCCTTCCAGTTTACGGTCCAGCTACCGTAGGTCAAGTAACAAAACAAAGGGTTTTACCGGTTGCAGCCCGGTCCACCGTATATGTTTTTGTATTTTTGACTTTAAGAATGATATGCAAGTGCCTATCTAAAATGCAGATTGATGAAGAATGCAAGGAGTGGTCACAATGTGATGCATAGGTTCTTACCTCTCGTCTTTGACTCTCTTGCATCTAAATCACACACAACTAGAAAACAATACTATCTAAGCTATCCCTAGGGAGCAAGATAATCAATTCATGAGTAATGTAATACTGCTCACATGTTAAGATAAATCACAGATAGTTGTTCTTAGAATGAAAACACATAAACATGGATAAAGATATACACGACAAAATAGCTCATCAATTGTTAAAACATTCATTACTCATAGTGGAAATTATCACAGAATAAACCAGAGAACATTCATGTAAGAACACAGGTTCAGAAAGTTAGAACGATCTCACGGTTAATGAAACATAGCTGAAAATGAAATAGTTCCCCTACAACATTGTTCATTTCATCACATTTGCACA
This sequence comes from Pseudotsuga menziesii, assembly GCA_001517045.1. NCBI lineage: Eukaryota > Viridiplantae > Streptophyta > Pinopsida > Pinales > Pinaceae > Pseudotsuga > Pseudotsuga menziesii. The sequence goes on along the minus strand of LPNX010388719.1, from coordinate 413,226 downwards.
TTCCACATAGCACTTTCTCCAACAGGCAAAAAATTGTAATTTTTTATTGCAAAACGAAGTAGTTCCTCTTACAACAAGTGATTCACAATTTTCTCTGGGAAAAAGCCCCTCCTCCTATCTAATTCTTCTATATTTATACAAAAAAGCAAAACTATTGGGCTGGCCACAAATGACTCTTGGGATTCCCCAACCTTTCACCTCCCACACTTTTCTTTCATTGAGTGTTTATAGAATTTACAACATATTACAATAAAACAAACAAATAAAGTGCTTATGAGGAGGGTCCTGCTTGACTATTCAAGAACTTCTTCCATGTTGAAGCCTCTAAGACAATGCTTTCGAACTCAGAAGGTTCTAGAAAATGAATATTTATTTAAAATTTAGCAGCCTGTTTTCTTATTACTTCTATTCGGGCTGAGCTCAGGCGAAGTTGGTCCTCTAGCAACTGCACGCTAACCGCGAAATGAGCTACTTCCTTTCTTAGGGTCTGCTCGTCTAGGGCTTTGATGTGCTGAATCCTTTGTTCATCTTCCTGATATATTCTTTGCAACATCTCCAAAAATAGGCTGTGGTCTAGAAAGGTATCCATTCTCTTTTCAGCCTCAACCTGGCAACAATTATAAGTAATCAAAAGTCTCCTGAAGAACTTTGCACAAGCCCCCTTTGTCTTCTTGATAGCCTTCTTGAATTCTTCGACTGTGTTTATGGAAAACTCCAGTAAATCATAGTCTTGCCTCAGGCCTTGTTGATCTTTTGCTGGAAGATCTACAGGGGTTTCCTCACTTGCTTCTAATCTTGCCATTATTCCCTTCAGGACTTCTAAGGTGTCCTGCGATCTATCTACAAAATATGAAGAGGTTTCCAAAATCTGTTCCAGCTGATTGTCTACCTGCAAGACCTTGCACTTTTCTTCCTCTATGGCTACTTGCAGCTGGTGCATCTTGCTCCTTTGTGCTAGAACATGCTCCTTGAAAGGCTGAAGGTTGACTTGCTGTTCCCTTGCCTCTTCTAGAACTGCTGTTAATGAGGTAACCTGTTCTTTAAGATCTGTAGTCTGCCCCTGAGATTGCCTCTCAGATTCCACCAAGGTAGCTTTCTGTAGCTCCAACACCCCTATCTTACCTAGTAGCTGCTCTTTTTCTGTGTGAATACTTTCACATACTATCTTCAACTCATCCTTTTCTGTCCTTAACCCTTGACATTCCTGCTGCAATTTCTCTAGACTTCCTTGGGCAGCCTCCAAATATCTCTTCTCTACTTGGAGGAACTAGAGCTCAGCTTTTGAAGAATTTATTTCATGTTGAATGTCTTCAAACTTTCTTTTGAATATACTACTTTCCTTTCTCTCTCTTCTCAGCGTATCCTTTAGCTGGGTAGCAGACTTCTTTCACTACTCAAGACCAGTCATTATCCAATCTACATTGTCCTCAGAAGCATGGATCAATGCAGCCCCAAATCTCATGGTGAATCTTGGATCCTTGTCTGGCCCATACACCAATGTTGTGTCATTTATCATTTTACTTGACTGCCCCCCAGTATCAACCTTTCTCTCGGTCCTCTTCACTATTCTTTTTCTTTCCATGTCATAAAAAATAGTGTTGAAATCCAGCACCTCTTCCCCTTTCTTCTGCTCGAAAGGGATTAGTCTTAGGGTAGGGACAACAGCCTGTCCCAATGTGCTACTAGCAGCTGCCTCAAGATATTGAACATTAGGATCACCCAGTTCCTGAGCCTAAATGTCTACAGGATCGACAGCTGATTGCTCTGTCATGGCCCCTGCCAGTTTTAACCTTTCTACTTTTTGCTTCCTCAGTTCCTTATCCATTTTCCTTTTCTTTTCCTCTTCTTCACTCTAGGCAGCTTCTTCTGTCTTTCTAGCTGCTTCTTGTTCAGCTTTTATCTTTTCTTCCTCCTCACCTTTGAGCCAGCTTTCGACTTCCTGTGCTAGTCTCCTAGCATCTTCATCCCTTTTTCTAGCCTCTTCTTCCTCTGCCCTTTTCTGTTCATCCTGTCCTTTCCCGCCTTTGGTAGTGATTTTCTTTTTAAATCTTCTTCTTAAAGCAGTTATGTTTTCTGCACTGCAGAAAATGGACTCATCTTTATCCTAGTGGCCGGTGTACTCAAAATGTACATTTGCCTCCTTGTAGTGCTCCACCACTTTATTCCGGGAATCATTCCTGTGGAAATTTATTTCCCCAAAATGGAATTTCCCCAATTCTTCTATAAATTCATCGTCTTTCTTCACTCTTGTGAACTTATAGCTTCCCAACCTGAATGGTAAGGGAGGATAAGTTGCTTTCTTATGTTCAAATAAAAAGCTCCATATGCCATCTAAGAAGACTTGCCTAACTGCCTCTTTGTGTACCACATAGTCAGTGGCATATTTTGGTAGTAGTGAGGGTGCTCTGGAGCATCCATACATTCTGAAATACAATCCATCCTTCGTTAAGTAATAATCTACATATTCTTCAATAACCTGCAATGCTTCCTCCGACATGCAGTTGCACTCTTTTAATAAGATCAATGTATATAATGGCATAATGAAGTGTTCACACACTTCTTTATAGTGACTGTGGTACTTGTGTGCCCACAGTGGCTTGTAGGCTGAGCAGACTGGTGTTCTCTCCCAATCCTAGATACACCTCAGGTTTGGGAAAGGTTGGTTGCATAGTATGCAATCAATCAGTATAGAGCTCATGTAGAACTTTGATTTCTTCTGAGACACCCCTCCTAATGCTGAAGCAATATAGACCGAGAGGCTGTTGGATACAATGTTCTCCCAGTTGAAAATGGTACCTTGGGTTGCAACATAGAAGATGATAGGCACCCACCCCAACTTAAAGCTTTTACCGTGGGCCCTCCCAAAAATCCTGTTCAACATCAGGGCAATGAACCTCTAAGGGGTCCTTAAAGTGGTAGTATCATATTCCCCTGATGGTCTAGTCCTGAAACTCTTGCCAGGCACCAGGGACGACGGAAACCATAAAGGCACCGAGTTCCGTAGACCAATCAAAATTGGGGGTAAAAATAAACATGACTTCGGCAAAAAAATTGGTCAATCGAAAAACAAAATCAAACTACATCGGAAGGATAGTGCTTTCCAGAGCCGCAATGACAAAATTTGAAAGCCCAAGGATCTGTGAATCAAAACGACGGGGATCGGAAGAGGATAATACAACCATCGGGGAACTTCACAATACATCATCCGCAACGGCGGAAAACATAGAGACAAAACGTTCTGACGGGATCTTAATACAGCCGCCGATAAAGAAAAACCAATAAAGCATGTTGGGGATCAATGATCCTTGGATCGGACCTGATTTCTTGTTACTTCTCCGCAACGGAGGGAGCGCAGTTAACTGCAGTTCTGACTCAATAGTCTCAAACACTGCTGACGGCAGGGAAAAAATCAATACAAACCATAAAACAACACTGGCATACAAGTATTCCTTCAACAAACATCAAGGAAAACCAAAAAGCTGAGCAAAACAGATTAAAAGGAGGGTCCCAAATTTTTTTGAATTTTGGGAAAATGTTGCAGCTGCAATAGATATATTATGCATTTGACAATAGCAAGTAATTTATTTCTGTATGTAGATTGTCATTAGAAAAGAACAATAACCTGTTTATCTATGTTTTTTGTTTAACTATCTTGTTTATGTACGTATGCTGGAAAATAAATAGCAGTAACTCATTACAGGGAGAAGGATTATCATATTAATAAAATACCCTAGTAGATAAGATGTTATGCTTATACGTAGTACATTATTCTTTTATTGAAATCAAAATATGCAAGAGGGTAAACTGTGTTATGCTATTGTTGATGCCTGGAAAATTGCAGGCAACAACAACAAGAGATTCTCCCCAGTCAATGTTCCCAACTAGCCTGTGACTATTTGGTATGGGGAATCCGTCTGGTTTATGGTCCGGCTACCGTAGGTCAAGTAACAAAAATTAAAAGGTTTTACTGGTTGTAGCCCATTCCATCATATATATTTTTGTATTTTTAACTTTAAGTATGATATGCAAGTGCCTATCTAAAATGCATATTGATAAAGAATACGAGGAGTGGTGACAATGTGATGCGCAGGTTCTTACCTCTCATCTTAGACTCTCTCGCATCTGAACCACACACAGCAGGAAATAAAACTAACTAAGCTGTCCCTAGGGAGTGAGATTATCATTTAATGAGTAATGTATTACTGTTCATGCATTAAGAAAAATCACAGGTAGCTATTCTTTGATTCAAGACACATAAAAATGAATAGATGGATGAACAACAAGATAGTTCATTGTCTGTGAAAACATTCATTACTCATAGTGGAAATTATCATAAAATAAACCAGAGAACATTCACAAAAGAACATAGGTTCAACAAGTTAGAATGATCTCACGGTTAATGAATAAAGGCTGAAAACGAAATAGGTCCCCTTCAACAACATCCATTGAACAACATTTGAACATTCCACCAAAGCTTTCTCCAATAGGCAAAACTGTAATAGTATATTGCAAAATGAAATAGTTCCTCTTACAATGTGTTCTCACCAGTCTCACTGGGAAAAAGTCCTGGTTCTCTCGAACTTTCCTATATTTATACAAAAATAGCAAAACCTTTGGGTTGCCCCCACCCCGTGACCTTTGGGCTCCCCAAACATTTTAGTCTTACAATTTCATCTTTTATGAGTGCTCATGATTCATACAAATGTTATATTTCAAATTAAGATTAAGATTTACAGGCACTTTGTAAAAAGGGACCGGCTTGGTAACTGACGAACTTCCCAAGCCTGAGACACTGTTCTTAATGATTACGCTCAGTAATCCATTGGTCCTTTTGAGATCTTGTTGATCTCAAACTTCCGCTATCTTCTTTTCCTTCAGCAACATCTCTTCTTCTTTATGCTTTAGCTGCTTCTTTCTTCAACCAACTTCGTTCTGAGTTGTCCTCCAACATTACTTCTTTGCAGCAGTAATAATCAACTGGATTTGAGAAAATATCCCATGTCTGTCTGCGATCAACACAAAAAATGCATCATTTATCCAAACCACTTTTCAATGAATGTAAATCATACCGACAATAAGAATGAGCATCAACAGTAACAACCCAGGACTGCGCTTTCAACGTGGAAATCTCAAACCTGATAAAAAACCAAGAAATTCGTCGCCTAGGGCGAGAAAAACCCCACCAGCGGGAAAACTAAACCTCCAATAGATAAAAACTTCATCGGCGAATCGGAACACATAACGTCTGTCGGTTAGTTTACTAAAATGCCACAACGGTGGGTAACCCATGGTCTAGGTGCTCCAGAGCAAAACAAAACATCGGTGAAACAAAGCATTACAATGGGATTCGATACATCGACGGTCGAAACTATTATGGAATCAGACGGTTAGTCTATTAAGGAACTGCAATGGCGGGAATCAAATAGACACGGCTTCCATCCACAGTTATGAATTGCTCCGATTAATGAGGAAAAGCGATAAAACTACGGGATCGGCCAGGGTAGAGGCTATGCATCAGAACATTCGTCATTTAGCTTCCGCAATGGTAGCTCTGTAGAGAACAGGGGCTCCGATACACTATACAAAAGACCTCCGACAGCGGAAATAAAAACGCTGACAGTAAAATAAAATGACAGAGAAAAACATGCATCGACGAACAACAGACTTTACATCGGGTTATTCATTATAAAGCTTCTGCAAGGGTGACTGGGTAGGTGACTATGACCCCGACTCATAATTCAAAAACCTTCCAACAATGACCAAAGGAAATCACCTGTAAATCAAAACCAAGTTAAACATAGTAATGTCAGCAGACAAAGATATTCATTCAGCAATCATCCTCAAAAGATCAAACTTGCAGCAGAGACAAGAAATTTCAATAAATCTAACCAAAACAAAAATTAAAGGAGGGTCCAAAATTTTAAGAAATTTGGGAGAAAGTTGCAGCTGCAACAAATGGAGACTACCTGGTGAACCCAGATCTCTGGATAATTTCTTCCTTAAGAAACAGACTGTTTAGTAGTAAAACCAACATGTTGAATTCTTCTAGATGTTTGGATTCCCACAATGGCAAATATATGTACTTTTAATCATTGATGATAGTCCTATTTAGGAAATGGAAACTAGGACTTCAAAGTCAAGATAACTCTTTTGAGGCCACGTAGATGAGTTTCATTTTACCTCGGTCTTTGAGTAGGTTCCAGCTTAGACACCACAGGATTGTAACACATGGCAAACAAAAATATTCATTTGTTCCTCATTCCCATGCCATTTTGCACTTTTGTGTGCTTGTGAACCTTTTGTTCCTTTGAGTCCTCCTCATGCCTTTCTTTCTGAATTTTTTATTCAAGCTCTTCTATCCATAGTGTCCTTTTGTGTGAGAGATGTATTTAATTTTCAGCTCACAGATGGAGAAGAACTTTTGGCAATTTTGTACTTATAAGATTCAATACTTTGTTTGATACATATTTCTTTCGCAGGAGTTTTGACTCTTATTATCCTTTTGGATTTCAATTCTTGGCATGGGATCATTTATATATAATATACTGTTTACCCTGCTTCCTTTCCATGGGTCTTTTGCTGTCATACCTTAGGACATTTTAGATGTGGAATGGATGGGGCCTCGAAATAGTATTCTAGACTTCTTGATCCTGAGTTATCTTTCAGGGATTAAGCAAAAATTCAATGTGTTCATAGCCATCTAGTAAAACTACTTACTATAAGAAATTCCATCAGATTCAAACAAAAGGATACAGTCTTATACCCAAAGATTTCAATTAATCCAGAAATCCGAGGCTCCATGCAACCAACAGTTTGCCTCTTTTATTGAAATCAAAAATAAATTTTAACTAAAAACAAGCAGCAATCAACCAAATAAAATTATTTATGTACAAAACAAAAACAAAAAATCAAGAAAAAAAAGGCTCTAGAACTAAACCATTAAATGGCAAGTTCTCTTCCCACCCCTGTAAATCTTGCAATTTATAGGTTGAGGGGCCAAGTTTTGCCGCAATCTAAAAAGGGCCTACCCATAATTGTTGAAACTTCGTGTGCTTCCCCTTTTCATCGTACGGGTGATCCCATTTAAGAACCAGGTATCCCACTTCAAATTCCTTTGTTCCAGCTTTGTGCTTATCAAACCACCTTTTCACTACTTCTTGCTGCCGCTTAAAATGTTCCTTGGCCTTGGATCTAGACTCTTCCACCTTCAAAAGATTATAAATTCTCAGTTGCAGGATTTCGTTGTCTGTGCCTCTAGATTCTTGGGCTATTATGGAGGATGGTAGCATAATGTTAGGAGGAAGTATAACTTTTTTTCCATAAACAAGGGTATACGGTGACACACCTAAGGAATTCTTGGGTGTGACCCTATCATCCCAAAGAGCGTTTAATAATGCTAAATGCCAACTTCTCTGGTTTTCTATGACAATTTTTTTCAAGATCCTAATCAAATTCTTGTTCGTAGATTCTGCTAAACCATTTCCTTGTGGGTAGTAGTTGGCAGAATAATGCAACTTAATTCTTTTTTCATGAGCGAATGTAGTTAGGAGAAAAATAAGTAGCATTATTGAAAACCAGGAAAATTGGAACCCCAAACCTGGTCATAATATGATCCTACAAGAAATTCATGACCGCATCTTCATTGACTTTATGCAGCGGAATGGCTTCGACCCATCTAGTGAAGTAGTCGGTTTTCGTTAGAATATATTTGTGCTGCAAGGAAGAATTTGGTTTTATTTCTCCAATGATATCAATTCCCCACTGCTCAAATGGTTTCGTTATCATAACTGGCTTCAATGGTCCTGCTGCTTTGGCTTGTCTTCCCCCACACCTCTGGCAGATATCGCACTTTCTAACATGCATATGAGCATCCTTGAATAGCATGGGCCAATAGTACCCGGCTCTAAGAATCTTATGTGCTGTCGTATCTCTGGAATAATGGCCTCCAGTAGGCCCATCATGTAACTTTGTTATGATCCTTTTTGTGTCTTCTTTCTCTAAGCACCTGAGAAGGACTCCATCATAACTCTTCTTGAATAAAATTTGATCAACGATCTGATACGCAACTGATTTAAGGCACAACGCTCTTCGCTACTTGGAATTCCAATGTTCTGGAAACAATCCTTCCTGAAGGTAATGAACAAGGTCTCAGTACCAGGAATCTGGAGCTGTGAAAAGAGGACATACATCCATTAAATGTAACTTTGCTTCATTTTCCCAGTTATTTTCTTCATTGTCTTTACTTTCAGTCATTACTTTGCACAATCCTTGCCCTTTAACTATGGAGGATGGCTTGAATTTGAGGTCATACTCTTGTAAAGCTATTACCCATTTGCCTCTTCTTTCTCCTAATTCTTTTTGTATGAGAAGAGAGTTCACAGCTGGGTGTGGAACTATTACCTTTGTCCGGTTCTTAAGTATATATGGCTTGAATTGTTTTACCACTTTGAAGACTGCGTAAGCTTGTTTATCCACAGCTGGGTAATTCAATTTATCCCCTTACAGACCAGTGCTCATAAATGATATGGGGAACTCATCTCCCCCATCTTCCTTCTGAGTAAGCACAGCTGTTGTGAATCGTCAGATGCGAAAGTGTACAAAATAAAATCTTTCATATAATCTGGAATTTTGAGAGAGGGTGCATGAGCAATAGATGTCTTTATTTTACTGAATTCATTCTTCTCTACATCAGTCCATTTGAATTGTACACTTTGTCTCACCATTTGCTGTAAAGGCTTAACAATTTGGGAAAAATCCGGCACAAACCTTCGCACAAAACTTATTGTCCCCATAAATGATTGCACACCTTTTTTATTATGGGGTAAGGGAATATGTTCAATAGCTTTGATCCTTTCTGGTTCTATGGAGATCCCTTTCTTAGAAACCATGTGACCCAATATATTTCCTTCTATAACAACAAACACACACTTTTTGGGGTTTAGCGAGATACCATATTTTCGGTAATGCTCGAAAATATGTTTTAGATGAAATGTGTGTTCTTCTCTCTTCTTCGAAAAAATTGTGATGTAATCGAGGTATACTACAACACTACGACCAATCAGACTATGGAAATCTATATCCATAGCCCTCTGGAAAGTAGCTCCAGTGTTCATGAGTCCAAAGGGCATCCTTCTGTTAGCAAAAGCCCCCCATCTTGTTCTGCATGTAGTTTTAAGTCTGTCTTTTTCAGCTACTAACACTTGATTGTAGCTAGAGAATCCATCTAATAAAGAAAATAACTCAGAACCCAAAACCACTTGCAATATCTGTTCCATGGGTGGAACTGGATAATTGTCTTTATGTGAAGCGCGATTTAAGTTTCTGAAATCCACACATAGTCTAATTTCTCCAGATTTCTTCCTTATTGGTACCAGATTTGAAAACCATTATGAGTGTCTGACTTTGAAGATAATTTTAGCATCCAACAATTTCTTTACTTCATTCTGAATTAGAGGCTCCAGTTTTGGGTGCATTTTCCTCAAAGGCTGCTAATAAGGCTTGACCTCAGTCCTAATAGGGATGACATGATGAATAATCTTGGTATCATATGAATTCAAATCTTCATATGTCCAGGAAAACACATCTTTGTATTGTTTGAACAAACTGATGAATTTATTTCTTTCACCTAGGGAGCAACCCTTTCCCAAATTCACATATTTAGGCTCAATTTCAGTTCCTAAATTAATCAGCTCGAATTGTAAAGACGAGCTATGAGTCTTAACATTTACTGGACTTCTGAATTTGTAGTTTAGATCAAACATTCACTCTAAAGTCCTGACTCCTTTAGGAATAAAATTATTGAATTTTAGCTCAGCTTGATGTTCTTCATCATCAATGATTTCCCCTTTGAAGGTTTCATCATTTGTCAAACATTCCAGAATCTGCTGATTGTCGTCAAAAACTCGTAAATTTGTAATCATGTCTAGAATAGAAGGCCTGAAAAGTAATTCAATAGAACACCTATTATTAGAGGGTACAAGCCTCACAATTGAGGTGGTTAACAAGTCAGCTGCTGCATTCTTTAGTGTAAGAATCGATACAATATTAAATGCGTAAAAACCTTTAAGAAAATCCCACACTTCATTTTGATGAGCTTTTAAATGAGGGAAAATGCAATGTATCTAATTTCGAATCTGTTTTACAATTATTTCAGAATCCCCATACACTTTTAGATTTTCTACTTTTAATTCAATCGCTTTTCTTAGTCCCTGAACTAATGCTTTATATTCGGCTGTGTTATTGGCACATTCAAACTCTAACCTAGATGAAAGGAAATGTTTATTTTTCTTAGGATCAATCAGGACACAGCTAGCTCCTGATCTTGCCAAAGTTTTAGATCCATCAAAGAAGAGTGTCCAAAAATCATCTACTACTACTGTAAATGAATCAACATCTACATCTAAAGCTAAATCTACTATTTTACAAACAATTTCATCAGCCTGGGAAAATCGAAGAAGATCAGGCTGGGTGTCTGATATACTGCTGGCTTCTTCCGCTTGGTAATTTCCCGGTTCTAGCTCAACGAAGTAGTTCCCCAAAATAGAATTCACTGGTTCATTCTTACCTTCTAACTGAGTGACATTGTGTTTCATGTGGGGCTCTCTTATAACTTTAATTTGATTTGGACTTCCTTTATAAGGTAACCACAGATGTGACTAGTCTGATGCAAAATATCCATTCAGCTTTGCTGACCAATCCCTACTCAAAACAAGTCCATACGCCTCAGGTATGTCTGCTACTACAACGTCAATGAATTGAAATACCTTTTCATTTGAAGATAACCAAATCAAAACGTCCTCCATTTCCCCAATTACCCTCACATTTGTTCTATCTAACTGAATAACCTGCCAGGTAGATGGTTTAGGCTGTCCATTTATCTTTTTGCAAATTGATGGTGGCATAACATTTACTGATGCCCCTGAGTCTAGATAGTTGTGCACGTTATGGTTGAAAATTTTGAAAGTAAGGAGGAAAGGTGGAGTTTTGCATTTAGGTTTACCTCCCACACTTGCTTCACCGATTTCTTCTTCTTGGGGTTGATTGTCGGTGGGAAGCTTTTCCATAGGCATTTCAAGTGCTCTCAATAAATTTTATTTCTGCTGCGGCACATTACACATCTCAAATAGTGAAATATTTGCCTTTACCTTTTTGATATCCTCCACAATGTCATACTCCATCTTATGTTCTGTGAGATTCATTTTTACATTATTGATCTTCTCTTCAATGGGATTAGTAGGCATGTTGATTTGCTTTGGATTTTGACTGGTAATGGTAAACTCAAGAATTTTATTAGCTGTGGTGTTTTTCTGAAACTTCTTTACATTCTTCTAGAGTCTCTTAATTTTCGGGATTATTAACTTGTATTCTTTTATCAGCCTTTGGCTTCTCGTTGTCACATTTGCTTCTGATATGTACTCATGTCTCAAATCACTTTCCTTTTCAGTATCAAACAACGAGACACAGTCCCATAAAACCATGGCATCATCCTCTTTCTTTTCAGTTGACTTGTTATTATCTTTTCCTTCCTCATCATCAGCCTCTGTTAATTTGGAATCCAGCAGCTGATTCATTACTAATGTCATTGAATTAATCCATTGAAGACAATTCTTTTCAGAATGGGGCTGCTAGTGGAAAGTGCAAAAGTTATCCATTCCTACCTTCGTTAAGTTCATTGATGCAGGGCCGTGTGGAGGTGGTTTGGATTGATTGTTATCCTCTCTTTTCTTGTAGTAAGGTTTGTAAGACTTCTGAGCCTCCTTCTCCTTTTCCAAATCTATTATTCTGTTGGAAAGCTTCTACATCATCTTCACCATTCCTTCGAAGTCTTGTGACTGTTCATCTTTAGGCTTAGTAAACGACAAAGCTTTCTTCCCAAAATGTTTTTCTCCTGACTGCTCCAGGTAATCTTCTATGCTTTCCTTTTCAGCTTCTACTCTCTCGGCTGCCTCATAAGTCTCTGTTAGCATAGGTTTGGCTTTCATTTTGGAAAACATGGCCAAATCAGGTCCCAGAGCTGAAGTATAATATTCAATCAGAACTTTATCCGAGGGTTTGTCAGTTTCAGATTTTTTTTTAAGATAGGTTGCAAACCTTTGAGTAAAAATATGCACCTTCTCTTTTGTTTCTTTATTTAAAGAGCATAGCCGTTTCATGAGAGCTGCATGAGTTTTCTGGGATGCATATTTGCTTCTGAATATCCTTTCAAAAGTATCATAGTCTGGGATTGAATTTGCAGGCAGACCATAATACCATGAGGCAGCTGCTCCTTTAAGGGTATGTGGGAAAAGTCTGTAGACTACGTCTTTGTGTTCTCCAGCCTTTAGACCTTCTATGGCCAAGTAGAAACTTTGCAATTGATCATCTACTAAGATCGTCTCACTTGGGTCAAACTTGGGCAGCATCTTCTCAAAATCCCGAGGTAAGTCATGCAAAGGAGGTGTTAGGTTTAAGGGTGATCTGGCTTTCCAAGCAGGTGGTGGATTTGGTGGGTTAGGTGGCTGATTTGCATTTACACCTGCCATGAGTCTGGGTGGAGAGTGAAGTGGTGAAGGGCCAGGATTATGTACAGGTGAAAATACTTGATTCAAAGGCTGAACAACTTCCTGTAAAGCTGTTTCTACAAGTTCTTCCCAATCTCCAACCAACACAGAGTCTTCTAATACAGGACGGTCTTTCTTCTTGTATTCTCTTCTAGGTAAGTTAGGGATAATTGGTAATCATCCAATCTTCTTCACATAAGCCCTAGTGTGTCTTCTCAATTCATTAACAACTTCATTGTCCACATAATACAACTGTTCTCTTTTCTCTTCAGGAATCGGATTAGGAAATAAACTGCTTTAAAAACTATCACTGGTAGAGTAATTTCGAGGAAATGGGTTTCCTCGGCTAGCCATGCACTGGTGCCCTCCTTCTAGCACCAGAAACTTGTTGATGCCTGGAAAATTGCAGGAAACAATAGCAAGGGATTCTCCCCAGTCAACGTTCCCAACTAGCCCGTGACTGTTTGGTATGGGGAATCCGTCCGGTTTACGGTCTGGCTACCGTAGGTCAAGTAACAAAAATTAAAAGGTTTTACCGGTTGCGGCCCGGTCCACCGTATATATTTTTGTGTTTTTAACCTTAAGTATGATATGCAAGTGCCTATCTAAAATGCGGATTGATAAATAATACGAGGAGCGGTGACAATGTGATGCATAGGTTCTTACTTCTTGTCTTAGACTCTCTCGCATCTGAACCACACACAACAGGAAATAAAACTAACTAAGCTGTCCCTAGGGGGTGAGATTATCATTTAATGAGTAATGTATTACTGTTCATGCATTAAGAAAAATCATAGGTAGCTATTCTTTGATTCAAGACACATAAACATCAATGGATGGATGAACAACAAGATAGCTCATTGTCTGTGAAAACATTCATTACTCATAGTGGAAATTATCATAAAATAAACCAGAGAACATTCATAAAAGAACATAGCTTCAACAAGTTAGAAAGATCTCACGGTTAATGAATAAAGGCTGAAAACGAAATAGTTCCCCTTCAACAACATCCATTGAACAACATTTGAACATTCCACCAAAGCTTTCTCCAACAGGAAAAACTGTAATAGTATATTGCAAAATGAAATAGTTCCTCTTACAATGTGTTCTCATCAGTCTCATTGGGAAAAAGTCCTGGTTCTCTCAAACTTTCCTATATTTATACAAAAATAGCAAAACCTTTGGGTTGCCCCCACCCCATGACCTTTGGGCTCCCCAAACGTTTTAGTCTTACAATTTCATCTTTTATGAGTGCTCATGATTCATACAAACGTTATATTTCAAATTAAGATTAAGATTTACAGGCACTTTGTAAAAAGGGACTGACTTGGTAACTAACAAACTTCCCAAGCCTGAGACACTATTCTAAATGATTACGCTTAGTAATCCGTTGGTCCTTTTGAGATCCTGTAGATCTCATACTTCTGCTATCTTCTTTTCCTTGAGCAACATCTCTGCTTCTTCATGCTTTAGCTGCTTCTTTCTTCAACCAAATTACTTCTGAGTTGTCCTCTAGCTATGACTTCTTTGCAGCAGTAATGATCAACTGGATCTGAGAAAATCTCCCATGTCTGTCTGTGATCAACAAAAAAAATGCATCATTTATCTAAACCACTTTTCAATGAACGTAAATCATACTACCAATAAAAAAGAGCATCAACAGTAACAACCTGGCACTGCACTTTCAACGTGGAAACCTCAAAACTGATAAAAAACCAAGAAATTCGTCGCCTAGGGTGAGAAAAACCCCACCGGCGGGAAAACTAAACCTTCAGTAGATAAAAACTTCATCGACGAATCAGAACACATAACGTTTGTTGGTTAGTTTACTAAAACGCCGCAATGGCTGGTAAGCCATGGTCTAGGTGCTCCGGAGCAAAACAAAACATCGACGAAACAAAGCATTACAACAGGATTCGATACATCGGTGGTTGAAACTATTATAGAATCGGATGGTTAGTCTATTAAGGAACCACAATGGCGGGAATCAAATAGACACGGCTTCCGCCCACAATTATGAACTGCTTCGATTAACGAGGAAAAGCGATAAAACCGTGGGATCGGACAGGGCAGAGGCTATGCATCAAAACATTCGTCGTTTAGATTCCACAACGACGGCTCTGTAGAGAACAACGGATCCAATACAATGTAAAAAATACCTCCAACAGCGGAAAGAAAAACGCTGATAGTAAAATAAAATGACATAGAAAAACATGGATCGACGAACAACAAACTTTACATCGGGTCATTCATTATAAAGCTTCCGTAAGGGCGGCTACGTAGGTGACTACGACCCCGACTCATAATTCAAAAACCTTCCAACAACAACCAAAGGAAATCACCTGTAATTCAAAACCAAGTTAAACATAGCAGTGTCAGCAGACAAAGCTATTCATTCAGCAATCATCCTCAAAAGATCAAACTTGCTGCACAGTCAAGCAATTTCAATAAATCTAAGCAAGACAAAAATTAAAGGAGTGTCCAAAATTTTAAGAAATTTGGGAGAACGTTGCAGCTCTAACAACTATATATATATATATATTTTTCTTTGTGTTTATTTATTAACCTGTAGCATATGCAGTAGGAATAACCCAATCAAACTACTTTATTACATTTAGCTAAATAAGGAATTAAAACTACACATACTTAGTTTATTTACAAGTATTAACAACTAAAAGAAGTCTAACAAATACTCGAACCCAAGTAGGGTGTTATTAAAATAATTAAATTATAAAGAACAAAACTAAGTTTCAGAGTTTATGTACATCTTTTCAAAGAACTCAAAATAAACCCTATCTGTCATTTAGTAAATAAAACAAATAGAATATGATCATAACTCATGTATAAATGAATGCCCATTTATAAAAAGAACTGTTTCTTTTGAAATTTACAAACAGGATATACCTGTGAAAGTAAATTACAAGGTCGAAACCCTAAAAGCAAATATTATATATACAAATGAATAACATGTAAGTTATAATCCGACTACTTGTACTACTTAATTAATAAACAAGTAAACTAATTATAAATTGTTTACAGTCCATTAAGGACAAGTGAAAGGACAATTATAATATTATAACTGAAAATTTATACCACACACCTGTAACACAAATTAATTTTTTTTTAACTAAGTAATAGAATCTTTTAAAAATAAATTGAAAGATTTATTTACACAAGGTTTCCTACAGGAAAACCCTAGCTCGTAATTATGAGCAAAACGAGTAAATTTATAAATAAACCATGACTGAGTGATAGACTTTAAACATTAATAGAAATATTTTACAAAGTATGTTAAACAGTAAATTAACTTCATTCATAGTTGATTAGGGTTAAACCCTAATTTACACAGAGTGTCAAATAGTAACTCAGTAAACCGAGTTCAAGCTCGAAGATAGAACTGTCTTAACAAAACTATTGATTTACATTAACAAGCCATAAGACTAAACTTTTAAACCAAATACAACACCCAAATTATAGCCAGGACTACCCATCAATGGAGCGAGGGTTTGTACATATAATAAGACCAACATTAACCTATAAAATAAATTTCACAGCAAATGGTGAAGCTGGACAAGTTTCCAAGCTCCGTAGTTCCCCAATCGAATACCCTGTTACAAGTAATGGAAGAACCCATTCTTTGAAAACCAGGGCTTACCAATTTCGGAGCTAAGAGCCATGAAGACAGCTAGCAGCATCGCCATCACTGTTCGCAGAGAGTAGTCATAGGTTCCTTCAAGCGCATAACACGGTGCGTTAGTTTTGTAATTCTTTTCTAAATAAAAAAAAAACCTATTGTAAATATGAATTTTAAGATGGGTAATGCTTTTCGAATTACAAAACTAAATATATACCTACTAAAGAAAATAAATAGTTTATTAATGGGGCTGTCTCCAACAAGCAAGGCGTGAAAACGAAGCTCCAAACCCTACGACGAAGGAAAAGAGCACACTAACAATAGCGAAGCCTCAACTTCACATAAAAGTGACAGGCCACGATAGAAGGGCAAAAGGGAGTTATAGGCAGGTCGTAAACCAAATGTAAAGATAACAACAGACCCTAGTAGAGTAAAAACCCACGGTGGAAAGTTTGGCAACAGGACTGAGCTCAAAGGAACCGCAACATTATAAACCCAGGCATTGGGACAACTGAAACCAAAGTATCACTCGTGGCCGCCATGAGAGCTTGCAGGGCAGCCCAAAGGGCCAACGCAAACTATGGAGGAAGAATAAGCAAAGGGTTAGGGTTGCTTTGGTTTTATATACGACTAATACATGGCCAGGAGAAAATCACGTGGCTTCAATAATACAAACCATGCAGTGGGTTGAATTCAATAGTTCATCTGCAACCAAATAATTTCAATTATTTTCACAATGATTTTGCTAACAAACAATGCATGAAATATAATATACTCATCCCAACGTTAACATAATATCTCTCTCTCTCTCTCTCTCTCTCTCTCTATCTATCTATCTATATATATATATATATGATAACATTGATTAACATTGATTTTGGTGTTGGATAAAACAATAATTTTTGGGACGTTGACCTTATGAAGGTTTGGTAATCATATAACCATTATACAACCCCGAAACCTTGGTTTAAAAACTCTTCGAAACTATTATAATTGTTTATGCTTGTAAATCATCATTGGATATGCTTGGGGATATAAAACAAACCTTTTTGGAGTGGAGGTAATTCATGAAATTATATAGTAATGTCGATATTACAACATGAGTGTTTTGATTAACCATGTTTTATCAATGTTAATCCTAGCAAAGTATAATAACCATTTGTTTTATGAAAAGTCCAAGTTGAATTGTGTAAAACCATCAAACAACTATAGATCTCTATGTTGATATACATTATGGTCTATGCAAGGTTATACTCCTTTAAACCTACAACTCAAGTGGTGATAATTATAAAAGTTGGATAGCATAGTAAAGAATAGAATCATGAATTCTTTACAAGATCATTGATTGTTTTAGACTTGTTTAGAAGCTTTGAACTAACAACAGAATTGTATGATTATAAATATAATAGTATATGCATGTTTCTAATCCTTATAAAACCAACGTTTGATTGGAAATAAACTATAAAGTTAGCTAGTGTGGTAAAAGAATATTTATTGAATTCTTTTACATAGTTAAATTGGGTTTAAACTTTAAAAGTCAATAGTTGTTTCTCAACTTTGCTTTTGTTAAGTAACTTACCAAGATTATTTATTGGTAGGATGATTTTATGATTATAAAAGATATTTGGTGCTTAGCAGAAGATGGAAGGTTGATCATTATAGAAAACATCTACCTTAAAAACTATTATAGACAGTAACTTAATATAAGAAAAGCATTATAGGAATATTAAGAAGTGCAATGGAATAATTCTACTTGAATCTATAAGCAATAGAACCTCTTGAATTGACCTAGATATATGAAGCAAAGGCAAATAGTGTATCGTGTGAAAAGATGCGATTGTTTTTTACACTAATCAAACTTATAATGTCAAGAAGTTTACAGGCTGTAAGTTTCCATGCAGAAGATAAATATCGATTAACTTGATACTCAAGTAATAGTATGATAATGTATAATAACCAATAGTACAATCGGTATAACGTTGCAAGATATGCATATTAAAGTAGAAGTTACTATGCAACTAAGATTACAAGTTTAGAGCCACAATAAGTATCTTTACTGTTGCTATGTTCGATAAAGAGAGGAACTCATTTAATTGAACTTCGTTTATAAGAAAAACTGAAGAAAACAAACTATTTTTACCTCATGGAAGTTGCTTGGAATTTAGCAGCTTATTTACTAAGCTTATTAATTGCAATTAGAAACACTTCTGGACACTTTATGAAATTAAAACATTTACTCATTTGATCATACCTGTAAACCTGTAAGAACCAGTAATTTTTCTGCGTTAGCATAAATGCTAAGTAAGCCTAGGATTCAAAGTTAGATTCCACCTACTTGTCATAAAGAAAACTCATCAGTAAACTGAAATAAAACATTACGCAAGTAAACCTTATTCATGTTACAAAAAGAAAACTGCATAATTAAGTAATTGAGATTTTGTAATACTAATCATTTGACTGTTTCTTTTACTGCTAACCTTTAGCTGTTAGTGGACCGCAGTTTCAACATTTTATGTTATCTCAAAATTTTAAATTTTTGTGAAAATTTGGGGTTTTGAGAGTCACGATCAACCCAGAATCAGAAATAAAACATTCATGGGGTATAGCTGATGCAAGTGGATGCCAACTAATTAGCTAGTGGGTAGTAATTTAATCAAATAATGATTAAATATTTTATCCTAAGTTTGAGTGGGTTTAATATATTCCAACATCCCACACAACTCTTTCCCAATCGAATCACGTTTTGGAGCACTGAGAACAAAATAGGGTTGGCAGGCTCGGCTTTGGCTGACAGCGGCCATGGATCCCCCTGATCCCAAAGGCTTTGATGAAAGTTTCCTCCGAATAGTTGCATATTTTGCACTTTCGTCATCCAATGCTCCCTCCTTCTCTCACTTTGTCAAGCGCTCAGAAGTCCTAAATGTTGAGCTTTCGTCCACTGCCTCTAAGAGGAAGACAATTACCTTATCTAAAAAAGGCTTGATAGGATTGTTCACAGGGTCGTAGACCTCTCTCAGATCCGTATAAGTTTGGATCAATAAAAAATGGAGACCCCTCATCCAAGGGGAAGTGCAGAAAATCTTCTGTGGAAAGGGGTATTTCGTTTTCATCTTTGAAAAAAAGTAGGACCGAGATCTTATTTTTAGGAATGGACCATATTTCATGGGGCCAAGATGGATGTATCTTAACAAATGGTATCTCTCCTTTGATCCTGTAAAAGACATTCCTAAGGTAGTGCATGTATGGGTGAAGCTACCCCATATCCCATTACACTGTTGGAATAATGAGGACTTCCATGCAATAGGGAACACTCGAGGGAAATACATAGACAAATAAAATATAAAAGCCCCAATGTTCACATGTCTAAGGATATGTGTGGAAGTCGATCTGGAGAAAGGGACTCCAGAAGCCATAAATTTATCAATAGACGGATGGAACCATATGCAGACTATGGATTATGAGCAGATACCCTTTAAATTCAAGTACTGTCAAAAATATGGGCACTTTGCCAAGTTTTGTACAAAAAATCCAGACAAATCTAATGTGGAAGAGAGCCGAGAATAAGGATGGAATGTAGCAAGCCAAAAAAAGGGAGCAAGAGCAGCGCCAACGCAGCCATCCACCTCTTCGGTAAGAATGCAACCGGAAACAAGTTTCAAGCTCTAGAAAACGAAGAAATTGAAGTTGTGGAACTCGGTGAGGGAGAAGAAACAAAAATCCCACAGGAGGAGGAATCCGCAAAGGAAATACCTCCTCTTGGGCCAGATGAAATGGGGGATAAGGCCACTCCAGCTCAAACACAATCTGAAACACGACCCAAATCATCAACAAATAATGGAGGTACCAACACTCGGTCAAGGGCAAAGGCAACAAGTGAGGAAACCTTAGAAAACTCCAATGAATAACCAGAACTGCAATCAAAAAAAGGAAGGAGGTCCAATAAAACAGTTAGAGAACAGGAATAAGGAAGGGATAGAGAAACATGAAAGAAGTCCAACCTGGAATTTCTGGTAACAAACCCACAGGCCAATAAATACCTTCTTACCCTTGAAGAAGAGAAAAAGGAAAAGGAAAGGGCTCTACACCAGCATAGGAAACAATGAAGCTGGTCTCTTGGAATTGTCGAGGACTAGGAGGAAACTAGAAGATAGAATTTGTAAAAAGAATAAAATCAATGGAAGCCAACTCCATCCTCCTCATCCAAGAGACAAATAAGACTGCTGATGACAGTCTTTCAACAATGAAATTTTTTTGGCCAAAAGGAAAAGGGAAAGTTGTAAGCGCGATGGGGGCTTCAGGAGGAATTCTCATCTGGTGGGATGAGGACAAATTTTCAATGCGTTCAACAATTGAAAGCAAGAACTGGCTCTTTGTGGAGCTAGTAGACAAGGATAACAAGGAAGTCCTTTGGGTGGGGAACATTTATGGACCTATCATACAAGCTCAGAAAGAAACCTTTTGGAACTCCCTAGAATATCAAATGATAGGGAAAAAACACCCTCCCTATATTATTGCTGGTGATTTCAATGCTACCATATCAACTAAAGAACCTTGGGGAGGCTCTAAAATCAGAGATCCATTTGGTGAAAGGATTGAACACCTAATCTCTCTTTGGGGCTTATCAGACATAAAGCCCAAAAATGATAACTTCACATGGAATAACAAAAGAATTGGACCAGGTCACATTGTTGCTAGACTTGACAGAGTGCTGATTAGCATTCATTTCCCAGAAAGTCCAACCTGGACTTTCTGGTAACAAACCCACAGGCCAATAAATACCTTCTTACCCTTGAAGAAGAGAAAAAGGAAAAGGAAAGGGCTCTACACCAGCATAGGAAACAATGAAGCTGGTCTCTTGGAATTGTCGAGGACTAGGAGGAAACTAGAAGATATAATTTGAAAAAAGAATAAAATCAATGGAAGCCAACTCCATCCTCCTCATCCAAGAGACAAATAAGATTGCTTATGATAGTCTTTCAACAATGAAATTTTTTTGGCCAAAAGGCAAAGGGAAAGCTGTAAGCGCGATGGGGGCTTCAGGAGGCATTCTCATCTGGTGGGATGAGGACAAATTTTCAATGCGTTCAACAATTGAAAGCAAGAACTGGCTCTTTGTGGAGCTAGTAGACAAGTATAATAAGGAAGTCCTCTGGGTGGGGAACATTTATGGACCTATCATACAAGCTCAGAAAGAAACCTTTTGGAACTCCCTAGAATATCAAATGATAGGGAAAAAACACTCTCCCTATATTATTGCTGGTGATTTCAATGCTACCATATCAACTAAAGAACCCCAGGGAGGCTCTAAAATCAGAGATCCATTTGGTGAAAGGATTGAAGACCTAATCTCTCTTTGGGGCTTATTAGACATAAAGCCCAAAAATGGTAACTTCACATGGAATAAAAAAAGAACTGGACCGGGTCACATTGTTGCTAGACTTGACAGAGTGCTGATTAGCACTCATTTCCTAAAGAACTTGGCTATTCCAGAAATAAAGCTTCTCTACTCAATTGTTTCAAACCATAAGCCTATTTGATTGTCCCTCTCTTCCATGGGAAAAATTGGACCTCTCCCCTTTCACTTTAACCATCTCTGGTTGGATACAGAGGGAGTTATGGACATCATCCTCAACGCCTGGAACTACTTTATTCCAGGATCCCCGGCCTACATCTGGGAGCAAAAGGTAAAGAAGGTTAAAATTTCTCTCAAACAATGGGTTGTTAGGCACTATTAGGAGCCCAATATCAGAAAGGTAGAACTCATCAAGTAGATGGAAACATTTCAAGGAAGTATGGAGCAAAGAGAGGTAACTAAGGAATTATTGATACAGGAAATAGAGCTGGAAAAACAATTGCAGTCTACTCTTAGACTGTAACATCCCCAACCCTCCGACTGGCAAAGAGGACGCTACCGATGCTGCTATCTACCCGAGCAAATAGCCCCATGAACATACACATAATAAAAATTGAAATGCTTTGAACTAAAAAATGCATACATTATTACCATATAGTAGAAGAAAAACCATACATTCAAGCATTTAGGATGTTCATTGTAATTCATTATCAAATGTAATTGCAGAGATGAAATAGACAAGAATACTTATCTTATGAGGAAGCTCGTCCCACAACCAGCTATGTCGCTGCAACGTTCCACCCAACCATATGCCAATGTGCTCCTTAATCTCTCAGCAACACTGCCACCCTCAAGCTGGGCATGATTCCCCAATGAATAAGGAAACTAAGCAGGCTCACACATAGCCAAAGATATGTCAAGACTCAGTCAAGCAAACACAATTGGGTTTATCAGACCAAGAGTACACAACAACACATAACCAAGCCAACAAGTTGGGTTTATTAGGTTATCAGGAGATGGAAAAACTTTTTGCTAAGCTAGTGGGCTCGCTGATGAGCTAAGGATGCCTACACCAGAACTAGCTTGACTCCTAAGACTTCCACACACACCCAACACAAGGAATCATTCCCTTCTTTGCTGAATAGTCCCTCAGGCCATGAATTCCGTTCCAGTGCTATTCAGGGGGTGTAGAGAAGAGTTCCAACCCTCTAGCTTTGTCTATGAGGCTCCTGCACAACACTAGGTTTGTCAAGCAGACTCCTTTTCCACTCCTACACAGTCCAAAGACCAATCCACTATGCACACACAACATTTAAACAACCATTCACACCTTTGGGGTTTAAAAGAAAATACCATAGAACAAAAATGAGGTGACAATTTGGGTAATACATAGCTTCAACTGAGCAATTTGATTCTCGAGTCATTCTTGGCCCTATCGTGGCCAAAACTACTCAATAAGAACCCACAGAAACCCAAAATCGTGGGGAACTAGCTGTGATTTCTCAGCTGTGTGAGGAAAGTAAATGTAACTTGTGTGGAGGTGAATCAACATGCCTAGACCCACAACGTGAAGAGAACTACACATAGCAAAATCCTAGAAACAAAATTCACACATAGCAAAATCGTGAGGGAAGGCAGCTCTCCCAGTTCTCTCCATGAGGAAAATCCCAAAACCTGTGCGCGAGGAGAGAAAACAGGTGTCTCTGCATGAGAATGGGTAAAAATGGAAGAATGATGTCTCTTCTTGTCCTGCCCACGTGAGGAGGAACGACTCCCTGGTGGAGTGTGCATGTGGGCAAAGAATGACAGTCCTGCCACACACCACTGCCCATGCAAAACATTTTTACCAGGAAATAACTGCCCCCAACTAACTCCAGAGAATTTAATTTGGTAGTTGACTGATTGATGGGTTCTCCTATTGACATCTGGATTTTCCCTATTGGCCCCAAAGGTTAAATAATTCCCCCTCCTTATCCTTAGGAAAATCATGCCCTTTTCATTATGGTTGCATTGACATAGCTGGTTGTGAGTATTTTTAACTTAAAAGAATGTTTACATGATGCCAAAATTAATATGTGCTTGATAGCACGATATACCTTCGGCAACAATTTCAATCGCTGGAACATAAAACAATTAAATCGATGGTGGGAATTTTTCCTTTAGCTCCACACCACGATTAATTACAATATATACATCATATACATTTTAATGCAAACGAGGTCAAAACCGGGGTGTTACATAGACAGGAGGAGGAAAGCTTGAGGTTGCGGTCTAGAAATCTTTGGTTAATTGGTGGGGATAAAAAAACCAGATTCTTCCAAAATCAATGCAAAGAAAGACAACGTAGGAACACAATTCAGGATCTCAAAAAGGACGATGGAGCAACCACCACCGACTAGACCGAGATCATTAACTAGGTAAGAATTATTTTTGAAAATATTTATAATAATGAAGAGGAAGTCTCCAATGAGTGCATGGCTTAAATGGTAAAAGATATACCCCCTCTCATCAGGGCAGAAGATTTAAAAGTTTTAGAAGCTCCCATCTTTGAAGAGGAGATTAAAAAGGTTGTCTGGTCCCTTCATCCAGATAAAGCCTCCAGGCCAGACGGTTTTCCAATTCATTTTTACAGAATGTGCTGGAATTTTATTAAAAAATATTTGGTTCTCCACATTTATTGGATGTCCAAAGGAAGGATGGGAGGGGATACTAACTCCACCTTCTTAGCTTCAATCCCAAAAGAGCACAACCCCACCGCTATAAAAAATTTCAGGCCTATCTCCCTTTGCAATGCCTCCTATAAGATATTCTCTAAAGTCCTATCTCTGAGGATGAAACTCATCATCCCATCCTTAATCTCTCGAAATCAGGGAGGCTTCATAGCAGGATGTCATATCAGTGACAATATCCTCCTTGTCCAAGAAGTAATACACTCCAGTATGAAAAAGAAGGAGCCTAGAATGGCTATCAAACTTGATTTATAAAATTCCTTCGACATAATAAGACATGACTACATCTTCCTGATTCTGGAAAATTTTCGTTTCCCTCCTATCTTTGTTAAGCAAATCCAATGGAAGTCCCTCTGACTTCATCAAATCCAAAAGAGAGATCAAGCAGGGCTGCCCTCTTTCTCCTTTCCTCTACATATTAGTGGCTGATTCTTTGAGCAGAAGACTCAATAGACTCCTTGAGGAAGGAACGATCCCAGAGCTACCCTTTAAAGCAAGGATTCGTCCCATTAATCACGTTCTCTTTGCTGATGAATCCATCTTGTTGGGGAGTGCATCCACTCAAATAGTCAGGAACTTTATAAAGTCTATGGATCTCTTCCTTCTTTCATCGGGAAGTAAGGTGAACTTGGATAAATGTCAACTGTTCAGGTGGCACAGTAATGTAAATACCCTCAAAGATATCTATCATATTCTTAACATAAAATCCAACCATGACTGGGCACATTTCAGTTACCTGAGAATACCAATCACCAAGAAATATTTCACGGCAGCCATGTGGAGACCAGTAATTCAAAAAATAAAAAATACGATTCTCTTCCTAGGTTCTCGTTGGATCAACATCGTAGGGAAAATCACTCTAATCCAGTCAATCCTTTCTTCTTACCCCATATATATCATCTCTATGATCCTTGCCCCAAAGAAGATCACAAACAATATAAGCATGGAAATAAGAAAGTTTCTTTGGAAGGGAGGTAAAACCTAGAATAAAAAATTTCACCTTGTCAAATGGGATTTCATTAAGGATCCTAAACTAACAGGAGGATTGGGCATCAGAGATCTGGAACACATGAATAAAGCTCTTGGAGCTAAATTGGTATGTATATTGGCTATAGGAAATAGGGAATGGTGGAAAGAGGTTATCATAAAAAAATATATAAGGAATCCATGCTCCACAATTCTCAGCCATCCTTGGGAAGGGCACGACACTTCAATATGGTATCTCTATAAAACCTCTCTTAATTTGATACAAAAATACTTCTATTGGATGCCCGGTAATGGTAAGAAGATCAAAGTTTGGGATGATAGAGTTCTTAGTAACCCGTTGTTATCTTCTCTCCCTTCAATGGAGAACCTTTCCAAATTGGCAATCGATAATGGTTTTCTGACCCCTTTTGATCTATCCACCTAGGATCGGCAAGGAAATTGGAATGGATGGAAAGTGATCCATCTGCATAAAAATTTAAAATATGACGTTGAACACCTGCTACATTTACTCCATGGTATGCTCCCCATCAGCAAAATTTCTAGACTCCATTGGGTGGGGCATCAATGGCATTTACACTGTCAAAGAAGGCTATAAAATGTCGCAAACAAGCACAGTCATTGCATCAAAAAAAATATGGAAAAAGGTTTGGAACCCACATTGTATCCTCAATGCCAATTGTTTTATATGGATGTTAATGCATAACAAACTTCTAACTGCAGATAATATTAGAAGAAGAGGAATAAAAGGCCCCTCCTGATGTGCCCTTTGTAACACAGATATGGAGACCACCTAACATCTATTTCTTCACTACAAAGTCTCCCTTCAAGTTTGGAGGTCCATCATACATCCAGTTTGTGCTCATTTCAAACCCCCAAACTCCCTTGGTCAGCTTTTAATAGCTTGGGAGAGACTCTATACAGGAAATCTCAGGAAAAAACCAAACTTAAAAAGACTTTGGAATGTGATACCAAAAAAATATGCTAGCAGATTTGGTTGGCAAGGAATAGATCAATATTCAAAGAAGAAAAGGTGGTCATAAGCTGGATTGTCTCGAATACTATAGGAATGACAGTAGAAAAAATAGCTACAATAGGTTTGGGATCCCCATATTCAGAGGAGATTCCGGCCCATGATTCCAAGTGGAGTGGAATTTTATTTCAAAGGAGTTCCCCTCAGTCCAAAGGTTTCCACTCCATCCAGCCCTAGGATACTAGGAAAAACTTTACTGACCTTACAATATGGATTAAGGAACAAAAACCTACTCTTTATTTTTTGATGGTGCCTCAAGAGGAAACTCAGGGGAGGTAGGAGTAGGGGGGTCATTCTGGATCCAAGAGGACAAACGATAAAAACCTTTGCATGGGGATTGGGAAACAATACTAATAACGAGGCTGAGTGGTTAGCTCTCTTCCAAGGATTAGAAATGGCAGGCACAAGTTTCATCTCAAGTTTAATGGTATTTGGAGACTCTCATCAGGTAATTCTTAAAATGAAAAATGGCTACCCAATAGGATCAATTAAGTGCAGAAGGATTTTCAACAGAATATCTTAGCTACATCTCCCTGAGAACACCACTTTCTTCCATATTCTAAGAGAAAACAATGCTATAGCAGACTCATTGGAAAACATGGTGGCTTCTCTCCCTCAAGGCTCCATTCTATTAAACGATGAGGCAGCTAGTGTCAAATATATCCCCTAAGTTTAAAAAAGGATCTCTCGTCATCCATCTAGGCCATGCCATGGAGGATCGCTTGAATAATAGGCTCATGTTTTTTATTTTCCTTTGTCTCTTAGGAGCTTTAGCAAAACATTCCAC
Source organism: Pseudotsuga menziesii (assembly GCA_001517045.1). Lineage (NCBI taxonomy): Eukaryota > Viridiplantae > Streptophyta > Pinopsida > Pinales > Pinaceae > Pseudotsuga > Pseudotsuga menziesii. The sequence continues at coordinate 386,167 of LPNX010388719.1, read as the reverse complement.
TCAACTAAATGCCAGTCATCCCAAACAAAATGGTTGTATTCACTCTCAGAGAACTTGCACAGTCCTATGCGCGTAAATTGGCTCCTAACAAATTAGCTTGCATTGTCTTTAACACAGAATTAATTCTCTGACTATACAAGAAGGTTGATTGGCTCCTCAACGACTTAGCTGGCATTGTCTTTAACACATAATTAATTCTCTGGCTATACAAGAAGGATGAAGTTTTTAGAGACTCAATTAAGCTCCTCTTGTGGTCGATTTTCATGGGAAGATATTTGACATTCATCATTGTTGGTGCAAAACAGAAAGTGCATTGATTTGTACTTGAAAGTGTGAATAGTATGCAGAGCCTGAATGTATGTTTATTTGGCGATCGGGTGTATTGGGAATTGAGAGAGTCACATTCCAGAATGCAGATGGAGAGTAAGATAGATCAAAATCATGAGGAAATTAAAAAGTGGGGCAGAGATCTAGGGAGGCCACGTCTAGGGTAACTAAGAATCAACAGAGGCACAGACACCCAGCATACCTAGCCTATTTAGTTCCATATTTTTCTATATAGTTTTAAATAAAGAATTTATTTGAGTATATACTACATCGAGGAATTTTCAGAGTAGAAATCACTCTAGAGCCAATTGGAGGTCTCCACCTCGGCCTTATATTGTTTCCTCTCCTTATCTACTTCTAAATTCTTACAAATTCTCCTCCCGTAACCTTTTCTGAATGGTTGTGTACAACCCATTTAATACACATCTTTTTTAGTATCTGTTAAAAAAAATATATTCAAACATCCCCCTTTAAGTCTGAATTTATGATGGTATGTCAAAAATATAGGTGTAGATAGGGCCCAACAACAAGGCTATGGTTACCCTTTAACAATTATTCATGTCCAAAAAAGATGAGGAAAGAGGCAAAACCACATGGGGAAAATCCTCCCTAAAGAAAGGACAAGGCACAAAATTTGAAATAATATGTCTTCAACATATCTTTATCTTAACTTGAATGAGCTAAATGAACCAATTCTTGGTGAAATACTTGATGAAGAAATCATGAACTCCATGATCATGTGCGAGAGTGTAGAACCTGCAAGAAAGAAGAGGAGAGACTCCCGTTATCTCATCAATTGATGAAGTAGGAGAATTATATGAATGCTTCTTTCTGTTGACAAACTATGATCTGAAAACAAAATATGAAATGGAAAATAGATCTGTGCATACTCCCTCCCAAAGGGTACAAAAATTTAGACAATTTGTTACATAATCAATTCCTTGAATAAGCAAAATTATGATGTGAATCACATGTCAATATTCCAATATGATGTAGCACCTTCCCATATATTATATGAGGCTAATAAAACTCTGTTATATCAGAAACATTATCATATGGAACATAAAATACAAATACTTAAGTGACTCCATGAGGATATAGGGATAGACTAGGAAGACTAGGAGAACTATGAGCAATTGGGGAAAACTGATAGGTGTAAAAATATGAATGATGGATGGAGTTGAGATCTGAAACATAAGTGTTTATAAAAGATCCAAACATGTTTAATATCATTCCAAATATTACTAAGGTCATGGATAACCAACTAGTGAAAGATAGACAAGAATTCAAACATGTAAGATAATTAACACTACATAAGAGACCAATGAGGAATCAACTAGTGAACTTGGGATTTGTATAGTCTTAGCCTTTAATCAGAGGTATGGTAGATGTTATGGATGGTGGTATGATTTTTTTCATGACATGCATATTATCCTACAAACAATATTCTAAATTAGAGATATAAGCTTGTGAGGAAGAGCTGCTCAAAGACAAGTCGGTATCTAGTGAAAAGTCACAATTTTTGGGAGATGAATCTAGTAGACTGAGAGGAGGATTATCAAAGAAAGGATCTGATATTTATGATTCTGATATATCAGATAATAAATATATATCATAGACATGAGAAAATTATTTAACTTTGGCACTCAAATCATAAGTTATATCACCTTGGAACTACACACTATGACAATGTTCCGAGGAATCAACAGACTTCTCTAGCTCATCTGAAACTTCGATCTTGTGCTTCTGAAGAATATGAGACACGATGTCCATATTCTTCTTGAAACACTTCTTCTCTAAATTAAATCCCTTGCTTCAATAAGAAAACTTGGATGTTCTCCCTTTCTTGTTACCCTTCTTTACTAAATCTTCATTAGTAGGCTTCGAACTTTCATCTTCAATTTTTGACTTTGGCTTCTTCACAATTTGCTTCTCTTTTGATTTGAAATTATTGCTTCCTTGAACCATGAGAGCATTATCCTTTCCCTTGCAAAAGAATTAATGATACCCATATGGATCAATTTATCTTTCTCCTTTGTTAGTGAATGAAGAAAATTATTTAAATAAGGCATTTTACACTTAGGAATAACAAGCCTAGTAGCATGAAAAGTATACACAAAACACTGAGTAATCAGGACCCAATTTAGAAAGAATGGAAAGGATTAATTGATCATATTCCTTATCAATCCCACTTGCTTGAGAATTACAACAAGTGGCTTAAACTTGGTTAAGAAACCCTCAAGAGAATCGAAACTTCTTGGACTCAACGAGAATAGCTCAATCTCCAATTGATGCACTCTTAGCTCATCTTGAACTCCAAAGAGAGACTCCAATTGAGTCCACAATTGGTTTGGAGTGGTCAAACCATATATATGAAAGAGTATTCTAGGAGAAATAGAGAGACAAAGAAATCCATAGGCTTCATCCAACCTATTTTTCCCCTATCTTTCTCAATCATAACATTGGGCTCATTCTCCAAAGTTAGAGTAACTCTATATAATCCTTTATTGCGCAATAGAATGCCAATTTTGGATTTCCATTTGTGGTAGTTTAAGGGTGTAAGAATTATATCTGAGGAAGAATCCATATTGCTGAGTTGATTCACTCAAGAATAAACTCTCTGCAACCTACAAAACAAAACTAGGAGAAAATATTGTAATCTAGACAAGCTCTTCTTCAGAGAGAAATAGGAGATTGGAAGCACTCCTCAACTCTATAGAACTTGATAAACCTTTCGCTCTAATACCATGTCAGGGATTTTAATTCCTAGTCTCTGATACCATGTAGAAATAATAGATCCAATTCTATGAGAAAATATGCTAAGAAGAAGCACGGGAAATAGATCTTGATACTAAGATAATTCTCACAAGCATACACATGAAAAATAGAGAGAAGAAAAGAGACTGGATCACATGAATACAAAGATGAGTATTGGAGTGTATCCTTCCATTGAATAATGATGAATAATAGTGTACATAAATAGTACATCCCTCATCATAAAATTGAGTTGTATGGAGACAACTCATTATAAATCTAATAAATGATGACTTACCAAATACGATAAACCCCCATAGGTGGATAAAACACATCCCAAATCAATCAAGGACCTCATGAATTAGAAAAATAATGAGTGAGTTGTCAAGAGTGATGGAAAGGCATGCTAATCCTGGAAAATAGAGAGAAAATCATGGAGGATGGGTTAAAGATACCAGTTTCCTAGTTAACTAGCTTTACCTTATCCAAAGAAAAGATGGATAAAAGCATAATAAGGAAAAATCTCTAGGAAGGAGCAGTTACTAATTCTGGATGTCCATAAAGTGGTCAATATCAACCCATAATCAGAAATAAAGCATTCCTGGGGTATAGATGGCATGTGTTGACTTTAAGGTGCAAGTGGATGCCAACTAATTAGCTAGTGGGTAGGAATTTAATCAAATAATGATTAAATATTTTATCCCAAGTTTGAGTTGGTTTAATATATTCCAACAATAAGTGGATCATATATGGTACCGGGATGTTTTCCAAGTTTAATCTCATTTGAGCTACTTTATTCTTGGTGGAAGCTACTAAGTTCAAAGTGTTCTTAGCATGGTATGTGGCAGTCACTAAAGAAATATGTTTACTGGAATTTCTTTGATAGCTGCATACAACTTTAAATATTTATCAAAGGATTTCTCTCTATCTTTGTTATATTTATCATACAATTCAGCTCTGGATTTAAACTTGTGAGTGGATGTTTGAGGAACTTCTGAAAATTCATATTATTGCATTTCAAAAGATGGTCCCTTGATTTTTACTTGCTTTTTCTTAGTTTCAGTTTTGTCAACTTCATCCAATTACCCCTCAACTTCAATCTTCTGCTTCTTTGATGTCTCTAAACTTCCCTTTTCTTCTTTTGTTTCCATAGCTTCTGAAAAATTCCTTTTAGTTGTTGCTTATGTAGTGATTGCAATGGGAGCAATCACTTATGTGGCTTTCACCACTGCCAATGGATTTTCTTGTTGAGCTTTAACATTCTCCATTGGATCTGAATAATCTGACCAATTTGAGTTTTCAGCCAACCCTTCAACCTCCTGGTGTTCAAAAGGTTTATTCTCATTCACTTTTCCTCTTGTTGAGATCACATGGAGAGGATCATAATTCACTGCAAAAGTTGTTTTGAAAACCATCTCTTTCAGAAAACCCTCCACTACAGGAAGTACAACTTTATTTGTTATAATAAAATGACCAACTACCCATGGGAATTTTATTTTTGAAGCTTTCTTGAAGATGATGAAATGCTCATTTTCCACTATCAATTTATGTGTTATTAGCTCCAAAGTGAATACCCTAGGAGGGAGAAAAGATGACAGCATGTATGGCTCATGAGTAAATCCATACACTCTGATAATAGTATGTTCTTCCAATAGGAACTGGTCTCCTATCCTCCTATTTGGGGAAAACTGTAAAGCTTCCTTCATTTTGGGCAGTACTCTGGGTAGTTTATTTTGAAAGACCACTCTGTAGACATCTACCAACAACAAATTCATATAATTGAAGAAATTTTTACTGATTTCATCTGTGAGAACCATTTCTAGTAACTGCAAATTTTCCTCATTAAAGAATAATAATATTCTGATCAATGAGGGCTGGAATCTGAAGTGTCTGGTGCTATGGAAATTCACTAGCTGAGAGTCAATACTTTCAGCTAAGAATTCATCAAATTTAAGACATGGAGATGGAATATATTGGGACTCAGACTAACTCATTCTAACTCTAAACAACAAACTCATCAAAAACTCAGGAACATGCATGTATGTGTCCAAACCTAAAAATTGACTCATCATTGAAATAATCATTGTTGTGTCATCATTAAACAAGTTTACATCTAAGGGAAATGGCTGGTTATCAAGGGAGATATCTGACCTGAAATATTTTGAAAAGAAGGGATGTTTTTGTTCAATGGTAGCATGTCTAAAAGAATGGATTAGGTTTTCTTTATTGGATTCTTCTCTGTTTTGAGTGAAGGTAGGAGGGATGGTAAGTGAGTCTCGAACAATGAGTGCATTAACATGACATATAATATTTGGACTTAGCTGAAAGTTAAGGGTTTGGTTTGGACAAAAATAATAGAAATGAGACTGGTAGACGTTATGCAAATCAATACCCTGGTCTTTGAAAACATCCAACCTTGTTTTTAACTGGCTAATGGGGTCGGAAGATAAAATGGTGTCAAATATTCCGCCATCCCTATCTTCTAAGACTTCATTATTTTCTGAAATTCCAGGTCTTGAGCCTCTACTTCTCCTCCACTATCCATGTTTAAATACTAAGAGGCAGGAAAAAACATAGCCTACCTAGAAAACTGACAGCTGGATGGGTATCTGTCTAACTTGGATTTTTCCACATAGAATAGTGCTTCTTCTCCCAATGAAAAAAGATAAATAATCTTCAACTACGTGACCTTTACCTTTTATAATATTCTCCATAGTTGTTTTAAGATCAAAGGAGTAGTTTTATTTTTCCACTAGTATAATTCTATGTTAAATTTTATGCACTTATCACAAGAGAATTCTCCTTTATCCATAGATTTAATATACCCTTCTTCTAGACCATGGATCTTGATCACCCATTAACCTTCTCCTTTACCTACTTCGTTTCCCAACATGTTGCTTATCCTTTTTGCAATTTCCCATTGCGGACCCTCCTATCACCGTAGATCTACCAGATCTTTATTTGCCACCATAGATCCTATATCCTACATAATCCTCTTCTTTACTTTCTGCCGTCCATCTAAAGTGTAAAACAATGTGTAATTTCCATCAGCGGGTTATCTAAAATTCATTGATCTCATATGCTTCGAATCCTAATCGTTGATCAATGTAGCCTTTTAACAATTATGCAAACTACAACTAAACATCTAGTCTGCATATTCTCCCAACGGATCCCATTTCCGTCATCCGATCTTAACGATCGTCAATCTCCATTGTTTATTAATGTTGACTTTAAAACATTCCGTTGATCCTCACTCTGAATTTCTTTGCGCATCTTTCGACAACGAAATCCTCTTGCACCGTAGATATTTTACTCTTCAAATATTTGTTGTATTTTTAGGTGGGCCTTTAAACCTTTCCGCTGATTATGAAATTTATTTCTTTCATGCAACTTTTGTTGGTGGATTTATCTTGCGCTGTAGATTTCTTTTACCTTTTCCCTTGACTGTAGATCTAGCTTGTTTTTAAAAATCCTCTGTGGATCATCAATTTCACTTCTACTTGGCATCTTTTGAGAGCGGATTTCATGTTTGTCGTAGATATTTATGCCTGAAGATATAAACCATTGAAACTTTTCAGCCTATACCACAGGCATGAATTTTCATTTTTAGCCTCTTTCCAAAGTTTATCCCATGTTTTTTATAAATAATAAAGGCCTTGGTCATGGCTTTAGCACCTTTCGATCATTTTTATCAAAAAATAGTATACCATACCATTATTTATTCTTAGGACCGCTCATCTCAAATGTTAACCAAAACAATGCTAACACACATGGAAAGGCTCATGCATGGAGAATCAAGTGACTACGTGTAGACAAGCATGAACATTATTGTTGCTGTAGAGGGAACTGTTGGGTCATCGTGTGAAGAAGAAGGGAGGACGTGATAGAGGATAGTGTGAGATGTGTGCTAAATAAATAAAGAAAAACTTGTGCTATTTTTTTTTGGTAATTTGGAAAATATCTATATTTTTTTTTTAAATAAAATTAAATCCATTCAATCCAGGACTGTAATTTCTTGTTTGGAGAATTTACTGTTGTTTGTTTGGGATTATTTTGTTCGTAATATTTTAAACAATGTCTAGCACAAAGTTTGAAATTAAAAAATTTGATGGTAAAAACAAAGTTTGAATTATGGAAATTAAAGATGTGAGATCTTTTAGTTCTGCAAGGGTTACGGAGAGCCTTCGACGAAAAAAAAATAAAACTCTAACTATGAAAGATGATGAATGAGAGGAGTTAAATGCCAAAGCACTAAGCACAATTCGTTTACGTCTTGCAGATGCTGTGTTATTCAACATTGTTGCAGAAAAGTCAGCATTAATCCTATGGAGCAAATTAGAAAGTTTGTATATGACCAAATAATTGACAAACATAATTTACTTGAAGCAACAGTTGTACGGTATGAGAATGAAATAAGGTACGAAGATAGTAGATCATTTGAATTTTTTCAATACTCTTTTTTTTCTTCAGTTGAGTAGTATGGATGTTAAAATTAATGATGAAGATAATGCATTCAATATCTTATGTACTTTACCCGAATCTTCCATTATCCTTAGTGCAACTAATACTTTAGAATTTGACAATGTGGTTGGAGCATTATTGTCTGAGGAATTAAGGAAGAAAACCAGTCTTGATACCTCATCGCCAGAAGATTTGGTTGTTAGAGTTCGATCCAAAGAGAAAGGAGAAAAGTCAAGAGCTGCTTCCAAGTCTAAATCGAAGGGAAGAAAGAGAAAATTAAAATGTTGGTATTGTAACAAGATTGGTAATCTCAAGAAGGAATGTTGGAAGAGACAAGAAACCAAGAAGGATGACTCCAAGTAAGAGGTAAATTCAGTTAAGTCTTCTGATTTAGGTATGATTGATGAGGTTTTGTTTGCTTGTAATATTTATGAATATAATGAAGAATTGTTATTAGATTTTGGTGCTTCGCACCATATCTGTCCTCGTAAAGATTGGTTTGCTTCCTATTAAACAATTAATGATGGAATAGTTCTTTTAGGAGACAATAATTCATGTAAGACTATTTGGGTTGGAAATGTTAAAATTAAAATGTTTGATGGAGTTATAAGAACACTTACAGATGTTAGATATGTACCCGAGTTAAAGAAAAACATAATTTCTTTGGGAGTGTTGGATTCTTGTGGTCATAAGTTTACAGGTTTAAGTGGAACTCTAAAAGTTTCTAAGGGTTCTTTAGTGGTCATGAAAGGCACAAAGAACAGGAAACCTTTACAAACTCATTGGAAGAACTCAAGTTAATGGTATTGTATTAGTATTTGAAGAAGTGTCAGGATCCGCTCAGCTAGGGCATCAACGTCTTGGTCATATGAGTGAAAAAGGAATTTAGGTATTAATGAATTGTAAATTGCTTCCAAATTTGAAAACTCTGGATTTGATGTTTTGTAAACATTGTATATTTGGAAAACAGTGTAGAAAAAAATTCAAATAAGGTAGTCATGTTATAAAGGTGTTCTTGACTACATTCATTCTGATTTGTGGGGTTTGTCTCCTACGATTTCCTATGGGGGAGAAAAATATTATGTATTATTTGTAGATGATTTTTCTAGAAAGGATTGGGTTTATGTCCTAAAAAGAAATTTTGATGTGTTTAACACATTTAAACAAGTTAGAGTTATGGTGGAAAAAAGAACTGGCAGGGCAATCAAGTGTTTAAGGACGGACAATGGAGGTGAATTTACTTCTTTAGATTTTGAAAAATATTGCAAAGATAAAGGGATCGTACGACAAAAAAAAATGTATACACTCCTCGGCAAAACAACGTTGCGGAGCGCATGAACAAGAATCTTCTAGAAAGAGCAAGGAGCATGCTTAGTAATGCTAATTTGGGGCAAGAGTTGTGGGCAGAAGCAGTTTATACAGCCTGCTATCTATTAAATCAATAACCATCAATGGAAATGGATTGTAAAATTCTGGAAGAGGTATGGATTGGTCATTCCTATGATTATTCGAATTTCAAAATATTTGGTTGTGAAGCTTATGCACTTACTCCTAAAAATCAGTGTTCTAAGTTAGACCCTATATCAAAGAAGTGCATTTTTGTTGGATATGATGATGTAACAAAAGGATATAGATTGGGGGATCCTACTGACCACAAAATTGTTAGAGAATTAATCTACCTTACTACCATGGTCTTACACCTAGGAGGCATTTTCATTTGTCTTGTACTTATGTTATATGATCCTACTTAGGTTATACTGATCAATATTGGTCTAATAGGTGATTTTTGGTTCATTAACTCACAGTTGAGGTGCTCCACTTTGATCATCCTGATAGTTGAGGTGCTCTAGTTTGAAGATCCTAACATTGCAGATGCCCTCATTGATTTCATACCACTTTATGTTTGACTAGGGGTGCTAGTGTGTGAATGTGGTTGTTTTGTGGTCTTCTTGGGAATTTATCGGCTCCTAAAGACACTCCCACTCACACATGTGTTAACCCATGCCTAAAATTCCTACATATATGATAAAAAATGCTTCCATACATGTTCACACTTACATCCGTGACTGTTTGGTAAGGTTTGGGAGCCCATTGGTCAACCTAGGGGGGTTTAGGGGTCAAATCCTAGCCTGACACTTGTATGCATCCATATGGCCTCCAAGGGTTCACGGAGTTTCCCCATTGTATTATAAATATGTACCATACACATCTAAAAGATGTACACTAATAGAAAGATTAGTTATTGGCACCATCTGTTTGTATTATGTGTTCTCTTTCGTTGTTCTCTTGCATATTTCGTGAATAAATTAGATAGTGAATATTACTCTATATCTTAGATCTCACTGTGAAGCAATTCTTACATGGTATTTGATATTTGTGGAGCTGCAAATTAAATCTATAGAGTTTTGATTTGTTTTTTAGGGAATTTTTCCAGAAAATATGAGTGTTTGCATTGCAGTTACAATAGCATTTTTTTCACACAGTGCACAAGAAGAATGGATAAGACTCATGTATTACTGACCCCATTCAACTATTTTGAATGGAAGGTCAAAATGGTGATCCAATTGAGGTCAAAAGGCTTGTATAGAGTCACCATGGAGACTGAGACCGAGCCCAAATCTGTTGTGGAGAAAGCTAAGTACTTCAACAGACTTGATGAGGAATTTGGTATACTTTGTCTTAGTACTTTGAGAGATATTCTCTTCCATGTAGGTAGTCTTGATACACCCAATGAATTTTGGCTCAATCTGGAGTCACCATTTGGGAAGACTGATGAGATCAGAGGCCATCAACTAAAAAATGAGCTAATCTCACTGAGTCTAGCTCACTATAAGACAATCCAAGACTTTTTTACCAAGTTTAAAGCATTGGTGCTTCAGCTAAAACAATGTGGCATAGAGAAGAAATACGATCATCTTATCTTGTCTATCCTTTCTAAGCTAGGGCCTGAGTATTCTTTGTTTGTTTTAACATTCCACTCAAGCAAGCTCACAGCTAGAAATTGGAGGATGCCTACGCTAGCAGACTTCATGGAGTCATTGAATCAGGAGAAAGACAAGTTAGTGCAAATGGGTACTACCAAATCCAACAAGGATTGAGCTCTTTCTGCTGGTGTATCAAATCAATCCAAAGGCGAGAAGAAGTCAAATATTTGAAGCAACAAAGAGATAAAGAGAAGAAGCATTCAAGTACAAAAAGCTCCAGTTCAACTGATGAGAGTTCGAGATCCAGGAGGATGAAGAAAAAGAGAGAGAGACACACATTTGGTTATTGCAAATGTTCTCATAATTAAATATATTGCTTCATAAATAATATGGACATCATGACCAATCTCCTTGAGGAGAACAATATTGATCTTCCAGATTTTGCAAGAAGATAGGAGCGCAAGCAAGGAGATGGTAATCCTGTGCATGATTTATGTGCATGGGTGAAAACCATTTCTCATATCTCTGTTTCATATGGATATGTTTCTGTTTTACCTTCTGATATATCAGAATATGAAACCTCCATTCCTTCCTTGGAAGAAACCCCAATCAGTTCACCGAAGCTTCCTCCATAAACTAGTCATTTTTCACTAGTTTTTGATGTGTCTTCTGAAAGATATTTCCCAATCCATTCATATATTTCCCATTCTGATTCTGAAGGTGATATACATGCTTATATACATCCTATTACAGCCATTGACTCATTTCCCCAACCATTTCATGAAAATAATACCCGACAACCCTCAGGTTCACTAGTTGGAAAATCTCAAAATTTCCTAGTTTCCAATGCTATGTCACTTGTGTATGTTTTTTTTATGTCTTGTATGTCATTCATTGGTTGGACATACATGGAATTTGACTTCATGCGACTTCTGTTACATATGTCTAGACTTGATTTTACTACCCATGGTTCAAATCTCAAGTCTCCATACCCTCCAGGTTTGCTCACTTGTCAATGTGATCTAGTTGCTCACTCTTCTCCCACTATGGACCCATTCGATCATGGAGAAACCATACCTATGATATTATCTGCTGTATATGACATATATTATGATATTTTAGAGCCTCATGAGTTTTTTTACAGATTTATGAAGGTGGGTCATCAAATTGGGAAGAATATTCATGGTTTTATTCATGATATGGCAGTTACACATGAGGCAAATTTTGTTGAATCTTTTGATGTTATTTGGGAAAGAGTTTGCAGAGATATCTTTTCTATGATTGATTATGCTTCTAGATAATAGTATGCTTTCATAAAAAATACATTCTTATGATTCTCCTCCATCAGCAAATTATGACCATCAAAGGGAATCTCCATATGATCTTTGTCTACATCACATTGATGCATTAATGCATGATCTTGGCATACACAACATCTTCACCAAGTCCATCACTAAGAAGTTGTTATTTAAGATCATTCAAGTGAATAAGAGGACCCGTTGAAGACATTTTTTTATCATCTCTTTCATTTCCATTCTTGAGGAAGTATTTTCCCCATCAGGTTTTTCCTCTTTCCTCGTTTTACATGGACAAATGAAATTTTTGTTGTAAGAGGTGACTTGAGCCTTAGTTGCCAAGGCCTCAATAAACATTTGGTATAAGTTGTACTAAGTTAGGATTAAGGGGAGTTTTAGAGAATTAATATACCTTAGTACCATGGCCTTACACATAGGAGGAATTTTCATTTGTCATGTACTTATGTTATATGATCCTACTTAGGTTATACTAATCAATATTGGTCTAATAGGTGATTTCTGGCTCATTAACTCACAATTGAGGCACTCCACTTTGATAATGCTGATAGTTGAGGAACTATAGTTTAATCATCCTCACATTCCAAGTGCCCTCATTGATTACATGCCGCTTTATGTTTGACTAGGGGCGCTAGTGTGTGCATGTGGTTGTTTTGTGGTCTTCTTGGGCATTTATTGGCTCCTAGAGACTCTCCTACTCACACATGTGTTCATCCATGCCTATCATTCCTGCATTTATGATCCATCATGCCTCCATACATGTTCACACTTGCATTCTTGACTGTTTGGTAAGGTTTGGGATCCTATTGGTCAACCTAGGGGGGTTTAGGGGTCAAATCCTAGCCTGAAACTTGTATGCATCCAAATGGCCTCCAAGGGCTCACAAATTTTCCCCATTGTATTATAAATGTGTACCATACACATCTAAAATATGTACATTAATATAAATATCAGTTATTGGCACCATCTGTGTGTGTTACTTATTCTCTTTTGTTGTTCTCTTGCATATTTTGTTAATAAATTAGATAGTGAATATTGATCTAGCTCCTAGATCTCACTGTGAAGCAATTCTCACAAAAAATTTCATTAGAAGAGATTTCATTTTTTATGAATATTCTTTGATTAAATCCAAAAATGTAAGAGTTGATGTGGAACAGGAACAGGTAATATCAAAACAACTAGTTGAATTGGAGAACCAATCTTCTCATGACTCAAATAAAATATAAGAAGTTTTTGGTGAGAGAAAATTCATAGAAGATGGAGAAATTCAAGAAAATGTGGAAATCCCACAACCTACCATGAAGATCATTAAGGGAGAGAAATCCTCCTAAGAGGTATATCGATTTTGTTTCATTTGTTTTATTTACTGATGATGGAGAAACTTCTTGTTTTCAGGAAGCCATTGATTTTGTTAACAATTCTAAGTGGAAGATGGAAATGAAAGAAAAAATGGATTCTCTAGATAAAAATAAGACATGGGAATTGGTTGAACTCCCCAAAGATAGAAAAATGGTTGGATGTAAGTGGGTCTTCAAATTGAAGAAAGGATTTGATGGTAAGATTGAAATATGCAAATCCAGATTGGTTGCAAAATGGTACTCTCAAATGGAATGTATTGACTATCATGAAATTTTTTCACCAATTGTCAAGCTTGTATCTATTCGTATTGTGTTAGCACTAGTTGCATTGCTTTATTTGGAGTTAGAACAACTAGATGTTAAAACAACTTTCTTACATGGAGTTTTAGAAGATGGGATTTATATGGAACAACCAGAAGGTTTTGTGCAACATCAGAAAGGTAGTTTAGTTTGCAAGCTCAATAAATCATTGTATGGTTTGAAATAGTTTCCTAGGAAATGGTACAAGAAGTTTGATTCTTTCATGGTGATCCAAATTTATACTAGAAGTGAATATGATCATTGTTTATACTTCAAAAGGTTGAATGACATATTCATTATCTAAATATTGTATGTTGATGATATGCTCATTGTGAGCAAAATCATGGATGAGATTAATAGGTTAAAGGCTCATATGGCTAGGACTTTTAATATGAAGGATCTTGGAGCAGCAAAACAAATCTTGGGTATTGAAATACATAGAGACAAAATAAATGGTAAGCTTAGTTTTTCACAAGAAAAGTATGTTGAGAAAATACTTGTAATATTTGAAATGAATAAGGCAAAGCCTGTGGATGTTTCTTTGGATTCCCATTTTAATATTTCTCCAGGTTTATGTCCTAGTAGTGTTGAAGAAAAGGATTATATATCTCATTTACCATATGCCAATACAATAGGATGTTTAATGTATGCAATGGTGTGTACTAGACCTAATATTTCACATGCAGTAGGTGTCGTTAGTAAGTACATGGCAAATCCAGGAAAAGAACATTGAAATGCACTAAAATGGATACTTCAGTACCTAAGAGGCACAAGTGATTATTGTATCACATTTAATAATAAAAATGATTATGTATGCATTTTTGTTGATTCATATTTCGTAGGTTATTTGGACAAGAAAAAGTCTACTTCAGGTTATGTCTTTACTCTTGCATGTGGAGATATAATTTAGATGTTAGATTTCAGGAAACAATTGCTTTATCCACTACAGAGGTTTAACACATTGTTGCCTCACATGCTTGCAAAGAGGCAATTTGGCTTAGAGGTTTGCTTAGAGAAATTGGATGGTTGTAGAAAAGTGTGCATGTCTTATGTGATAGTCAAAGTGCCATAAATTTGGATAGAAATCATGTTTATCATAGTAAGACTAAACATATTTATGTAAAATATAATTTTGTAAGACAAGCCATTAGTCAAGATGGAGTAGATTTGAAAAAAGGTTCATACTCAAGAAACTTGTGTAGATATGTTCACAAAACTAGTATTGTTAGAGAAGTTACGATGGTGTGTAGCTTCTCTTGGTTTGAGAAAAAAGTGATAAATAGTCTTGGGAAAAGTATTAGTATTTTTTTTTGTCAAGGTGGAGATTGTTAAATGACAATTAAACTAATGTGTTTATGGGAAGTTTCTCATAATGGGTGTTTACGGGAAGTTTCTCATAACGGGCATAGCCAACAACGGTTTACTCATGTAACTTCTTACATGAAGTATATAGTGCATGGTTGGGTTACATAATGTAATCGGTAGTCTAAGAGGCTAAGGACCATCATGTAATCTCTCTTTATTCATTAATAAGCTTCAATACTTTGTCTACGTGGATGTTTCCCCTTATGGGGTTTTACCACATTAGTTCTGGTGTTTTAATGATGTTTTTGATGTGTAATTTGTGTAATTATACTTCGAGACTCTAACATTGCCCCCCCCCTATTTAATCACATGACCCAAATTGAGATTCAGAATACAATAAGAGATAAGAGAAAAGTACAATATTTATGGAAAATAAATGTAACAAAGAAGGTGAAAATGTTGATTGTACTCGAACAAAGGGTAATGCAATCCTAGTTGGTATATTTTAGAAAATGGGGACAACACATTAGTTTTTCAATCTATAACCTTGAGCCAGGTAATTCATTTTGTTATAAAACTTAAATACAAATATAAGAAGAAAAAGTTTCAGTTTAACCTCCAAATTCTTGTTAAAATAAGTCTTTTGATTGAGGCATTCAGAGCCTTGTCCTGCTTAAGGTATTCTTTCTCAAGACCTTAGGTTAACCTACTCTGAGTTGAAGTACCAACCAGAATGCATTTGGTACTTCAAATAGTAACTCATGCTTGCTTATCAAAGGAAATATGACTGCATATATAAAGTGAAATTTCATTGTCATGGTTTCATCTTACTATTAATGTTACAGGGAGGTGAAACATAGTACAAAGGAAAGTGGCTTTAGGCATCACATATGAAAGCAACTTCCAAAATGAATACAAAAAATACACCAAAAATAAGTTTTAAAATGTGCCACTAAGACTCTTATCACAATCATATGAATATTTATATGGGAGAAAAGCAATAAAACCTATTACAAATCATCAACATAAAATGTGTAGAAATGTAGGATGTCATCGAACAAGGTACATAGTTAAAATGCATTATACGTTATCAACATCAAAGCAAGATCTGACACTAATGTCTATTTCCAATTTTATGAAGAAAAATTAAAGCAACGCATGATAGAAGGAATGA
This sequence comes from Pseudotsuga menziesii, assembly GCA_001517045.1. Lineage (NCBI taxonomy): Eukaryota > Viridiplantae > Streptophyta > Pinopsida > Pinales > Pinaceae > Pseudotsuga > Pseudotsuga menziesii. Next base: position 370,251 of record LPNX010388719.1, on the reverse strand, counting down.
GCAAGCTGCAAAGTCTGAATAGACATGGGGTAGATCAAGAGGATTGAGGGCTCAGTTTGGTGTGGGAATGATCCTTTCTTTAGGATGTTGCATACATGTCATGCCAAAATTAGTCACCTATATTTATGTAGCAATGGTATTGTAGTTGACTAGGGTGCAAAGTAACTACTAAATTGATCTTAGGTCAATCAATGTAAGATATGCAACACAAAATATTTCAGACAACCTCACTAGTCAAAACCATAAAAAAAAGAAGGAATACCAAAGCAGCCTGCAATTACAAAAACTATTTCACATTATTTCACACAACCTCATTAGCCAAAACCATAACAAAGAGAAGGAATGCCAAAACAAGATGCAAAATTGCAAACAAGTCTCAGTTGACGACATAAAAGAGGGCTAGTTCATTTCATAAAATAGAAACATGCAACCATCTTCTCCTGTTTCAAATAGCCTGCCTAGTGCATTGTTACCAAATTCACCCTTGAACTTCATCCATTGCAATTCACTTCCTATTGCTAAATCCCACTAGGTGCATTTCAGCATTATGTTTAAAGAGGCTGTTATTTATTGTTAAATATGTCACAACTCTAGTGTCAAATAATTTTTACAATATCATGCAGTGATCTATTGGCCTATTGGTGTGTCCCTTCCTTGCATATTCCATCCATGAGAATAGCATATGAAATCATACTAGGGACATGATCGCTATCTGTAATCTTAAATAACTTTATTTCCTTCTTGAGATTGCCAATGTTGCAAAATCCATTCATCAATGTGTTGCATGTAACAACATCAGGGTTCAAACCCTTCTTTGACATCGCATAAAAGAATTGTAGAGCTTTGTATCCTGCCATGCTTGCATAACCCATTTATTAATGTATTATTGCGCCGAGAGGTGCTCTACAGCCCAGTATGAGGGAGATGTTGTAACGTTTGTCGATATCGATCACGGGGACTTCTCTTAGTGAATAGCACGTGCGATCGTGGGATATTAAAGTATACCCTTAATTTCAAGAGATATTGACCCAAACTCTTTTTGTTGAAACCCCCTCCCATTATTTAAAACCTCTCCCCCACCCCTTTTTATACCTCAATCCTTATAAACCAGCCTACCCACCCCCACCTTAAACCCCTCATCCCCCCAATACCTGTAATATATTGGTTCAATTTTTTATAATTTTAAAACCCACAATATGAACTAACGTGATAGGATATTGGCCAACAAGTGAATCCCCCGTGACCTGCAATATATTGGTTTGATTTTTTATAATTTTAAAACCCACAATATGAACTAACGTGATAGGATATTGGTAAACAAGTGAAGCCCCCATGTGTCAATATTAGATGTTGTAACATTTGTTACTAACAAAATAATAAAAAAATGCTGGCCACAAAAACAACATAATTTGGGGCAGATGTTGTAATCTTCCTACCTAACAAAACAATGAAAAATAAAAAATTTAATTATCCTCCAAAAAAAATGTCAGTCAGAAAAACAACACAATATGGGGGAGATGTTGTAATGTTCCTACCTAACAAAATAATAAAAAATAAAAAATTGAATTATCGGCAAAAGTATTGTTGGCAAGGCCTCCTAAACAACTTATGGTTTTATTGTACATGGTTTAGGAGGGGCTTGCAAATGGTTTTAAAACCATGTGCAAGGCCTCCTAAAAAAGCCATGGTTTTATTGTATATGGTTTAGGAGGGCCTTGCAAATGATTTTAAGACCATGTGCAAGGCCTTCTAAACAACCCATCGTTTTAGTAGGGCCTTGCACATAGTTTTAAAACCATTTATGGGGGAGATGTTGTAATGTTCGTTCCTAATAAAATAAAAAATAATAAAAAAAGTATTATGTCATCCATAAATAATATTAAATATTAATAATAAAAATATTATATGTCCATCTTAAATAAAAATATGTGTCTTTTGGTTTGAATCAAATCAATGGGTATATATAGGACACACCAAAGCTGATCGCTCCTTGAGTGGAATACGTAACAAGAGGTTTGCACCTGGAGGGATTTGATCCCTCTCGACGCTTGATATATAAAGCCTAGGATTTGGATATATTCTAGTAGCTAACTAGGTCAGGATTACAACCTTCCTCCAGAAACTCTTGAAAGAGTGCCCTAGCCTTCTCTAAATTACCCACCCTGCAAAACCCATTCATAAGTGTATTGTATGTGATTTCATTAGGTTTATGGCCCGTTTTCCCCAAAACATCCAACAATTGTAGAGCTTCTTGAAGCTTTCCTTCTTTGCTAAGGCCATCAATAAGACAATTGTATGTGATAACATTCAGATTGTAACCCTTGTCTAGCATTTCATGAAGTATTTTTTTGGCCTCCTACCATTTCCTTTGCTTTTGCTTATAGAGACCATCAATAACCCCATTATAAGTGATGTTATTAGGGAATATGTTTTTTCTAGGCATTTCATGGAGGATCTACATAGCCTCTTCCATGTAGAAGCCATCACGTGACAACATTTGGGTATACATTTTTGCCGGCCATTTCATGGAGGATCTCCATAGCCTCTTTCAGATTCCCTTCCTTACAAAAGCCATCAATAAGCCCATTGTATGTGACAACATTATGGTATATTTTTTTCCGGACATTTCATGGAGGAGATCCATAGCCTCTTCCAGGTTCCCTTCCTTACAGAAGCCATCAATAAGCCCAATGAGCATTCAGGTAGATGTCTTTTCCAGCCATTTCATGGAGGATCTCCATAGCCTCTTCCAGCTTCCCTTCCTTACAAAAGCCATCAATAAGCCCGCTATACGTGACAAACATCCGAGCATATATGTTTTTGCTCGAAATTTCATGGAGGATCTTTATGGCCTCTTCCAACTTGCTTTTCTTACATAAACCGTCAATAATACTATTGTCACGTCATGCTGAGCATTTCATAAAATATCTTCCTAGCCTCGTCCAATTTTCCTGGCTTGCATAGACCATCAACCAGGGCATTAAACGTAAAAACATCAGGGTTACACCCTTCTGTTGACATTTGACCCAGTAATTCCATTTCCTCTTGGAGCTTACCTTCTTTGCATGGTAAATCCATGAGAATGGTGAATGTTATTGTGTCAGGCTTATGACCCTTTTGCATCATAACAACTAAATATCCAAATGCCTCGTCGGTTTTTCCTTTCTTGCAGAACCCATGTATTAGGGTATTGTATGTAAGCCCATGTATTAGAGTATTGTATGTAAAAGGATTAGGAGACTGTGGCTTACTCACCATTTAATTGAAGAGTTTGAGAGCATCGTCCAGCCTTCCAACCCTTCAAAGCCCTTTGGTGAGGGTAGTAAACATCACAACATTTGGAACGTATCTGTGTGCTTCCATTCCTTCATATACTTTAAATGCATAATCCATTCTACCTGTTTTACAGTGACAATTTATGATAATGCTCTAAGTAGTCAGATCTGGAATAATGTCTGCTCCAATCATAAGTCTGTAAGTAGACAATGTTGATTCACGTTGATTCCGGTGGACTAGGATACTTAACAAAAGATTGCAGGTGGTGAGAGTGGGGATGTATCTAGATTTAGATGAAAGCAGATGCTTAAATGACTCAACTACTTCTTGAAGCCTGTTAGTGTGACATAACGTTTCAATGCGTGCATCAGCAGCAGCCGCATTGAAAGTGTGAAAGGAGCGTTGAGCAACTAAAAGAATTGTCCCCCTCACAGACGCCGCCATTGCCATTGTGTGACCAGAAATTGATTCAGGAAACACTCCCTCCTTTGAAACCCGAATACATGTTTTACATGTTTTATGATCTATCGGCCTTTACCATAACTCTTGCATAATGACAATGATGCTTAGGGTTTTAATCCCTAGGTCCGTCAGGGGGCGAAGGTAGCTAATTATTAGACTTTAAGAGCCCGGCGAGGCCCCTTGGGTTGGGACCAGGATTTCTACCTCTGAAAACAAATGGAAATGGTGATCGCTCTTATATCCATCAAATTATCTTATTTTCATTCGTAAAAGGGACAAGGATTCATTCTGAATATTTTGTTTTAAATATTCCTTCTTAATAATTTCAGTTGTACTATGAGTGTTATAAGAATTTAGAATACTATGGGCAATGAGTGATTGGATTACGTGGTGGGACTTTTAGATTGTGGCTTTTCTTTCTAGTAAGGATGCTAGATTGGTATTTTTCATAAAATGCATGAAGTCATTAAGGATGATTTCAAATATGTATCATTACTACTATATGATAGCATCTATAATGAGGAGATGCAATCTTATGATGCTAAACTTCATAACATTTTGAAAGTTGATGAGGTTATATGGAAAAGTTGGGGTTAAATGGTGAACTCAAGTCTATTAGTTTAATAGGTGATAGGTTGACAAATTTCTTTTTCCAAGGCCCTTGTTACAAAAGCGTATGGAGAGAAAATGAGTGTGTTGGTTGAAACAGTGGTTGGTCATCTCTTTAGCAAGGAAAAAATTGAAGAGGGGTTTTTCCACCATTTTAAAATGGTGTTTTAGTCTCATGGATCTAAGAAGAATGCGAGATGGACATGCAAAAGTCATTGGATGTGGTGTCTCAATCCTTATTAAAGGAACACATAAGAGCATGTGATTAAGCACTATGTCTAAATGAGCTGAAAACAACATGATTCAAAATGGTTAATAACAAGTCCCTTAGAATGGATGGGTTAACATAAGCCCGTTCTAAAAGCAATGGAGGAATTTGTTGTGTTGGATCATCTCCAAGGGTACAAAGAATTGTTTAAGAAACAATAATTGGGAGCAAGTATCAATGAAGCCCTTTTCGAGTTCACGTAAAAACTACTGAGCTTGAGAATATAACATTAGCAAAGATTTGTTGTTTATTAAGTGTATGATAATGTAGATTAACCTTTAATCTTGATCATGCTTAAAACTTTTAGTAATACAATACATTGCTCTGGATTACAAGTGGATGGCTTCGATACTTGTGGACCTAGACATCTCTAAGGGGTTACCTGTAGAGGTTTAAATTATCTTGGGGGATAAGGTATTTTTACAAAGACTTGACTACAAAGGTGTGCCTTTCAAATGTTATTTATGCTGGAAGACCCGACACCTGAGTAGGAAATGCCCGAAGGCTAGGGTTGGTGTTTATAAACCTATAGGTTTAGTAAATCTGAGTGACATCTTTCTGAGGGTATTAGATTCACCTTCTGAAAGGAATCCTCCATTGGGAACCTATCATGGATAGGTTGGACATCCTTCTTCTTTGGAAGGTATGTATACATTACAAACCACTTTGTGTTATGATCAAATCACCTATGATGACATTACTTATATTAAATCGGTTGAACTTTCTGTGATTAATAAACTGAATGAGAGTACTGCTCTTCTGGTTGAATAACCTTCCATTTTTTTATCCTCCCAGGGTCTGGTCGGTATGGGCTCATTGAGTCCTTCTAACCCCTTCCCACCAATTGTTACTATGGGTGATTATGATAATAACTATCTTGATAGGGATTCAGGGTCCATCACTGACATTTTTTCCCCTCTTGCCATTGATCACCCTCGGGTATTGAGACCACCCTCTGGGATTAGCCAGGATGAGTTGAATACTTCTGAGTTATTTGCCTCTTCGGGTCAGGACAGTTTCCCTCCCTTACAACACACTATTGTTCACGGGTCTTCCTCTTCAAATAAATCTTCCTTCTCACATTCTTTTAGGGATGTGGAAATGTGCACCCCCCTTCTAGTTTACTCTAATAGACCCTCTACCTGTCCAACCACCTTTCCTTTGAATTCCCCATGCTTTCTAAGAATAAAAGAAAAGGTCAGGTTCGGGGGTCTCCACCTCTACCTAATTCCTCATATTACATATCTATGTATGAGAGCATTGATTCTGCTACTCCTTTTGTGACTTCCCCATATTTGATTCCCAAGATCCTTAGAGCATCAAATCCACCTCCTAAGGTTCCTTGATGATCATACTATCTTACAACATTAGGGGACTTGGGGGGGGGGCATAAATCTTGATCCCTCAAACATATTTTTACTTATATCAAAGATAATATTATTCTTATTCAATAAACCATTGCTCCTGCCTCTAAATCCTATGAATAATCCCTAAAACTCTTCCTGGGATGGGAAGTTTCTGCCATTGACGCGGATGGGTCATTTGGGGGGATACTATCCATTTGGAATCCACTAAAGGATAAAATGGCGTCCTTTAAATATCCCGTAGGAATGTTATTGGTGAGGTATTTTATGGGTTTAAAAGGTGAGCCCTACCTCCTTAACTGTTATGGCTTGTATAGTGGGTATAAATCGTTCTCGTATTTGGTGGTGGACTGTGTCATTCTGAAATCTCCCAATTTGATTGTTGCGGTAGATTTGAATTTGGCCCTGAGAGCTGTTGAAGTTTGGGGAGAATCCGCTAGAAGTGATTTGCTTGCAGAGTACTTCTTGAAATTGTTAGAATACCACTCACTGGTAGATGTTACCCCTGCTATCCTTAGACCTACCAGGAAAAATGGACGTATGGTAATGTGGTTGTGGGAAAAAGACAGGACTAATTTTTTATGAAAGAATATACGGTGGGGAAATTTCAGCATTATAGGTCTTGGATAGAACCTTCATTCCTTTTAGATCATGATCTAATTCTTCTCCAATGGGATGGGGAGTAGAAGTGTGGTAGACTTTCGTCTAAATTCAATCATAACTGGATCAAAGATGATGGATTTCTTCTGATGGTATGTACATTTTGGAAAGAATTTTTCCCTCTAGAGTCTTTGAATGATATGGACTGTTTCTGCTGTAAAATTAAAGCCCTTACAAAATTGTAAAGTCTTGGATCAAGGCTAAAGAGTTCCAAAAGAATTTGGAACTCTCGAGGATTGAGGTTGTATTGAAATAAGTATATGGTAAAAAAAAATTGAACACTTTCACTCCCGAGGAAAAGGTCGAGTTTATCAGATTGGAATAAATGAAAGCACAAAGTTTAAATAGTGTTGAAGAGGGATGGTGCCTAAAGAGAAGGTCCATCTAGATTTCTGAGGCAGACTAAAATTCTAAATTCTTTCAACATTTTTCTAATGGAAGAAAGATGGTAAATGATATTTGGGACCTTCAACATCCCTCTGGAAATTGGGTCTCTTCACAATTTGAATTGGAACTCTTAGTTGTAAATCATTTATCCTCGTTACTTATAGATACCGAGCATTCAAATATCTTACATCAGTTGGATTTGGTGAAGTTTTTCCTTTTTTCTTCACAAATGAAGATGGTGACCATATTAGAAACCATGTGGCCTTGTTTGAAATTGAGGTGGCATTAAAAAAAATGGCCAAGCAAAATTAAGCCTTGGGCATGACGGGTGGGGTGCGGAATTTTACTTGTTCTTTTTTAATCTGGTGGGAGAAGAGTGACTTCTAATGATAGAAAAATCATGTATTCATGGTGTGGTGACTGGATAAATAAACTCCACATTTATTACACTTATTCCTAAGGTGGAAAAACCTAAGACATTCTTTAGTTTTTGTCCTATATCACTGTGTAACTTGGCTTGTAAGGTCATTACAAAATTTTTGGCAAATCAGATCATAACTTTTTTGGATATTTTTATATCCCTGGAACAATTGGCTTCATTCCGGGTCGATAGCTCACTGACTCCATTGGCATTAGTTAGGAGTTTTTACATACTATTCAAGCTAAAAAAATAAATGCCCTAGTTCCCAAATTTGATCTTAATAAATCTTATGATAAGGTTAACTGGGATTTGGTGATATTGATTCTACTCTATATTTCTCTTCCATTGTTGGTTGTGAATTGGATAATGGCATGTATCTCTACTGCAAATATGGTAGTTCTCATTAATGGTACCCCCTCAAACGTTTTCTATATATCTAGGGGTTAGCAACAAGGTTTCCCTTTGTCACCTATCTCATTTCTTCTCATCATTGAAGGCCTCATCTTGATGATAGATGTTTTTAAAAAACATGGGAAAATTGATGGTATAAAACTTTCTAAAACTCTAATGCTTACACACTTGATCTTTGCTGATGATGTTTTTATTTTTGGTACAGGAGAAAAATCCACTTGGGAATGTTTTCATAATATTTTATCACCTTTATGCATGGCAATTGGGATGGAAATCAGCCGAGAGAAATTAATATTCTATTATGGATTAGTTGTTGATGATCTAGGGGAGGATCTGGTATATTTTCTACCCTACAAGAAAGAATCTCTTGTGGATGGATTTAAATATTTAGGGTACAATCTTAAACCAAATAATTATAAAATAAGGGACTGACACTCGCTGATAAAAAATATTGAAAGGAGGATCAATATCTTGTCTTACAAATTCTTATCTCTTGGTGGATGTATGACTTTGGTAAAGTCGATATTATCTGTTATGCATGTATACTGGTTTTCATTAGCTTTAATTACCCAGTCCATTATACATGGAATTAGGAAGAGGATCTTCAATTTCTTATGGTTGGGTGCTTTTGAACCTTTAACTATCATTTAGTTTCCTGGGATAGTTTGTCCATACCCAAGGAGATGGGGGGTTAGGACATAAAAAAAATTAGATACGTTCAATTCTTCCCTTGTCATGAAGAGTTGTTGGAGTGAAATATCAGGTGATGGTTTATGCTAGAAAGTTATTAGTCTAAAATACCTTAAGGGGTGGGTGCTACATCATTGGTTTAGAGATGCACCTCGATCCTGGAAGGGTTCATCATTTTTCTAGAAGGGATTCATAAAGGTATTTCCCTAGATAAAACAACATTTATCCAAGAAGGTGGGAAATATGACATGCATAAATGTTGGGTCTAGACATATTGTGGGGTGCGGTATTCATTATATGCTCAGTTCATAACTTATTGACTTCCTTGCTAAGAAGGGAAATTTTACCTTACACCTCGGATGGATTTTATGCTATTGGTCTGTACTAACTGCAAACCTCAGATATGGGTTTATATGGGACTTTGAGATTGGAATGGTATATTTATACCTCTAATATTTATAGTGTTGGTATTAGATTGATTTCGGTGACAGATTCTTTGGTCTCATATTGGCAGAAATCAAAGGAAAATTAACTGCTAAATTGGCATATGAATTCTTGGCCTAGAAACATTGTTAGATTAGCCAAGCTTGGCGGTCCCTCAAGTTATGGCAGCGACATATACCTATTAAACTTAAATGATTTTCTTGGTTATGCATGGGGAAAAATATTCTCCCTTAGGGGAACCTACATAAGCGGGGGTGGCATGGACCTGGACTGTGCTTTTTACGCTGTGAGGATTATGAAACTGTTGAACACCTTTTCACCTTATGCTCATTCAGTCCTAGAGGTTGGCAGTATATTTGCTCGATTTTCTAGATTGAATATTTTTGGGATCTTGGATCTGTTAACTCAAAAAATCCCTCACTCAACTCGACATGGCCTACACCACCCAAGGACACCCATGCACAACCCTCATTTAACCCCATATGACCCCCACACCCTCAAGAAGGCTTAAAAATAGGGAAAAGGGCTTAAAAACCCCTAAAAAGAGCATAAATAGCTCTCATAGGGGCTAAACCCCCTCAAAGCAGCCTAAAACCCTAAAAGGAGCTAAAGATTGATTGAAAGGGGCTAAAAGTCCAAAAAAGGGGCTAAAGCCCTGACCAGGGGCTTAGAACCCTAAAGAAGCTATAAATAGAGGGGTGGGCGTCAGTCTCAAAACATTCCTCCCTTGCATACTATTATGTTGCCTGAGTGGATGCCTTGAGACCATTTTCCTCTCAAGCCACCCACACTCCCTCTCATCCATTTTCCCTTTGAGCCATAGCTCCCCCATTGTCAAGAGAGAGGTGCTTCTCCAAGATAGGGCATGGTGGCCCATTTCCACCAAGAGGTGTAATATTTTGTTTAATTTCATTTCATTTTAGTTTTTGTCTAACTCAATTTGCTTGTAGGTTCATTTCATGTTCTAACAAGTGTATGCAGGGTTCTGGAGTCTAACCTTGTGTGCAGGGTTTCCATCTCTTTCCTTTCTATTATTTGTTTCATTCCAGTTCTATTTTTTCTTGCATTACCATCGGGAACCCTACCCTTTTGTCCTATAGACGGAAGGTAGCCATTCCTGCCCTGTAGCAAGGGAGAAATCCTTGCTACAGGCTCTATTTGGAAAAATATTCAAGATTGGTAGCGGGAGGTTAGTAATTACAAGTGTCTTTTTATTTTTGTATGGTGGCATATTTGGTTGTTGTGGAATTTGGTTATATTTCATGGCAAGACACCAGACTTACAATCCTATGTGATCAAGGTTATCAGGAAGTTCATGGAGTATTGTGCGATGCCTATTCAATCCAAACCTCGTGTTTTGGTTGGTCCCACTATTCTAGAGGGGTATGTGTGTGTATTTTTTGATGGGGATGCACAAAGAAGTGATAGGGGTTGTGGTGATTTTTTGCATATCAATGAAGACCATTATTTTCATCTTTGGAAGAGTCTTGGTCTGTCAACAAACACTAAGTCAAAGTTACTAGATTTATGGATCCTTATTTGTTTCGCTTGTCATAATGGAATTGTATCGATTCATATATTTGGTCACTCTTCAATGATTGTTAATTGGTGTAGAGGATTGTCAAAACTTGGAGTTCTTGACCTAGCACATTGGGTTTTCATAACAGAAGAGTTGATTTCGTATTTTGGTCACATTCGTTTTCAACACATCCATAGGGAATATAATGAGAAGGCGGATTCACTATCCAAGAGAGCACTGCATTGCGAACAAGGATATTTACAGTTTTAGGAATTCATTGAAGATGTATGTGTCCAGGAAGGGAGGTTGTACATCTACTAAACTTGTTGGTGTAGTTTTTGGTTTCACAAATTTGATACCATATTGATCACTACGTATACCTAACGATGATTTCTTACATATATTGGAATCCTATATGTTGTACTAAATGTTTTTGGTTAGTTGTTTTTTGTATTGACTTGATACATTTCATAAATGTATCAGTCCTCCTTTGAAGCGATGTACTTTGTTGTTACCAAAATCTTTGTTTCTTGATGATGGTTATGAACTTATGCCAGAAACTCTACGGTTACATTCTCTATATTAGATATGTAACAACCATATGCTTTATATGCCTATATATAATTTTCTTTGGTTCTAATTATGAATAGCAAGAAAAGTTGGTATTTTTCAAGAGAAAAATAAGGATGCCTCCGAAGAATATTATGAATTATAACAATCACAAGAAGTGAACCTCATGGATGTGTTGAAAGTGACAACCTATTCAATTTCTTTGAAAATGTTGTAACTTCAAATCAAAGTGGGGGTTGAGAAATTTTGTTTGAAAATGATAAGCCCTTAAATTGTTTTAATCTTGGAGGCTGACATAGTGAGACTAAAGCACCAATGGTAGGTCCTACCTTATCATACCTAAAGGATTATTAAGTATTTTTGGTTTTTAACTTTGGGAACTTTGATCTTTATGTTTATATTTTCAAACATAACCATGATCTATCATCTAGGTATAATATGATATCAAAGTTCCCAAAGTAAAACACCCTTTAGGGTCTCTTCTTGTCATTTCCAAACCTTATTTACTTGCAACTTGTATAACTTTTACACAGTAGCAACTAAATATTTAATCCATTGATATGAATAATGAACACATTTTTAAAAAAAAGAAAAAAGAAAAAAAGAGTCGAAATATGGAGGGAGAAATTAACCGCGGAGAGGGTTTTCCCTAAACCTACTTTTCTTATTGTATTTCCTGCTAGCAATATCTCCTCAACATTTCTGTGCAATCCTCAATGACAATTCAACTTTCCAACACATAAAGGATTTTGATGATGTTGGATAAAGGCCATTCAAGTGGCCTATTTTAATCTGAATTTATTTTTTTTAAACAAATTTAAAGGTCCTTTTAAATTTCAATCTACCCAAAATCTTAACACACCCCCCCCCCCCCCCCCCCCAAAAAAAAAAACATCAATAAAACTCAAATTTCCTAGCAAACGCCAATACTCATGAGTGAAATAGACGTTTCATTGTAGATTTTGTGATTTGCTAGCCTAATATATTTTGTTTTGAATCCAACAAAAAGATGTTCTGTCAATGGTGCTAATTGCTACCAAAGATAATATAATCATCATGATTACTGAATTTTCAATTGACATCATTTGAAAGTTGTGCTTGGGTGTTTTACTTCAGTGATTATATTGTGTTGGAAAATATTCATTACAGTACTCTCCAACAAAGTGAGGCACCAATACCATATGTCTAAGCAGGGTTTTAGGGATTTTGAGATTTCTACAGACAAATCCCATAACAGAATCTGTTCATTTCTAATATTGGAAAGAATATTATAATATATGGCTTGTATTCTATGTATTATTCACTATCCAATTTTATTCCATAGTAGTTTTGGCTACTATTTCACATATGATAGTTGTGTGACAAAGAGAGAGAGCAGGTTTGTAGAAATTCATGGACATTTATGTATAATACAAATTTAGTTCTCTCTTTGACACCCAACATTTGTTCATGATATCTCTTTCATCGACTTTAGTATGGACTAATGACGAGCTTTTAATGAAATAAGGAGTCGAGCATTTATTGGTGTTTCTTATTTATAAATGTAGAAGTGTGTTTCACTGAAGAAACTTACAGAAATGACATTGTTTCACAATATGAAGGTAAGTTCTCATTCCATATTATAATATGTAATAAGAACCCTATTTTTTTGCTGTCAAATAAGAACCCTAATTGCTCAGTAAATGCCCATGTTATAATATGAAATAACAACTTTAAATTTCTTTTTTCGAGTAAGAGCCATCATTGTTCACTAAATGACCATTAACAATCATGTTTTCTTCTTCTGTTTTATTTTTAAAATGTCAACTTTTCAAATAGGAAAGCGACATCTACATAATTTCTAAATATAATAGAAAAAACCATGAACATGGAGCATCCAATACAATAACTAAATAGGATTCGAACAGGTTAAAATGATATTTTCCATTTTTCTTTGCACCCAAACATCGCTTTCTAGGTGTTTCAAGAACAATCCATTATTCCTATAATAGAGTAAACCCAAAGAGACAATGGAATAAACCCTGTAAAGCATGGATTTCATCCAATTAAGAACAATGAACATCCTTTTTTTTTGAAGGGGTATCATGATATGGAAGCTTGCTAAGACGCATTGTAACAGGAATTCAACTTACCCATGGAAATATTGATTTGTAATCATGGGTCAATGGTGATTTGATACTTTGAGACTCATGTCACTCGTGTAAGTCCTAGTTGGTATAAACTATGTTGGTAGTTGGGTCCTATGAGTGTTGGCAAGGGGATAAAATGTGCAAGGTACACTTCCACCATCGATAAGGAATACATCAACATAAGAAAGAGTCAAATGCATGGAAGAAGATACCAATAAGTGTGGTCATTATGGTTTAGTGAGGAAGTTTTGGTTAAAATGAGTTAGAAAGTCAACTATGTGGACCATTTTGTAACAGCTTAAGTGTTAGGATATTTAGACACTTAGGAGTTAGTTAAGATCAACTTGTGTAATATATCTGTTAGGTAAAAGTGTGTTTCTTTAGTATGCATTTGTAAATATTCTAATTCGACGGTCATGCTATGTTCTAGACATAGAGTGATCTGACGGTTCAACTTCTATTAGATCATATATACCATTGATCCGTGCCTTAACACCCAATTGGTCTATGATCTCTATTTAAAGAGCATAGAGGGTCCTTGGCTAGTTGATCGATTATGAGAAGCTCATGTAACTTTCTTTCTTTTGCATAATAAATTGCTCCAAGTAGCTATTTGGCTTGGGCCATGGACTGTTTCCCTCTCGAGGGTTTTAACTATGTGACAAACATTGGTGTGTTGATCTGTGATCTATTTGTGTGAAGTGGTTTCTGAAGGTGTTCAGTATTTTGGGAGTACTCTCTGTACCCGAACATGGTATCAGAGCTTTTATGAAGAGCCGCTTTTGGTTTTGATCAAGATCTAAAACCGGTGTTGCTGAAACTTTGAAAGGGTTTTTGTTTTTGAATTTTCTGTGCATTTTTGGCCTATGGGAGTTGTTCCATTGCGTCCGGAGCACCGTTTCCATTGGGAAACAATTTTCATTTCACCGAAAACTGTTTTCGTTTGCTCCAGAAACACCCATTTCAGCAAATCTGAAGGTATAATGTTACAGTGACGGATTTGTTTTTTTTTTAAATCTCTCATATTTTATCAGTTTATTATTAGATCTTTTATGTTTTAGTCTCGTACTATTGTTTTCCCTGACTGTGTATGCTCTTTTCCGTGCGCCTTGTGCGATCGCGGCGAATCAGAAATAGTAAGGGAATTTTTTTTTTCTTGTCTTCTTGGCTACGTATGCTTTTTGCTGTGCACCTTGTGCGATCACGGCAAATCAGAAACAACGAGAAAACTTGAAAACGTAGAATTTTCGAGTAAGCTAACCAAGATCTAACCCCATTCTGTGGAAAAAGTTTTTTTGTTTTTGTTTTTGTTTTTTTTTGTTATTTGCAGAAAAAGAAAGCAAGCACGAAAAAAAAAGAGAGCCCCCTTCTTCTTTCCATACATTTACGTACTTTTTAAACTTAGCTCACTTGGTCCAAAGTTGCTTTACACGTTGATAAGTCTTGAGTTCAAATTTTATCAAACTACTTTTTAGTGCATGCAATTTTTATTTTCAAGTTACTTTATTTTAAAAGTGTATCTCACATAAATAAAATAAAATAAAAGTGAGTCACTTAAGTCTTTTAATTTATTGCCGCACTATTTAAAAATA